>CM056049.1:402555365-402945954 GCA_029574335.1 Rana kukunoris | reverse complement strand
GGGCTTAGATACTTTATGCAGGCGACTGGATCTCCCCCGATGGATGGGCCCCCCCCCGTGTGCCACGCCCCATGATCGGCCCCTTTCCCCGAGGCTGGACTGACTCCATGTACCGCCATCCCAGGAAGCACGAAGGAGGAACCCCCCCCACGAGATGTTGCCCGGTGACATTGGGATAAGCCTTACTTATTGCTCCCTCAGAGTCCCGGGATGTTACTGGGAACCTGGGAGACGGAGGGATGATGCTTTGTGCTCTTTTTGGTTTTGTTCTTGTTTTATGTATCAGAGGTTGTGACATACAGTGGAGCAGCTGGGGGACACACGGGGGATCTTGCTGATGGGGAGGCTGGGTGGAATGGGGTCGCTCTGCACAATATCTTAGAGGGGGTCAAAGGGTACTGTCATGGACCATGAAATCCTAATTCATGTATTACAGAAGATGTAATTCTCTCCCTGCTAATCTTAATGCCTGTGTGCCTCTAGACCTGGATAATTGGACAATGACCCTTCAATGGCATACCGGAGTCGGGCTTGTGAGATACATTTTATTGTCCAGTGTGTAGAGGTGTTAATTGTTATTCTAAACCCCAGCCAGGTCAACAGACTCATAAGTGATACTTATTGTCCATTGTGTAATAACCCTATTTAAAGCCTTTCTATTATAAGGTGTAAATGACTTCTGCCCTGTCTCAATTCTCCAGACGGCTCCATTGTGCTGTGGCTGGTTATTGTGTACATTGATTGACCCCCTGGGGCTTTTGTCTGAACACACATATTCAGGCTTCTGGCCACCCCTATTCAAGCTTTGGGACCAATCGCTGCGGAGACATTTTCAAGTCCTCATTTGCATGGTTTTTAGAGGACCAGAGTGAAGACTGAATACTTTACAATGGACCAATAGGAAAGCGGTTGTTGGGGGCGGGATGTTCCAAATCCTGTATAAAGTGTGCTGTGTACTTTCATTAAAGTGTGTCCTGTTAGATCCAGTATTAAGCCATGGCTAATGTGTGGATTATTCAGCGATTCCAGGGATATTCCTAGTCGGGGAATATTGGGGTGATTTCTTTTATGGGAGAAGAAGGGAGAGGATGGCGGAGATATGCTCTAATACCGTCACACTGGTTGGCAGCAGCGGGATGTTCCCTTCTACCTTCCTTTACACCAGGATTCCAAGCAGACACTGGGAACAGTGAATGGAAGACTGGTACACCCTGCTTAAAAGAAATACACGGAAAGGACTACTGGAAGTTTGTGGAAGGATTGCTAGCAGCAAAACCGAGCGTGTCATCATAGCAGAATAAATGGAGCTAGACCAGGAGAACTCGGTTGCAGCAAGGCCTGCAGTACAGAAGATGGGGACACCAGTGATTCAGGAGGAGGAATCACCAGCTAACAAGCTAATAAGAGAGAAATTAGCATGGTTCGGTCCGAACCCAACGGCGGATGTGGTGCTGAAAGTGATGACCCTGGTAGCGGAGGAGGCTAAACAAATAAGAAACGCAGAACTACAGTTAAAACTGGCAGCAGTTCGACAAGCAGCCGCACATTCTCCAAACAGTGAGTACAGCACAGCAGACACAAGGAAGATTCCGTTTAGCGCTTTTAAAGCTTTTGATGAGAAAGAACGAGAGCGGCAACATGAGCTGAGAATTGCAGAAATACGACGATCGGTGACAACGCCTAAAGAAGCAGCACCAAATGAAAGACAGGTGATGGTGAACCCCTATCCCCAGACACCAGTTCCAGAGACAGGGGATGTGATAGACTTCTCTGCTGAGGAAGAACAACCTGATGGGCCCCCAGCAGAAGAGCTGGTATCAGGGCCACACTTCACTGTGCTCTGCCAGCCCCAAGAGCAGTATTTGCGGAGTTACAAAGGAACTTCCCCAGCTGAAGCGCTGGTCACCGGACAGAGGGTTCAAGACCTCTGCCCCACCCCTGTGGCAGTTTTGGAGGCTCAGGGTGAGAAGATGGCGATCACTCCCCAGCCACAGATTACAGAATGTATAGACTGTTCAGAGGATGTTATGGATTATGCACCCCCAGCAAAAGTGCTGGCAACAGGGCAGATTGCCAGCCATCTCTGCCCAGCACCGGGACCAACTGTGGAGTTCCAGGGAGCCGGGGCGGTTGGCCCCCTCTCCCCAGCAACCAGCTGAGGTGGTAAAGCTCTTACTCCCAGCAGAATCCCTGGCAGCAGGACAAGATGCTACTGGCGGCTGCACCCCACTACAGCTTGAGCGGATATCGGTGGATGGGACTGTGGTCTCCACTCAGAGCAACCCAGCGGAAGAGCTGGCAACAGAGCAGAGTGCCCCGGGCCTCTGCTTTCACCTAACAGAAGAAGGGGTCCCTGTGGTAGTGGATGGGACTTCAGTCTCCACTGGCACAACCCCAGAAAATGGTACAGGACTGAAAGAGGAGGATGTCGGCTTTGCTTTGCAAGCACTGGGGGATTTTCACCTCACACCAGTGGATGAGACTTCAGTCTCCACTAGTATAACCCATAAATGGTGGCCAGTTGGCCCAGATCCCCAACAGCATGATGGACTGAGCCCAGCCACCCTGTCATCTCTCCAGCAGCTGAAAGGACTCCAGGGAGAAGGGCTAGTCCAGGCCTCTCCCCAGCGGCAGACGTGTTCCTGAGAGAGGCAGAGGATGGCGGGGTGAGTAATGCTCGGTTTGGAGCAAGTGATTTGGGGTACTGTATGGATACCGGCCTTGGGGACTGGAACTACTGACTGAATTCAGAGACAACCCATCTGGTGTCTCCGACTGGGTTAGTCCCCTGCCAAAAGGGGAGATGTGTGACAGGCCTTGCCGGGACAGGGGCTTTTGGAGAGGACTGAATGCGAGCCTCTTGCCGTCCGATTATGGGCCAGGGCCGCAAAGCAGGAAGGCGGATGGGTTATCCTGGCAGACAGTCCTGGAACCTTAAGACTACTTGCCCAACATCCTCGAGTGACCCGTTTGGGTCCCACTGCAGATGTTGAACTATTTCCCAGGGGGAGTAATGTCATGGACCATGAAATCCTAATTCATGTATTACAGAAGATGTAATTCTCTCCCTGCTAATCTTAATGCCTGTGTGCCTCTAGACCTGGATAATTGGACAATGACCCTTCAATGGCATACCGAGTCGGGCTTGTGAGATACATTTTATTGTCCAGTGTGTAGAGGTGTTAATTGTTATTCTAAACCCAGCCAGGTCAACAGACTCATAAGTGATACTTATTGTCCATTGTGTAATAACCCTATTTAAAGCCTTTCTATTATAAGGTGTAAATGACTTCTGCCCTGTCTCAATTCTCCAGACGGCTCCATTGTGCTGTGGCTGGTTATTGTGTACATTGATTGACCCCCTGGGGCTTTTGTCTGAACACACATATTCAGGCTTCTGGCCACCCTATTCAAGCTTTGGGACCATCGCTGCGGAGACATTTTCAAGTCCTCATTTGCATGGTTTTTAGAGGACCAGAGTGAAGACTGAATACTTTACAATGGACCAATAGGAAAGCGGTTGTTGGGGGCGGGATGTTCCAAATCCTGTATAAAGTGTGCTGTGTACTTTCATTAAAGTGTGTCCTGTTAGATCCAGTATTAAGCCATGGCTAATGTGTGGATTATTCAGCGATTCCAGGGATATTCCTAGTCGGGGAATATTGGGGTGATTTCTTTTATGGGAGAAGAAGGGAGAGGATGGCGGAGATATGCTCTAATACCGTCACAGGTACGCTATGCAGATGTCTACTAGGTAGAAGGTGGATGGCCTACACAGAAGAGGGGGAGGAGGGGAGGAAAGGTGAGGCAGGAGAAACAAAACCTTTAGCAAAATTATGCCCAACAGTTACTCCTGTATATATACAGGGCTGATCCCTTGTCTCCCTCTGTTAATATGCACTTGCAGCAACAGCCTGCCTCTTTGCGTATTCCAGTTGTTAGGGGGACATAGAACCTGCCTCTGCTTGGCTTACTTCCCCTATGTTTGGTTATCTGTTCTCCTTCTCCTCTCTTTATTTTGTTGCCGGGAACGAGCCATGCAGACGCCTCGCTGGGTCTTAGGACTCTCTGTAGGATCTGAGCTAGAACACTCTGCAGGCCTGTATTCCCATAACTAATGTTGTGTTATTACGGTTACTTTAATGTATTAATGTATATACCTTGTCTACCTTATGCCGCTATCGTTAAACTTAGATGACCTCTTTTTATTATGGTTGTATTGCCGATTTGAACCACATCAACAGCTGGGGGGAGGAGGGTCCCGGGAGCTCGCTCCATTGGTTCCGTCTACCCACCCGCCCACCTAGGTCTGCGCTCGATCCCCGGATTAAAACCGGAGAGCGCCATAGCCGCTTCGGCTAATTTAGCTATTTCTTTTTGAGCCGCACGCTCTTGTGCTGGCTTCCTAACCTAATTTCGTCCCTTCTTTCTCTCCCACTCCTTCTCCCCCCGTACACCCTTGCTCTCTCTCCCAAGAGGCTGGTCCTCTCCCCTCATACCCCGCCCCTCTACGGATCCTAGAGGTCCGTCTTTTGATACATACGGGCATGGACCGCCTGACTATTGTTTCGCTGAACGCCAAAGGGCTGAACATCCAAAAAAGACAAAAGAAAAGAAATCACCGCTCCAGGTGAGACCTGTAGACGATCAAGGATAATTAGATTACCAAGGTGCTGGCGATGCAAATAGCAATGATGATGAAGAAAAGAGGGAAGGACGGCCGCACTCCAAGGATTTTCAAACGAAAAAAGTTGTCTTTATTGTAAATCCAAAAACATGTACAGTCACAGCAATCACAGAAAACAGGACAGCCGACGCGTTTTCGCACTCGATCAGTGCTTAGTCATGGCTAAATCCTTGGAGTGCGGCCGTCCTTCCCTCTTTTCTTCATCATCAAAGGGCTGAACATCCCGGAAAAAAGGAGGATGCTCTTACATGATATGCGACGTCTAGGCGCCGATGTAGTCTTATTACAGGAGACACACTTTAAAGACAAAAACTTGCCTATGCTAAAAAACAGGTACTACCCTACGGTATACCATTCCAATTACACAGCTGCAAAATCTAGAGGAGTTTCCATACTGATCTCTGCTAAGGTCCCTTGAACACATGAGGAAACTAAAATAGACACGGAAGGCCGGTTCCTGTTCCTGAGGGGTCGGATAGGCCAATCTCAAATTACCTTTGCAAATCTCTATGCCCCAAACGAACATCAAGACAGCTTTCTGTCCAGACAACTGGGTCAGCTGTCACGTTTTGCAAAGGGACACCTAGTGGTGGGAGGTGACCTTAATGTCCCACTAGTTCCTTCAGAGGACACCTCGGCGGGATTGTCCTCCACGTCGAGAGATTCGCGCAAACGCATTCATAAGGCATTACACTCGGCTCAGTTGATTGACATCTGGCGCCTCTTACACCCTGGAGAGAAAGACTACACCTTTTACTCCAAACCCCACTCATCCTATTCAAGGATAGATTATTTCCTGATACCCCATGGGCACGTCTCGGCGGTCGTGGACGCCTCGATTGGGTCGATTACGTGGTCTGACCACGCCCCGGTCACTCTAATCTACGCAATGACGGAAACCCGATCGGATCAGAGGAAACCTTGGCGACTTAATGAGAGCCTGCTGCAGGACTCAGACACCATGACAGAAATAGTGCGAGAATTAGGCCACTATTTCGACACCAACAACACCCAGGGTAGTGACATGGGGGTGGTATGGGAGGCTCATAAGGCGGTGGTGAGAGGGATTCTCATTAAACATGGCTCCCGCCTAAAGAAGCTGAGGACCGAGCGACTCACTACGTTACTTGCAAAGTTGCAGACATTAGAGACACAACATAAACAAACCCAGACGCTACAGATAGGCTCTGACCTGAACACCACTCGAAAACAGATCACGGACTTGCTACAATACAAAGCTAAAGCGGCAATGCAAATATGCAGACGGGCCATATACGAATCGGGTAACAAATGTGGGAAGCTGCTGGCTCAGACATTATGCGCACAGACTCTAGCTACGTACATACCACACATAATATCTCGGGAGGGAAGCAAGGTATCCATCCCCCAGCAGATCTCCCAGGAATTCAAACACTTCTACGCTGCCCTATACAATCTTCCCCCCCAGCCCCCGATCCCTGACCCGAGCCACACATACCAATACCTTAATGATTCGCATATGCCGACCCTGTCGATGGAAGCGAGAGAGCTCATGGAGGAGCCGATCACTGTATCGGAGCTCCAGGCGGCATTGAAATCCTCTAAACCTGGCAAAGCACCAGGCCCAGATGGCCTTACCACCATTTACTACAAGACTCTGCTCCCGTCTCTGGGGAGCCACCTAGTAGGCCTATTTAACAAACTGGGCACAGAAGGCACATTTCACGTATCCACTCTACAGGCACAGATAGCAGTGATACATAAAGAGGGTAAAGACCCGGGTCAGTGCGGCAGCTATCGACCTATATCACTGCTAAACGCCGACGTCAAATTATTTACGAAAGTGATTGCCACTAGGTTTCAGAAATATCTCCCTGGTCTCATACACCTTGACCAAGTGGGTTTTGTCCCGACCAGAGAGGCCAGGGACAATACGACGAAAGTACTCAACTTACTACATGTGGCTAACAAGACAAAGACCCCCTGTGTCTTTGTAGGGACGGACGCCGAAAAGGCGTTTGATCGCGTGAGCTGGCGATTTATGTTCGACACCTTGCGACATGTTGGGGTGGGACAGACAATGCTGCGCTGGATAGAAGCGGCCTACACTGGCCCGACTGCCAGGGTGCGAGCGAATAGTAACCTCTCAGACCCGTACCCGATTACCAACGGGACAAGACAGGGTTGCCTGCTGTCGCCCCTTCTATTTGCCTTGTCCCTGAAACCCTTCCTACGTCACATACGACAGAACTCTGACATAACGGGACTGACAGTCGGGACTACCCAATGTAAGGTATCGGCTTATGCCGATGACATGCTATTTTCCCTAACTGACCCAGTTTCCTCCCTGCCAAACCTGATGAGCGAATTTGACCTATACGGCAGACTGTCCAATCTAAAAATCAACCTAACAAAATCAGAGGCGATGGGAGTGGGGATCCCTCACCGACTGCTGACCCAACTTAAACAAAGTTTCAACTTAAAATGGACCGACACAGCCCTGACATACCTGGGTACACGTATCCCACCGAGACTACCCAATGTGTTCAAACTCAACTTCCCCCCCTACTTAAGACAGTCCAACAATTACTAAATCGCTGGACCACGGGCCTCCACTCCTGGTTCGGTAGATGCAGTATCTTGAAGATGACCATCCTACCTAAATTTATATACCTACTTCAGGCCCTACCCATACACATCCCAATGAGCTACTTTAGACAGACGCAATCCATGCTAGGGACCTTTTTGTGGGCAGGGAAACGTCCCAGACTGCATAGGAAAGTCCTTTCCTTACCCAAGCAACATGGAGGCCTAGCCTTGCCGGACATTAAAACATACTATCAGGCTTCTCAACTGAATCGTCTGATCGACTGGTGCAGACACGGACCGACAAAACTATGGCCACATATAGAACAAGCGCAATGCGCAGTTCTATTACCTCGAGCCCCGTGGTGCCCCGCCCTACAACAAAGGGACGTACTCCACCATCCCCTGATAGGCAACACCATCAAGGTATGTAGTAATCTGCTTAAACGGTCCTTCCTGTCCATTTCCAATTCTAGGAAACCCCCGTTTTGAACCCGGCCTTAGAGACATTAAATTTTCCACATTACGTGAGGCGGGCTACTTTCAGGCCTCCCATTTCAGCGAGTCGGGTAGATGGAGGACGACATCTGAGCTTATGGCCCAGACTGGGCCATACCAATTAGACTTTTTGAGAGCGGGTCAACTTAGCCATTTTCTTAGAACCATGACCCCCCCCCGACCAATCATAGCCCCACGCCTCTAGAAGAGATGTGTCTGGGATCAAAAACACTGCCACACGCCCTGTCGCTCCTACACGCCCTGCTGATTGCACCCCCAGAGGGATACCAAATCCCGAGCCTAGACAAATGGGAACGAGACCTGAACCGCAGGTTCTCATCATGTGAGAGACAACATATCCTCACATTTACACACAAGTCCTCGATCTGCGCCAGGATCCAGGAGACCAATTATAAACTCCTGACAAGGTGGTACAGGACCCCGACCCTATTGAATACACTGTTCCCGACGACGCCTGACACCTGCTGGAGATGCCAGACAGATAAGGGCACCCTGTTGCACATCTTCTGGTCATGCCCACGCATTCGACCATTCTGGGAAGAGGTAAGACGAATTATACAAAAATTTACAGACCGATTAGTCCCTTATGATCCAGCATACTTCCTACTACATGCAACGGGCACTCCCGCACGCGTCTATAAAAAGTCCATTGTCCGACATTTGCTGGATGCGGCCAAGGCCTGCGTCCCGCTTTGTTGGAAGTCTCCGCACCCACCGACGGTAACCATGTGGCTTCGGAAGGTCGACGAGATTAGCTACATGGAAGACCTGGTTTTGTCCAAACAGGACAAAGCAGAGCTTTACTCCCAGACGTGGCAACTATGGATAATGTTTAAATACTCGGAGGAGGGTCAGGCACTTAGGGGAACTGATTAACCAATCTGCCAAGCCTCTCCCTCCCCTCCTCCTGTGTTCTCTCCCTTGCGGGATAAAACGAATCGTATTGACGGTACCCGCCCCCTATACTACAAGACAAATTAGTCGTGGAGGTCCATGCCCGAGTACATTCCCCCCCCCCTTCTCCTTCTCTATCTTCCTTCTTCTCCTCCCCCTCCCTCCCTGCTCATTGAGCAGTGTCTAGCTACATATTCTTCTTTCCCTTACCCACTTTAACTTTGAAAACGGAAAGTAAGGGAGGCTAGGCCCGCGGGCCCAAGGAACCTTGGCGAGGGTCAAGACGTGCATGCAGGGGATAGACCCGGGGTTGGTGCGTGGTGGGGACGGGGGCATGGTATAGACGAGGGCATACCCTTCGGCGTCTGTGCCCTCGCCTCCGACTGCGGACTGCCCACACTGTGTTGCTTCATGGCTGCGGCCGCCAACTGAATGTAATACCCCGATATGTATGTAATTTGGATGACTACGCCTATTATATTGTACCTGTTGTATTGTTATTGATGCGGTCCATGTGGACTGGCCTTCTGTTTTGAATAAATAAACAATTAAAAAAAAAAAAAAAACATTTTCGCCGCTCAGGCGAAGCAGATTTTCTGGCGTATGTGGTTCTGTGTTTACGGCGCATCGATACGATGGCGCACATTTACAATTACGCCGCGCATATCCATTTACGCAGGCGTAACGTCTCTGAGAATCTGGCCCTGTATGTCTATTCATTCTGCCACAAGGCCCAAAGAAGGGCCAGGCAGCGTCAAAATCAACCATTACAAAGTGGATTCAACAAGTCATTATTCAGGCCTATGGTTTAGAAAAGAAGATCCTTCCTTTTCAGGTAAACGCGCACTCGACTAGAGCAATTGGTGCTTCATGGGCAGTGCATCACCAGGTCTCCATGGCTCAGATCTGTAAGGCTGCTACTTGGTCTTTGGTCCATACAGTTACTAAATTCTACCAGGTAGATGTGAGATGTTACAAGGATGCCACTTTCGAGTGTAGTGTCCTGCAGGCAGCAGTATAGATCCTCTGGCCCGATGGCCATCTTATTCTGATCTGTGTATCCCTGCCCTCAAAATTTAGTATTGCTATAAGACATCCTATTAAGTAATTAAGGATCTGTGTCCCGTGATGTATGATCGAAAAAATAGGACTTTTTAATACAGCTTACCTTTAAAATCCTTTTCTTGGGAATACATCACGGTTCACAGAGCACCCACCCCTATTTGAAGTTAACATGGAACACTTATTGCTTTGCTACAAAACTGAGGTACTCTTCATTTGGGAGGGGTTATATAGGGGGGGAACTCAATTTTCATTGGGTTTGCCAGTGTCCAATCACCAGTGGTGACTACATAACCCATTAAGTAATTAAGGCTGAAGGGAGCTGTGGTGGCTCAACGTGATTGGCACTGCGCTGATAAGCCATTCACCTCTGCAGCCAAGGGTTCGGATCCCGGTCTCGGCTACATGTGAATTAAGTTTGGTGGTCTCAGCCCGGCTCCCGGTGGGTGTGCTATGCAAGGTACGCCTGTGCTTAGTACACCCACCCCCCCCCCCCCCACAAAAACCACCACACTTGCACGCACACGAAATTGGTTTAAAACACATGCACTTTGGCCATGCGGTCTCTTAAAATAAAGAGAGGCGAAGGACCTACGGGGCTGGCTGGGTGGGCTAGGCCCCCTCACTCCCTCATAGGGGGAGTCCCTCTGCCCCATTGGGGTCCCGTTGGGCCCCAGTTGGGCTCCCAAGAGGAGCAGGTAGGGCGGGGTGAGTGGGAGGCCCCCCTTCACACCCGCCATTGCCACCAGGGGCATGGAGAAGGATGGCGATTGCCTCCGGGGGGAGGGTCTGCCTACTCCCAACTCCTGCAGTCCGGCTCCTCTCTCTCGAGTTCACGCACAAAAATACACTTAAAAAAAAAAAGAAGTAATTAAGGCTCTGTGTCCCGTGATGTATTCCCAAGAAAAGGATTTTACAGGTAAGCTGTATTAAAAAATCCTATTTTCTGTGGGGGCAAAAGTGGCCTCTCTCTTTTTCTGTGGGGGGCAAAAGTGTCTCTTTTTCTTTTTGTGGGGCAAACATGGTCTCTCTCTGTGAGTGACAAAGGTGATCTCTCTCTATGAGGGGCAAAATTGGTCTCTCCTTTTCGGAGGGGGGGTGGAGAGGTCTCTCTGTGGGGGCAAAAGTGGCCTCTTTCTGGGAGGGCCAAAGTGGTCTCTTTTTGTGGTGGCAAAAGCGGCCTCTGTCTGTGAGGGGCAAACATGGACTATCTTTCTCTTTCTGTGAGGGGCAAAAGTGGTCTTTGTTTCTTTCTGTGGAGGGCAAATGTGGTCTCTCTCTGTGAGGGGGGAAAGTGTTCTCACTCTGTTTCTGTAAGGGGCAAAAGTGGCTTATCTCCATGGGGGCAAAAGAGGTCTTTATCTGTCTTTCTGTGGGGGAAAAAGTGGTCTCTGTGAGTCTCTGTGAGGGACAAAGGGGTCTCTCTCTGTGAGGGGCAAAAGGGGCCTCTTCCTGGGAGAGGCAAATTGTTATTGTAGAACTCTGGCCCAATTCCAGAGAATAAACCCATGTCTGCCATTTGATTCAAATTATGATAGGGAAATATGTAGACCATAGAGAGACAAAGTTTACATCTTCACCTTCCAACGCTCAGCCAGCAAGAGGGGGGCTATAGCCCACACAGCTTCTTTTTATTAACAATATGACATCACAAAACATATGCATTCTCTTTGGTCAACCCATATAATTCACTTCCTATTTTACACGCCCCCCCTGTGATGTCTATACTGCACATGTTTCAGAGTACATGCAATCCACGTCCAAAGTCCTTTCTACACTGTTCTTATATGAGGGTTCTTGGCCAGCTTCTGCATGGGTTTAGCTATATATGGTACAAACAGTTCACGAGACCCAAAGTTCCTTCAGTAAACAAGGACAGAAGAAACAGGAGAAGGAGGAGTGGTGGAAGTCCATATCTGTTTCTCTCGAGGAGAGGGCTTTGAAGTCAAGTCATTTAGGAATGCAGTAGAAAGGAGGGGCCGGAGGACAAGGAGCGAGTGGGGGGATGACACATCTGTTCTTGATAATAGTCCTTTGTATCTCTATTTCAAGTTTAAGATTTACTTGTAACTCCATTATGTGTTTCTTAATTTTTAAGAATAATATCTGCATCGCAACACATACCCATACATACATATGCATATATATATTATATAGATAATGAATATAAAAACAAATAAACAATATAAGGAATATAAAAAAGACGCTGGGGGGGTGTGGTCTGCGCATGGCCGAGTGAGGTTGTGAAGGTGTGAGCTCCCGCTACCTCCATGTCCTCCGTGCGTGAGACATACCTATAGACCGAGGAAGGTGACTTGTTGCCGGTGAAGTCTCCCCTGATCGTCCCCGCTGGGAGCTGTTTGGAGAGTGAGGCCCGTTGATCGACCCCTTGCTGACCCCGCTGCTGACTCCGCTGCCCGCCACGTCCTGTGCGTCCTGTTCCCCCGCCCTCCGCCTGATGCGTGGTGTGAGTGCTGGCGCTGTGGAGGAGACCTGTCGGCTCCGGCGTGATCAATTGAAAGAGGGAGCTAGGCGCTGTGAGAAAGGAGCTGAGGAGACTGGAGACGGGAGAAGGAACGAGGAGCAGGTTGGGAGACTGTGTTGGTGAAGCTCAAAAATTAGATAGGTGGCGGTGAGCGGCGAGCTGTGGGGAGGGTCTATTCCAGCCCCCCAAGTTTCTCAAGCCACCAAGCGCCTTAGAGAGGCGCCGGGAGGAGCGTATACCATAAAGCTTAAAGCTAAAAAACTAAGGTGGAAAGTGGAGGGGAGGTATGTGTGCAGCTAGAGCCAGAGATACACGTACATCCCGGAGGACCGCATTGTTAACCCAGCCACCCAACCTAGCAGGCCATCTGGAGATCCAGAGCTACTTTTCCAAAATGGAGAAAGGGGGCGAACAGGGTCAGTGCCAGGAGAGTCCGCAGACACCAAGACAGAACATCATCCCAAGGCTAGAGGTGCGGGCAGATGTGGAGACATTGCAGACAGCCCCTCAAAGCCCCCGGGTGACTAATACAGGTGGGAGGGATCCCCCCGCTAGATCGAGCGAAGGGGAGAAGAATGAGCTCGAGACCTTAAAATCCCTGATACAGGCACTACCAACAAAAGAGGACATTACTATACTAATTACGAAAATAGAGGAAGCTCACGGCAGAGAAATGGAAGAGATTAAAGGGGAAGTCCAGGGTCTGGAAAAACGCACGACAATGAATGAAAGTACCTCCAAGGACCTTATACTGCGAGTGACGACATTGGAACAGGAAAGAAATAAGCAATCAGAGGTGATCAACTCCCTACAGCTACAACTGGAGGAAATCCAAGACAGAAATAGACAGAATAATCTTCGCATACGAGGTATCCCTGAAGCAGCAGTCCCAGAAGCCCCAGAAGACCTCCAAGAGACGGTAAAAAATATTTTTCTGGTATTATTGAAAGATGGTTTACCTTTAAACCTTGAGATGGACAGAGTGCATAGAGCCCTGGGCCCCAAGCCCAAAGATAGCTCTCGGCCTCGAGATGTGATATGTAGACTGCACTACTTTAGACAAAAAGAGGCAATATTGAGGAAATCCTGGGACATGGGGACTATAGAATTTAACGGAGCTCAGTTGAAGATACTCCCAGACCTATCAAGTGCTACTCTGCAACGGAGAGCTATGTTACGTCCCATATTAGATCGAATAAGGGAAATAGGGGGAACATACAGATGGAGGTATCCCATATCAGTACTAATCAGGAAACAAGACACAGGTACATTTTGGCTGCGCTCCAAGAATGACTTGCCGGAACTTTTTTTCTTTTTGGGGATCAACCCTTTTGAGGTTGTGGATTGGAGACAGCCAATCTTGAGGAATAATTAAAAATTGAGGACTTGCTGGCTGCCCCTCTCTCCCCCCCCTTTTTTTTTTCTCCCCCCTCTCGTCTTTTTTTGGACCTTTGAGAGAGATTGGACTTTTTATTTTATTTTTTTTTCTCTTTTTTTGCTTCTCCTTTTTGTGCCTTTCATTGTTGAGCTCTCTCCTCCTTTTGTCTTTTTTGGCCTTACCTCCTCAGGACTTTTTAAAAACCCTTGAGTGTTGTAGACCGTGCGAGGAGTGTGCAGAGTGTGGGGGGAATTGAGGGGGGGTGGGGGGGGGATTGGGAGGAGGTGGGAGGGGGGAATGGGGATTAGACGGGGGGAATAAGATAGGGAAGTGGGAAGTAAAGGGTGGGGGTATAAGGGGGGTATAATGGGGGGTAATATAATTACACTACACACCATAATGGATAAATAGAATAATATACACTTTACACAAGGGTTAGGGGGGTTTAGGGGGTGGGAATTAAAGCGAGAGCCCTATGGGCATAATAAACAGAAGGGCACCACAAAGCCACAGAAGACACTAAATAGGTTAGCTACGACTCACTGTTCACAATTCACAGCCCACAGTATTAGAGCAGGTAGGCTCTCACAGTAATATATACACACATTGGGGGGGGGTAGGACGGGAGGGGGGTAGGGAGGGGGGGAGGAAGGGGGGGGGGTCCCCCGACACTAGCAGGCTAATAGATAACCTAAGTATAAGGATCAATACAATTTATTTGGAATTATTAAAGCATTATAAATGTATTATGAATATGTACGAGAAATCATACCAGGGGAGATTAGTTGGATAGGGTACGGATGGAGACGTACTAGGTATGATCTCTTAGAATGTATTATAAAATTAGTTTCCCTTTTCTCTTTTTCTTTTTTCCTTTTTCTTTTTGAACCACTGTAAGAATTATTATAAGAATACTGTATTACAGATTATTATTTATTCTGTACTGTGACAATGCTATATGAATAACCGGTACATATACTCTATAGACTTTAAGCAGGCTTATTGATAACCCAGGTACAAGGATCAGTACAATTTATCTGGAATTATTAATGCATTACTATTGTATTGGACCGGGGGGAATTAATTGGTTAGGGCACGGATTGAGACGTGCCACGTATGATCTCTTAGAATGTATTATAAAATTAGTTTTCCTTTTTTTCTTTTTTTGAACTACTGTAAGAACACTGTATTACAGATTATATGTACTATGTACTGTGATAATGCTATATGAATAACTGGTATATACATTCTATCTAGTGATCTAACCTTAGGATTGGGAGGGGGGAGGGGGGGAACATTTATATACGGGGAAGCCATTAGGGGGAGGGAGGACATTACCCTGGAGTTATTAATGAATAGGTACATAGGGAGAATGAGTAGTTTTTGAGTGGGGAGATGATAGGGGGGGAGAGAGGGGGGAGGAATGAAATTAGGATAAATTAGGATAACTCGAGAGCCAGGGATTAATAAAGATAGGCAACATAATATTTATATTATATAGTTTAATATATATAGTATAATTTAAATAAAGTGGAGTTGGAAGGAGGGCTGGAGGTAGCGGGGGCACCTTGGTACAGGAGCGTGCGTAACCAGTACCCCCCGATAGGGAATTACTCAGGGGAATACTCAGGGGACAGGGTATTAGAGTAAGCAAGTAGGAGCTAAATTGGCTCTGGGGTAGAGGGGGGGTCTGTGCACTGAACCCCCCCCGACCCCCACTGTCAATAAGTCAGGGGAAGCGGAGGGTTGGGTTGGGTGGGGCGGGAGGGGTTTTTCCTCTTGTTCCTTTTTTTTTTTTTTTGTGTTTTTTTTTTTTTTTTCTTTTTTTTTTCTCTCTTTTTCTCTCCTTCTCCCTCCTCTCTCCTCTTTTTGCTGCGGCGCACTCCCCTCCCTCCCTCACTTGCTCTCCTCGCCTCCCGGCTCTAGGGGAAGAGGGGGGGAGAGGGAAGGGGAAGGCCCCGGGTTGCAAGATGGGGGGTATAAGGATTACCACCTTTAACGTCAAGGGACTAAACACCCCAGAAAAAAGGAGAATGCTCCTTAGTGAACTCAAAAAAATGCGCTCAGACGTGGCCTTTGTCCAAGAAACCCATCTTAGAGCCAGTCGGTTACCCTATCTACAAAATAGATTCTACCCCTGTGCCTACCACTCCTTTAGCCCAACATCTAAATCTAAAGGAGTGGCTATATTAATATCCAACCAGATCGCCTGGGCATTAACGGAAAAACAGATAGATGAAAATGGAAGGTATATATTCTTAAAAGGTACCTTAGGAGACGAGAAAGTAACATTAGCTACGATATATACACCTAATACGTATCAAGATACCTTCCTAATTAAAGTATTGTCTAAATTAGACAAATTTGTAGAAGGGAAGTTGATCCTAGGAGGAGATATTAACATGACACTGGACCCCAAATTAGATACATCTCTAGGATCTTCCTCCCTATCGGGAAAATCTAGGAGGCGTGTTCTACAAAAGTTAAAAGAAATGCATCTGGTTGATGCTTGGAGGATATTCCATGGAGAGGAGAGAGACTATACCTTCTATTCCAATCCACATAAAAGGTATTCCCGGTTGGATTATTTCTTGATCCCTCATTATTTACTGACAGGAGTTGAGGAAGTAAACATTGGGAATATAACTTGGTCAGACCACGCCCCAGTGGCAATTGACATAACAATATCAGGCAAGGCTCTCTCCACGGGGTATCGTTGGCGTCTGAATGAAAGCTTACTACAGACCCCAGAGGTTAAAGAGGCAGTAGAAAAGGAACTAGGAGAATACTTTCGGTTCAACGATACCCCGGGGAGCGACCCAAGTGTGGTGTGGGAGGCCCACAAGGCGGTGATAAGGGGACTATTAACCACTTAAGGACCCCCGCACGCACATATACGGCCACAGAATGGCACGTACAGGCACAAGGGCGTAAATTTACGTCCCCGCCTGAGTGCGGTTCGGGGGTCCCCCCCCCTGCGCGTCGGGGGTCCCCCTGGCTCCGGGAGCGATCCGGCATCTGGGGGCGGATGTCGGCGAATACCCGCCCCCCCGCGATCGCTCCCAGCCAATGGGAGCGCGCTCCCATCCTGTCATTTCCTCCTCCTGTGTTTACACAGGAAGGAGGAAATGATGTAATCTCTCATCGCAGCGCTGTTTCCCAGCGCTGCTGATGAGAGAAGACACCACAAGTAAGTGTGCACCAACACAACACTGACACACACTCACATAGGCATATTAACCCCTTGTGATCGCCCCCCCCCACCCCCCTGTCACAGTGTCACTGAATGCAGTGATCTAATCACTGCATTTAGTGTCAGTGTGACAGACAGTGTAAAAAAAAGTTAGTGTTAGGTTCAGGATAGCCCCCCCACCCCCCCTAATAAAGTTTTAACCCCCTGATCACCGCCCTAGTTAACCCTTTCACTCCCTATTGCCAGCGTCACTAAGCGATCATTTTTCTGATCGCTGTATTAGTGTCGCTGTTCCCGCTAGGTAGCTATTTTTTTTTATTGCGATTTTTTTTTTTACTAAAGACATGTGGCTAAATAAATTTTGGCCTAAATGTTTGACTAAAATTTAGTTTATTTGATTTTTTTTTTAACAAAAAGTAAAAAATAGTGTTTTTTTTTCAAAAATGTCGCTCTATTTTTGTATATAGCGCAAAAAATAAAAATCGCAGAGGTGATCAAATACCACCAAAAGAAAGCTCTATTTGTGGGAAGAAAAGGACGCAAATTTTGTTTGGGAGCCACTTCGCACGACCGCGCAATTGTCTGTTAAAGCGACGCAGTGCCGAATCGCAAAAACACCTTGGGTCATTTACCAGCGTATTGGTCCGGGTCTTAAGTGGTTAATAAAGCATGGGGCAAGAATAAAAAGAATGCAAGAAAATCAGGTTAGGAAACTAACGATAGACATCCAAACCTTGGAAATGCAACACAAGGGTATACAGTCAATAAGCGTAGGAGAAGAACTAGGACATAAAAGGAGGGAGTTAGCTGACCTACTGAGGTATAAAGCTAAAGCGATTATTCAAGTAGGTAGAAGGATAACATATGAACTAGGGGATAAGTGCGGTAAAGTCTTAGCAGGGAAATTAAAAGACACTAGGAATACTGTGTATATACCACATATTAAGGGTAAGAACGGTCAGGTAAGGTCACTCCCTAAAGATATAGCACAGAGATTCAGAGAATACTATTCCTCCCTATACAACTTAGAACAAATAGATATCCCTAGATGAAGGATATAGGATTATTTATCTTCAGCACATCTTAAAAGACTAACCTCAACTGAAAGGGAGAACCTGGACAGACCCATCTCAATGGAGGAACTCCAAGGAGTTATGAAAATGGTGAAAAAAGGGAAAGCTCCAGGTCCAGATGGGTTCTCTATACAATATTACCAGCATTTCCACCTCGCTCTGGGACCGTATATGATTAGGATGTTCAATGAGATCGGCCGATCTACCGCACTCCGCCCGTAAGCCCTCATGGCACATATTGCGGTGATTCTCAAAGAAGGGAAGGACCCGGCGGAGTGCGGTAGCTATCGCCCGATCTCATTGTTGAACACAGATCTAAAACTTTTCACTAAATTAATAGCAGCCCGATTACAGCCCCTCTTGACACAGCTAATACATCTAGATCAGGTGGGCTTTATCCCGACCCGGGAAGCCAGGGACAATACCATCAAAGTGCTGAACCTGGTACACTGGGCAAGAGAAACCAAAACACCTCAATCTTTCTGAGTACAGACGCCGAAAAGGCCTTCGACCGTGTTAATTGGAAGTTTATGGCAGGAGTATTAAGACACATTGGACTGGGAGAACATATGTATAGATGGATTATGGGGGTATATACTACACCTCAAGCACTAATCAAGGTAAACGGGATCCTCTCAGAGCCCATTAAAATATTGAATGGAACAAGACAGGGGTGCCCATTGTCCCCGCTATTATATGTTTTGACACTGGAACCTCTGTTGAATAGGATAAGGCAAAATCCGAGAGTCCGGGGATTAGATATAGGGGACAGAGAATATAAAATTTCTGCATTTGCAGATGATATGCTGTTCACCATATCTCACCCCCGGGAATCACTACAGAACCTGATGAGAGAAATAGAGGAGTATGAGGAATTAGCAAATTTAAAAATTAACTATGAGAAATCAGAAGCAATGAGTGTGGAATTACCGGGGGGCCTACAACAAATTCTAAAACCCAGCTTTAAATTTAAGTGGGTTAAGACCTCTCTGAAATATTTGGGGATACATATCCCGCCAAAACTAGGTAACATTTTTGAAGCAAATTTCCCTCCATTGATGAATATAATTAAGGATACTTTGAGAAAATGGCAGAGGGGATTTCATTCTTGGTTTGGGAGATGTAATGCTATTAAGATGAGCATACTCCCTAGAATACTATATTTGCTTCAAACAATACCAATTAAGATCCCCCCTGCCTTTTTACTTCAAGTAAACAGGCTTCTTTTTAAGTTCATTTGGTCTAAGAAAAAACCCAGGGTCAGTAGGAGTAGAATGTTTTTACCTAAGAGTAACGGAGGCTTAGCAATACCAGATGTAACTAAGTATTATCAAGCGGTCCATATGGGTAGGATTATAGAATGGGGTAGGAGTACAGGATCAAAGCTATGGGTAGACCTCGAACAAGAAATCAGTCAAGTCCCACTGCATAGAGCACTCTGGTGCTATCAAGCACTGCCGAAACAATTAAAAAATCATCCAATCATAGGGACGACGCTAGCAATAGGCCATAAGATATCCCAGTTAGGTAAACATACCTCAAGATATTCCCCCCTGTATCCAGTACTAGGAAACCCATGCTTCCCACCAGGTATGGAGAAAGGAGCTTACAGGAATCTGAGAGAGAGGGGCCTTATACAGACAGTAAATTTCTCAGAACGAGACAGATGGCCAACTGTATCCGAATTGGCACTCCCGGAAGGAAGATATGGGGTTAAAAATTGTCAAGCTATACAATTGTGTCACTTTCTGAACTCCTTGGGACCAATAAGTAGATACAAAAGGGAATTAACACAATTTGAAAGATACTGTGAAGACCAGGAACCCCCAGATAAACTACTGCCTAGGATGTATAGGCTAGGAATAACACCTTTAGAAGGCCAGGAGATACCATCTAAAAAGAGAATGGGCCAGGGATATGGAGAGAAATTTCTCACAAACTCAGCAGCAAAAAATAATTAACTTAACCATGAAAACATCAATAAGCACTAGGCTCCAAGAATTAAACTATAAAATATTAAATAGATGGTACTATACAACAGAGAAACTGAGTAGGGTGTACCCGGGAACCTTAGATACCTGTTGGAGATGTAAGAAAGACAGGGGAACCATATACCATCTATTCTGGACCTGTCCAAAGATTAGGAAATACTGGCAGGAAGTAATAAGGATAACCCAAAAATTTACAACATATCAAATGCAGGACGACCCAGCTTTCTGTCTGCTGCACCTAACACAGAATCCAATAAAAATATATAAGAAATCGATCATATGTCATATGATCAACGAAGCTAAGGCGGGGATAACTCAAAATTGGAAAAAAAATAACCCCCCTACGATAACCGACTGGCTCTATAGGGTGAGGAATATTTGCGAAATAGAAGACGTGGTCTTATCAGCCCAAGATAGAAAGGAACAATATAATATGACCTGGGGAGCATGGAACACATTTATGTACTCAGAAGAGGGGAGGAAGTTGATGGGGAGGGGAGTGGAGGAACGGGATAGAACAAGGCCCTAAGAAATCGGATGGGGAGCTCTGTCCCACAGGAGGGGAGAGGAGGGAGAAAGTGGGTGGGGGGGAAGACCCCCCCTTTTTTTTTTTTTTTTTCTTTGGGGGTAGGGGTGGGTCGGGGGGGAAGAAGGGAATAAAAGGAGATACGGTAACACAAGAGAATACGGGAATTATAAATGGAATCAGGGACAGGGGGGGGGTTGGGGTAAAAAGGACAATTAAAGATGGACAGTAGGGAAAGACTGGAGAAAATAGGGGAAAATGACACCCTACTAAATAGAGGGGGAACTGAAACCTGGAGGAGAAACTTCAGGGCTTTGCAGCTAGGTGAACCCCAGACGTAAACAATTAGCCTCCATTTACCCCTACCCTGCCACCTCTAAGTTTCTTTCCTAGCCCTAACAAATATAAGGGGCTACAAGACAATAAGTGACTGTTCTGTATATATGTTTTGTTATAATGTGATGAATAAGAAATTACTGTTGTAAAACCAATATTTCCTAAATAAAAAAGAAGGATTAAATTAAAAAAAAAAAAAAGGAATATAAAAAAAGGAAAACATTTCAGTGATTCTAATAAAATAATTAGCTTAACACAAAATAGCATAGAATAAAATATTCATAGGTGGCCTCTCTTTCTATGGGGGCAAATGTGGTCTTTTTGTGAGAAGCAAAAGTGGTCTCTGTCTCTTTCTGTGGAGGGAAAACGTGGTCTCTTGGGGGGGCAAAAGTGGCCTCTCTGTCTCTTTCTGTGAAGGGAAAACGTGGTCTCTTGGGGGGGGGGGCAAAAGTGGTCTCTCTGTTTAGGGATAAAGTGGTCTCTCTTTTTCTGTGGGGCACAAACGTGGTTTCTCTGCGGGGCAAAAGTGGTCTCTCTCTATTTCTGTGGGGAACAAAAGTGGTCTATCTGTGTGGGGCAAAAGTGGTGTTTCTTGGTGGGGGGCAAAAGTGAATACATTCAGTATTGTGCTGGGTATGGATATGAGTGAGGGCAAGATGGCCCCCCACCCATCGCCATACCATAGCAGGGCAGAAGCGACGCTAAAACGTCACTTCCGCCCATACGTCTTAAAGGGCCAATTAATTTGTAATTTTTTTTTAAATGACAATTTATTTATTTATTTTTTATTGCATTTTAGTCTAAATATGAGATCTGAGGTCTTTTTGACCCCAGATCTCATATTTAAGAGGACCTGTCATTCTTTTTTCTATTATAAGGTATGTTTACATTCCTTGTAATAGGAATAAAAGTGACCCAATTAAGAATAAATAAAATCTAGTAAAAAAAAATTGAGCCCCCGTCCTGACGAGTTTGCACACAGAAGCGAAGGCATACGTGAGTATCTCCCGCATATGAAAACGGTTTCAACCCACACATGTGAGGTATCCCTGCGATCGTTAGAGCACAATAAGTATAGCCCTAGATCTCCTCTGTAACTCAAAACATGCAACCTGTAGAATTTTTTAAACGTCGCCTATGGGGATTTTTAAGGGTAAATGTTTGACGCCATTCCACGAGCGGGCTCAAATATGCAGCATGACATGTTGGGTATAAATTTACTCGGCGTAACATTATCTTTCACAATTAAAAAAAGATTGGGCTAACTTTACTGTTGTTTTATTTTTTAATTAAAAAAAAGTGATTTTTTTTCAAAAAAAGTGCGCTTATATGACCGCTGTGCAAATACGGTGTGACAAAAAGTATTGCAACGACCGCAATTTTTTCTATTATAATGTTTGGGGGTTCTAAGTAATTTTCTAGAAAAAAAGTGTTCTTAACGTGTAAACACTGAGTCTGAAAAACAGGCTCGGTCCTTAAGTGGTTAAAGTGGTATCCAGTTTCCAGGACAACTGGGAAATTTCCAACAATAGTCACTGGGCTAGATTCTCATAGAAATGCGGCGGCGTAGTGTAAGCCATTTACACTACGCCGCCGCAACTTAACAGAGCAAGTGCCGTATTCTTAAAGCACTTGCTCCGTAAGTTGCGGCGGCATAGTGTAAATGTCCCAGCGTAAGGCCGCCTAATTCAAAGAGGGCGGCTTGAATTTAAATTAAGCGCGCCCCCGCGCCGATCGAACTGCACATGCGCCGGCCGCAAAAATAGCCCAGTGCGCATGCTCCAGCTCACGTCGGAAAACGTGAATGAAACCGACGTGAGCGTCGTTTACGTAAAACCCTATTCGCGAACGACTTAGTAAAACGACGTAACCGACGGAAAAAAATGACGCTGACCCGACGCCATACTTAACATGGCAACGACTGAACTTCGTAAGGTTACCCCTCATATTAGCAGGGGTAACCTTACGCTTACGGAAACGACTTAAACGATGACAGGGCGGCGTAAGAACGTCCGGGAATCGGCGTATTAAGCTCATTTGCATAGGCAAATGAGAAAACAACGTAAAGGCCACCTAGCGGCCGGCGTTGTCATTACATCTCCAATCCGACGGTGTAATTGTTTTACACCTGTCGGAACTTTAATGTATCTATGCGTAAGTGATACTAGGAATCACACGCATAGATACCCATTAAAAAAAACTGAGATACGACGGTGTATCTGAGATACACCGTCGTATCGCAGCTGAGAATCTGGCCCACTGAGTGCACAGCAGTAAGACTTCAGTTTTCTTACACATGGTCGAGTTACTTACAGTGTACTTGGTCAAAAGAGCAAAATGTACAATCTTCATTTAGTAGCCATCAGGCCCTCAAGAGTCTTCCACCCTTGGATTCCAGGGTGATTAGATTGGCAAGCAGGAAGTACGCTTTTCTGCTCTGAAACAATTAAAACCTATTTGACTAGGAGGGGCAGTTATGCTAGGATTGTTTGGAAGATATAGTTAAGGGCTAGCTTGAAAGTCAAATGTGTCCTTTTTTTAACATTACAAACTAAATATGTGACCAGCAAGTTTGGTACAAGAGAGGTCAATACTTTTTGGCTTTAGCAGCTTTTCTTTCATTTTCAGTGTCTGTAACGGGAGGTCCTGTGGAACCCAGAAGCTCTTAGAAAGTATGAGTCAGAAAATAATGGACATTTAGAATATGTCTTGGATTGCTTTAAAATGGGTCTATAATGTGTATTTCCAATATCTCCCAGGAGTGACTCATTCTAGTGTGACTGCTCTGCATCTAATTGTGACTTGTGCTAATTGACCCTGTAATTGTGTGAAGGTGTATTTATGATAATGTGTATTGTAAGTTAGCAGTCAGCCAGTCTGGAAAACGTAAAGGTCATGTGTCTGAATCATCAGCTGTAGTTAATTAGTTCATCTGTTGTCTGCTAAGGGAATAATGTGTATTGGGGGCTCTTTATGTAACCATTGTGTGATGTTGTGGGTGGACCGGGTCATATTTCCTGTGGTTCTTGCAATGTCCTAAATTGTATATAAGAGCCTGTATTTCTCAATAAAGTGTCAGACCTGCTAGAAACCTAAAAACAGAGCTGTGTCTCGTTATTAGTGGGGAAGTATTATTATGGGTCTCGTTCACCTGACTGTGTAGTGTCGGTAGCTGCCTTGTGTTCGGAAAGGGAATATCCTAAACGGCTTTAACTCCTTTCACATTTTGGGTGCCCCAAATTGGTGGCAAGCAGCGGTTTGATTCCCACCACCAGAAGGACAGCTACAAGAGCTTTGGCCGGGCCAGTGAAGCATACAGGGCCATCCCAGACAAGGATATTATGAACTATGGACTGGTAAAAAAAGCACTTTTGACCAGGTATGCCGTCACACCAGAGGGGGTCCTGAGAGACGAGCAAGCAGACTGGAGACTCATATACCGAGTGGGCATGCCGCCTACACCGCACGTCATCCCAATGAGTCGATGAATACCAATCAGAATCCGGGGAAGAGGTGCTGCAGGTGGTCCTGCTGAAGCACTTCTTTGACAAACTGTCCCTGGAAGTCAGAGAGTGGGTCCGGGTCCAAAACCTTTCTCCTTGTCTGAAGCAGCTCGCCTGGCAGACGAATACACAGATGCCCACAAACTGCATAACTCTGTGGTCAAGAGCAGCTTGGGTGGAATATCGATCAGCAGCACCCCCTCCGGCTATCGGCTACCAACCCCAGTCATACCACCCTACAGCACCACTTCCAGCGGCCACTAATCTGCTAGGGCACAAAAAGCCAGACTGTCCGTTGAATCCAGCCAGGCAGTCCCAGTCATGGAGACAGCCAGCAAGGAGAAACCCTGCACATCCATGCCTGCGGTCCACTGCGTTGAGGAGGAAGAACATTGGGTCGTCCTGCATGAGGCTGATCCAATACAAGCAGCTAACCGGGGACAACAGGAGGCAACACAGGCAGAATGTCTGGGTCAATAGAAAGGCAGCCAATGGCCTACATGATACTGGCACCACCATGACCCTACTACAGAACAACCTCATCCCAGAGAGCCAACACGCCACAGACACTGTAGCCATAAGAGTAGCGGGAGGCACCGTCTTCCGGCTACCCGTTGCCCGTGTTCCCCTGGATTGGGGGGTTGGTTCAAGACACGTGAATGCTGGGGTGATGAAGAATTTTTCAGCTGATGTACTACTAGGGAATTATGTGGCCCCCCTCGTTTCTGCTTATGCCCAGATGGCCCCCACTAAAGCCAACCCAGTGACTACCTGTGCCCAGACCTGTGCGGCTGGAACAAACTCGCTTTCTGCTGAGACCCGGGTAAGACTATCTCCCCGACATGTACATTAGATCAGGCACAATATCACAGTCTAAAATTGGAATGTGACAAGTTGGCCAGTGAGAAATCGGAGATGCAACGACACTACGTCATGTATTATGAGATGTCCCATGGCTTGAACATTGAAATGCACAAACAGGCTGAAATTGTTAAAAGGTTATATGGGATTTGCGCCCAGGTTCTGGCTTACCTCTCCCAAGAGCATCAGCAACAAGTTTTGGGAGCCATTGAGAGAGCAATACAAGTGACTGTTCCAGAACTGAATTCCATTATTTGCCCTGCAACCTTATAACTTCACCATCAGCTACCGACCCGGTAAGCAAAATGGCAATGCTGATAGGGTGTCCAGGCATTAGAGGAATGGAACTATTGACTAACTTTGGAGTCAACTCGTCTGGGGTCTCCTCCTGTGTTAGTCTCTTGCCAAAAGGGGAGAGATGTAACGGGAGATCCCTTGGAACCCAGAAGCTCTAAGAAAGTATGAGCCAGAAAACAATGGACATTCAGAATATGTCTTGGATTGCTTTAAAATGGGTCTGTAATGTGTATCCCCAATATCTCCCAAGTGTGACCTTTTCTAGTGTGACTGCCCTGCATCTAATTGTGGCTTGTGCTAATTGACCCTGTAATTGTGTGAAGGTGTATTTATGATAATGCGTATTGTAAGTTAGCAGTCAGCCAGTCAGGGAAACGTAAAGGTCATGTGTCTGAGTCATCAGCTGTAGTTAATTAGCTCACCTGTTGTCTGCTAAGGGAATAATGTGTATTGGGGGCTCTTTATGTAACCATTGTGTGATGTTGTGGGTGGATCTGGGTCATATTTCCTGTGGTTCTTGCAATATCCTAAATTGTATATAAGAGCCTGTATTTCTCAATAAAGTGTTAGACCTGCTGGAAACCTAAAAACAGAGCTGTGTCTCGTTATTAGCGGGGAATAATTATCATGGGTCTCGTTTGCCTGACTGTGGAGTGTCAGTAGCTGCCTGCTGAGCTGTGTCTCGTTATTAGCGGGGAATAATTATCATGGGTCTCGTTTGCCTGACTGTGGAGTGTCAGTAGCTGCCTTGTGTTCGGAAAGGGAATATCCTAAATGGCTTTAACTCCTTTCGCATTTGGGGTGACTTTACAATTGGTGGGAAGCAGCGGGTTGATTCCCACCGTCGGAAAGACAGCTACAAGAGGACACAGGACAATGGAGGAATGGCTAAAGCTCTCTTCCCTCAAGGACTTATTGGAGAACCGGCGGCCGACCGGCCAACAACTGTAAGAAGAGGGATATTATCGCAGAATAAAATCGATCGAAATGGATGGAGCTGAAAGACTCAACATAGCCGAAAGGACCAGCGTAACAGACAGGACAACCGAAGATGCAAGTTTTGATCCGGCTGTTAACTTAAGAATGGCACATTATGGTCCTAACCCTCCAGCAGAGATCATAGACCGAGTTATAGAGGCTGTGGACCCCTTTCATATTTGGGGTGCCGTTACAGTGTCTCTTTTCATTTGTTCTCACCCACCCTATATAAGCTTTGGTATATCCCGTTGTGTGCTGACATGACGTGGGTCAGGAAAATGAAAAATTGTTATCAAATAGTCACTGAGTGCACAGCAGTAAGACTTCAGTTTTCTTACACATGGTCGAGTTACTAACAGTGTACTTGGTCAAAAGAGGAAAGTGTACTGTAACGGTCACCACCGTTTACGACCTTCCATCAACCCAAGACAGCTTATGCGACAGTCCGACAATCCATGTAGATACGACCCGATCCATAAGAATTCCCTCAGAGAGACGAGACATACGATCTGTGCTTTCTGGTTTCAAAATGTATGAATGCTTTAATGGTACACTTAGCTTTCTTATATACAGTACAGCATGTTAAAGTTAATCACAGGAACAATGAACTCTCCACCCACACATCACACCATGGGGGGCTTCAATCAAATTTTTTTTAGGTAATGACATCCAGTTGAGCTAATCACTAATCAGTATCCAGACATTTCGGCACAGGTCTATAATTAACATGACCTAATTACTACACCTGAGAAGTCACATTCCTTTAGATAATGACATTCAGTTGAGTTCATTACTAATTGTAACAGAATGCATTATCCAGACAGCCTGGCTCCGCATATAGCTTAACAAGTTCCCCTAAACATAATTGACTTAATCAGTTACATAAGATACAACACAGTATTGGCATCATACAATAGACAATGGAATGTCTTTCAGGAGCCAGCCTCACTTAACACCTCAACAGCCTGGGCTAAGCATTGAAAGAGTCATTCTTATTGACTGGTAGGGTCAGAATAAACCAACACTTGTAATATCTCAATATATCCTGCAATACTGTACATGAATTATCAGTAATGTGCCATTTCATGTAATTTATGATATAATTTCTCAGTCACCCTATGGCCCTATTGGACATAAGGTGACCCTAGACATAAGAGTCCTTGGTGACGCCGTCACAGGAGCACCCCGCATCCCTCAAAAGTCTCTGGGTGTCACGGATCAAACCGTTACATCTCTCCCCTTTTGGTGGGAGACTGACACAGGAGGGAACCCCAAACGGGTTGACTCCGAAATTAGTCAGTAGTTCCAGTCCTCCAATGCTGGTATCCATACCGTACCCCAAATAAATTGCTCCAAACAGAGCATTACTCACCCCTGCCAACCTCTGCCTCTCTCAGAGAACATGCCTGCCGCTGGGGAGAGGCCTGGACTGGCCCTTCTCCCTGGAGTCCTTTCAACCGCTGGAGAGAAGACAGGGTGACTGGGCTCAGTCCATCATACTGTTGGGGGTCTGGGCCAACTGCCCCCCATCCCTGGGGTATACCAGTGGAGACTGAAGTCCCATCCACTGGTTGTAGGTGAAAATCCCCCGGTGCTTGCAAAGCAAAGCTGACATCCTCCTGTCTCAGTGTGGCACCATTTTCTGGGGTTGTGTCAGTGAAGACTGAATTCCCATCCACTACCCCAGGGACCCCCTCTCCTGCTAGTTGAGAGCAAAGGCTTGTGGCACTCTGCTCTGTTGCCAGCTTTTCTGCTGGGTTGCTGTGATTGGAGACCACAGTCCCATCCATCATCACAGGAACTCCCTCTCCTGCTAGTTGGGAGCAGAGGCCCGTGACACTATGCTCTGTTGCCAGCTCTTCCGCTGGGTTGCTGTGAGTGGAGACCACAGTCCCATCCACTATAACAGGAACTCCCTCTCCTGCTAGTTGGGAGCAGAGGCCCGTGACACTCTGCTCTGTTGCCAGCTCTTGTGCTGGGTTGCTGTGAGTGGAGACCACAGTCTTATTTACTATCACAGGAACCCCGTCTTCTGTTAGTTGGGAGCAGAGGCCCGTGACACTCTGTTCTGTTGCCAGCTATTCCGCTGGGTTGCTGTGAGGGGAGACCCCAGTCCCATCCCCCGATGTCAGCTCAAGCTGCAGTTGTGTGCAGCAGCCAGTAGCATCCTGCTCTGTTGCCAGTGATTCAGCTGGGAGTAAAAGCTTTACCACCTCAGCTTGTTGCTGGAGAGAGAGGCCAACTGCCCCGGCTCCCTGGCACTCCACTTCCATGGCGACTGGCATCTGTACCTCTTCCCTCTCTTCAGTTGGTGCTGCTGTGACTTCTGCTGCTGCAGCACCTCTTTGTTGTAGCATGGTGTCATCCACATCCGCTATAACCCGGTCTATGATCTCTGGTGGAGGATTAGGACCATGCTGTGCCAGTCCACGTTTAACAGCCCTATCAAAAAAATCTTCCTCGAGGTGTCCTGTCTGTTACGCTGGGCCTCTCAGCTCTATCCATTTTGACAAGTTCTGCAAAAATGTCCCTTCTCTTACGGTTGCTGGCCGGTCTGCCCCGGCTCTCCAGTAAGTCCATGAGGGAAGAGAGCTTCAGCCGTTTATACAGCGTTTCCAGCGTCTCCATTGTCCTTGTAGACGTCCCTCTGAAGATGGAATCATCCCACTTCTGTGCCACCACTGTAACGGTCACCACCGTTTACGATCTTCCATCCACCCAAGACAGCTTATCCGACAATCCAGTCGACAGGACTAGGGATGAGCTTCGTGTTCAATGCGAACACATGTTCGCATCGAACATTGGCCGTTTGATCGTTCGTCGAAAACGAACAATTCGGGTTGTTCGCGCCAAATTCGAATGACCCATAATTCACTGCGGCGTTGCGCGCTGATGATTGGCCAAGCATGCACCATGACCCCGCATGCTTGGCCAATCACAGCGCCCAAAAAAACTAAGAGACCTAATTGGCCAAAGCCTGGGTGCTTTGGCCAATTAGGGCTCAGGGCTTTAGCACATGCCCCACACTATAAAAGGCCGCCTCCCGGGCGGCCTCCTGTAGTGTGTTCCGGCTTGCTTAGAGAAGTGAGACAGACAGAGAGAGAGAGAGAGATAGATAGATAGATAGATATATAGAGACACAGGGGTAGATTCACATAGAGATCCGACGGTGTATCTACTGATACACCGTCGGATCTGTGAGATCCGACGCTCAGATCTATGCGGCTGATTCTTCGAATCAGGTTCCGCATAGATCTCCCTTAGAGCCGACTGGTGTAAGTGAGTTACACTGTCGGCTCTTAGGCTGCATTCTCCCGCCGTCCGCTAGGTGGCGCTTCTTTTTTTCTACGCAACTAATATGCAAATGAGGAGAACCGCCGATTCAGAACCGAACGCCCGGCCGTCGCTTTTTTTTTACGTCGTTTGCGTTCGGCTTTTTCCGGCGGATCGTTACCCCTGCTACATGCGGGGTAAGTGCGGCGGATCCTATGTTAAGTATGGCCGTCGTTCCCGCGTCGAATTTTGAATTTTTTACGTCGTTTACGTAAGTCGTTCGGGAATACGGCCATACGTTAATAGCGTTAACGACGAACACAATGACGTCCTTGCGACGTCATTTAAAGCAATGCACGGCGGCGCATGCGCAGTACGATCAGCGCGGGGACGCGCGCGATTTAAATAGTAAACTCCCCCTAGCCGCGGAATTTGCATTCCGCCGGGGGAGTTACGATCCGCCAGGGCTACTTACGAGGCAAGTGCTTAATGAATACAACACTTGCCTCAAAAACTGGCGCAGGCGGATCGTAAAAAAGATAGATCACGCGGATCAAAAGATCCGCTGATCTACATGAATCTACCCCACAGTGTCTTTTCACATAGATAGATAGATAGATAGATAGATAGATAGATAGATAGATAGATAGATAGATAGATAGATAGATAGATAGATAGATAGATAGATAGATAGATAGATAGATAGATAGATAGATAGATAGATAGATAGATAGATAGATAGATAGATAGATAGATAAATAGATCAGGGAGGCTACTAGTTAGTATAGTTAAATGTACAGTTTGTAGAGAATATATTGACATCCCTAGGAGTTGTCAATATATTTATATACTGTATAGCTTAGCTAGTTCTGCTATTAGTATCTGTCAGGCAGGAGATTGTGCTTGATGCTCTAACGTGTTAGTCAACATGTGCTAGTTAATTGCACATAGACGCATTAACTGTGACTGCACGTGTGCTATTTATTTGCACAGAAAGGCAGTTGCTGTTAATGCAAGTGGGCTATTGAATTGCACAGAAACGCAGTCGCTCTGACTGTGCGTGTGCTGTTTAATACCACCTTAGCGCATTTGGTGTCACCGCACGTGTGCTGTTACATATCACCTGAACGCATTTGGTGTCACCGCACGTGTGCTGTTACATACCACCTGAGCGCATTTGGTGTCACCGCACGTGTGCTGTTACATACCACCTGAGCGCATTTGGTGTCACCGCACGTGTGCTGTTACATACCACCTGAGCGCATTTGGTGTCACCGCACGTGTGCTGTTACATACCACCTTAGCGCATTTGGTGTCACCGCACGTGTGCTGTTACATATCACCTGAGCGCATTTGGTGTCACCGCACGTGTGCTGTTACATACCACCTGAGCGCATTTGGTGTCACCGCACGTGTGCTGTTACATACCACCTTAGCGCATTTGGTGTCACCGCACGTGTGCTGTTACATACCACCTGAGCGCATTTGGTGTCACCGCACGTGTGCTGTTACATACCACCTTAGTGCATTTGGTGTCACCGCACCTGTGCTGTTACATACCACCTGAGCGCATTTGGTGTCACCACACGTGTGCTGTTACATACCACCTTAGCGCATTTGGTGTCACCGCACGTGTGCTGTTACATACCACCTGAGCGCATTTGGTGTCACCGCACGTGTGCTGTTACATACCACCTGAGCGCATTTGGTGTCACCGCACGTGTGCTGTTACATACGACCTTAGCGCATTTGGTGTCACCGCACGTGTGCTGTTACATACCACCTTAGCGCATTTGGTGTCACCGCACGTGTGCTGTTATATACCACCTGAGCGCATTTGGTGTCACCGCACCTGTGCTGTTATATACCACCTGAGCGCATTTGGTGTCACCGCACGTGTGCTGTTATATACCACCTGAGCGCAGTTAGTGTCACTGTACCTGTGCTGTTATATACCATCTGAGCGCATTTGGTGTAACCGCACGTGTGCTGTTACATACCACCTGAGCGCATTTGGTGTCACCGCACGTGTGCTGTTACATACCACCTTAGCGCATTTGGTGTCACCGCACGTGTGCTGTTACATACCACCTGAGTGCATTTGGTGTCACCGCACGTGTGCTGTTACATACCACCTTAGCGCATTTGGTGTCACCGCACGTGTGTTGTTACATACCACCTGAGCGCATTTGGTGTCACCGCACGTGTGCTGTTACATACCACCTTAGCGCATTTGGTGTCACCGCACGTGTGCTGTTACATACCACCTGAGCGCATTTGGTGTCACCGCATGTGTGCTGTTACATACCACCTTAGTGCATTTGGTGTCACCGCACCTGTGCTGTTACATACCACCTGAGCGCATTTGGTGTCACCGCACGTGTGCTGTTACATACCACCTTAGCGCATTTGGTGTCACCGCACGTGTGCTGTTACATACCACCTGAGCGCATTTGGTGTCACCGCACGTGTGCTGTTACATACCACCTTAGCGCATTTGGTGTCACCGCACGTGTGCTGTTACATACCACCTGCATTTGGTGTCACCGTGTGCTGTTACATACCACCTGAGCGCATTTGGTGTCACCGCACGTGTGCTGTTAAATACCACCTGAGCGCATTTGGTGTCACCGCACGTGTGCTGTTACATACCACCTGAGCGCATTTGGTGTCACCGCACGTGTGCTGTTATATACCACCTGAGCGCACTTAGTGTCACTGTACGTGTGCTGTTATATACCACCTGAGCGCAGTTAGTGTCACTGGACGTGTGCTGTTATATACCACCTGAGCGCAGTTAGTGTCACTGTACGTGTGCTGTTATATACCACCTGAGCGCATTTAGTGTCACCGCACCTGTGCTGTTATATACCACCTGAGCGCAGTTAGTGTCACTGCACGTGTGCTGTTATATACCACCTGAGCGCAGTTAGTGTCACCGCACATGTGCTGTTATATACCACCTGAGCGCAGTTGGTGTCACTGTACGTGTGCTGTTACATACCACCTGAGCGCAGTTTGTGTCACTGCACATGGGCTGTTATATACCACCTGAGTGCAGTTAGTGTCACTGTACGTGTGCTGTTATATACCACCTGAGCGCAGTTAGTGTCACTGTATGTGTGCTGTTATATACCACCTGAGCGCAGTTAGTGTCACTGTACGTGTGCTGTTACATACCACCTGAGCGCAGTTGGTGTCACCGCACCTGTGCTGTTATATACCACCTGAGCGCAGTTAGTGTCACTGTACTTGTGCTGATACATACCACCTGAGTGCAGTTAGTTTTACCGCACCTGTGCTGTTATATACCACCTGAGCGCAGTTAGTGTCACTGTACGTGTGCTGTTATATACCACCTGAGCGCATTTAGTGTCACCGCACCTGTGCTGTTATATACCACCTGAGCGCAGTTAGTGTCACCGCACTTGTGCTGTTATATACCACTTGAGCGCAGTTAGTGTCACCGCACCTTTGCTGTTATATACCACCTGAGCGCAGTTAGTGTCACTGTACGTGTGCTGTTATATACCACCTGAGCGCAGTTAGTGTCACTGTACCTGTGCTGTTATATACCACCTGAGCGCAGTTAGTGTCACCGCACCTGTGCTGTTATATACCACCTGAGCGCAGTTGGTGTCACTGTACGTGTGCTGTTACATACCACCTGAGCGCAGTTAGTGTCACCGCACCTGTGCTGTTATATACCACCTGAGCGCAGTTAGTGTCACCGCACCTGTGCTGTTATATACCACCTGAGCACAGTTAGTGTCACTGTACATGTGCTGTTATATACCACCTGAGCGCAGTTAGTGTCACTGCACCTGTGCAGTTATATACCACCTGAGCGCAGTTAGTATCACTGTACGTGTGCTGTTACATACCACCTGAGCGCAGTTAGTGTCACCGCACCTGTGCTGTTATATACCACCTGAGCGCAGTTAGTGTCACTGTACTTGTGCTGTTATATACCACCTGAGCGCAGTTAGTGTCACTGTACGTGTGCTGTTACATACCACCTGAGCGCAGTTAGGCCTCGTACACACGATCGGACATATCCGATGAAAACGGTCCGCGGACCATTTCCATCGGATATGTCCGATCTGGAGTTTGATCCGATGGCGTGTACACACCATCGGATCAAATTCCCCGCCGGCGGACGTCGCGGTGACGTGGCGGTGACGCGGCGGTGACGTTGACGCCGCCACGTCACCACACCAGGAAGTAAAACACTTCCGCGCATGCGCCGAATCCATTCGGCGGCGGCGCGGCGGCGGTGCGGGACGACATGTCTGCTGGTAAGTGTACTAACCAGCCGACATGTCGGGCGGACAGATTCCCACCGGATAGATTTCAAAGCATGCTTTGAAATCTGTCGGGTGGACAAATCTGTCCGCTAGCCCATACACACGATCGGAGATGTCTGCTGAAACGGTCCATCGGACCGTTTTCAGTGGACATATCCCCTCGTGTGTACGAGGCCTTAGTGTCACCGCACCTGTGCTGTTATATACCACCTGAGCGCAGTTAGTGTCACTGTACGTGTGCTGTTACATACCACCTGAGTGCAGTTGGTGTGACTCCGCTTGTGCTGTTACATACCACCTGAACGCAGTTGGTGTCACTGTACGTGTGCTGTTATATACCACCTGAACGCATAAATATGTCTGAAAGGACAACAAAGAGAGGCAGAGAGTCACGAGGGCAAGCAGGCTCTGCATGTCGAGGTAACGCTGGTAGTGTATGTGGTGCATCCTCTTCAGCATGTGGCCGTGGGAGCTGGCCGTTTTGAGCCTCAACATGCAGAGAAATTAGTAGAGTGGATGACCAAGCCGTCCTCATCCTCCTCATCCTCTCTCACACAGACTGATCAAAGTTTATCTGGCAAAGCAGCTGCCAAGGCGTCCTCTTCCCTCTGCACAATGGCTTCACACAATACTTCCCTAGTACCACCATGTCCTCCTGAGGAGTCCCCCGAACTGTTTCAACACAGTGTTGGGTACATGCTGCAGGAAGATGCGCAGCGTTTTGAAGACTCTGATGACGTAACACTGATAGAGGAAGGCATTGATATAAGCCCAGAGAGAGGGGGTGTCCGAGAGGGACAGCAATTTGTCAGTGATGATGTTCCCCCAGCTGGAGCATACTGCCAGGTTGTTGACAGTGATGAGGAGGGAGGGGATGATGAGGTCACTGACTATACCTGGGTGCCTGATAGGAGAGAGGAGGAGGAGGAGGAGGAGGAGGACGAGGCACAGGCACATCTCCAAAGAGGCAGGATGCCCTCCAGGGGTCAGCTTAAGGTCACACCCACTGCATTACAGCGCACATCTACGGCGCTTGTGCATGGCGCTGCTGTGTCTAACCGGTACAGTAAAAGTTCTTTGGTGTGGGCCTTTTTTGAAACATGTCCACAAGTTCGTACCTTTGCTATTTGCAACTTATGTCGCAAGCGTATCTCGCGTGGCCAAAACATCAACCGCCTGGGTACCACATGCTTGTCCAGACATATGTCGACCTGCCATGCAGCTCGTTAGCAAGCACACCAAAAAGACCCACACCAAAGACAAAAGCGTACCCCCCCTTGCCCTTCTGGGACCTCCAACCCCAGAAGACCCCCAGTCCTCTCTGAAGCCTGCAGTGAAGGTGTAGAAATAGGTGTGTCACAAGCTAGTAGTAGCGGTCAATCTACTGATAGCACCAGGCAAATTTCCCTGCCCCAGCTGCTGCAGCGCCGAAAGAAGTACAATCCCAGCCATCCACATGCCCAGCAGTTGAATGCTAGCTTAGCGAAATTGCTAGCACTTCAACTGCTACCTTTTCAGTTGGTAGATTCTGCCCCCTTCCGTGAGTTTGTGCAATGTGCAGTTCCTCAGTGGCAAGTACCAAAACGCCACTTTTTCTCACGGAAGGCTATTCCGGCTCTCTACCGGCATGTGGAAGGCAATGTCCATGCCTCGCTGAACAGGGCGGTCAGTGGTAAGGTGCATATTACCGCTGACTCATGGTGCAGCAGGCATGGAAAGGGACGTTACCTGTCTTTTACCGCGCATTGGGTGACTCTGCTGGCAGCTGGGAAGGACGCAGGGCAAGGTCCAGTAGTTTTGGAGGTTATTCCGCCACCACGCCTCCAAAACAATACTACTGCTTATGACACACCTCTTTCCTCCACCCCCTCCTCTTCTTCTTCCTCTGTGGCCTCTTCCTGTGGGGATGTTTTCTCCGAACCAGCCGTGCTCCGTAGGCGTACGAGGGGATACGCAGGAATGAAGGCCAAGAGATGCCATGCGGTGCTAGAGCTGGTGTGCTTGGGAGACAGGAGCCACACTGGGAAAGAGGTTTTGTCAGCTCTGCAGGGTCAGGCTGAGAGGTGGTTGACGCCACGCCAGCTGAAGCCTGGAATGGTGGTCAGCGAAAATGGCACCAACCTCCTCTCTGCCCTGCGTTAGGGAAAACTCACCCACGTGCCCTGTTTGGGCGCATGTCTTCAATTTGGTGGTGCAGCGGTTCTTGGGCAGGTACCCAGGCTTGCAGGATGTCCTGAAGCAGGCCAGGAAAGTCTGTGTGCATTTTCGAAGGTCATATAATGCCACTGCTCGGCTGACTGACCTCCAAATGGAATACAACCTGCCCAAGAACCGCTTAATTTGTGACATGCCCACCAGATGGAACTCAACGTTGGCCATGCAGCAGCGGCTGCACACGCAGCAATGGGCCATCAATGAGTACCTGTGCCAATATGGCAGCAGAACTGGGTCAGGGGACCTAGTTTTTTTTTCCCCACTCCAGTGGGCCTTGATCAGGGATGCATGCACTGTCCTGTCACCATTTGAGGAGGCCACGAGGATGGTGAGCAGTGACAGTGCATGCATCAGTGAGACTGTCCCTCTTATTCACATGTTGGAGCACACGCTACGTGGATTAATGGACAGGGCCCTTGAGGCAGAACAGAGGGAGGAAGAGGAGGACTTCCTTACCTCTCAAAGCCCCCTTTACCCAGACAGTGGTACTGCTTGTCCACCTAGCACACAGGAAGAGGAGGAGGAGGAGGATTGTATCAGCAGCATGGAGGTGGAGCCTAGCACTCAGCAGCAGCAGTCTTCAAGGGATCATTTACAGTCCCAAGGAGCACGTGGAGTTTTACGTGGCTGGGATGAGGTGCCTGTGGATCCTGTCGTCCTCAGTGACCCAGAGGACTGTGCCCCGAATGCCTCTGCAAACCTACGCTGCATGGCCTCCCTGATCCTGCAAAGCCTGCGTAAGGATCCTCGTGTACGTGCTATTAAGGAGAGGGATCATTACTGGCTGGCGACTCTCCTTGATCCACGTTACAAGAGTAAGGTTGCGGACCTTATGTTGCCATCGCAGAGGGAGCAGAAGATGAAACTTCTGTGGGAGGCCTTGCAGAAGGGTCTGTGCAATGCGTTCCCAGAACCGGGGGGATTACCAAAACCTGGCTCTGGACAACGTCTTGCTGAGGCTTCGGTGAGTCACAGAAGGGGCGGTGGAGAAGGTGGTCGTCTGACCGATGCGTTCAGGCAGTTTTTTAGTCCGCAGCCCCAAGGCCTGACCGGTTCCAGCAACCATCGCCAGCGTCTGGTTTACATGGTCCGGGAATTCCTAGGGGCAAGATCCGACTTGGACACCTTCCCCACCGAAAATACTCTGGCTTACTGGGTCTTGAGGATGGATCACTGGCCAGAGCTTGCCCAGTACACAATTGAGCTACTGGCTTGCCCTGCATCCAGTGTTCTTTCAGAACGGACATTCAGTGCTACTGGAGGCATTGTGACTGATCACAGGGTGCGCCTCTCCACCGGCTCTGTTGATCGACTGACCTTCGTCAAAATGAATCAGGCTTGGATCAACACCAGCTACCAAGCACCTGATGCTGATATTAATGAATAATATATTTTTGTTAAAATGTCGGATCCCTTTTAGATTGCTGATGCTGAGTGACTGTCCTCTTATGCTGCTGATGGAATATCCTTCTCCTCCTCACTTTTCTTTCTGATAGCTAGTAATAAATGTTGTGTTTCTGGGCTCCGCCACCAGTGCCCAAGGCACAATTTTTCAGCCCCTGTTTAACAGGGGCGCCTAATAACAATTTTTGATGCAATACTTTGCACGTGGCTCCTTGTTGCGCTCCAATTGGGGTTATGGTGAGGGGTTGCAGTGTTGTGTTGTGCCCAAGGCCCAAATTTTCTGCCCCTGTTTAACCACTTACCTACTGTGCACCTACACCCCCTTCCTGCCCAGACAAAATATAAGCTTCCGGCACTGCGTCGCTTTAACTGACAATTGCGCGGTCGTGCAACGTGGCTCCCAAACAAAATTGGCGTCCTTTTTTCCTCACAAATAGAGCTTTCTTTTGGTGGTATTTGATCACCTCTGCGGTTTTTATTTTTTGCGCTATAAACAAAAATAGAGCGACAATTTTTAAAAAAATGCAATATTTTTTCCTTTTTGCTATAATAAATAACCCAAAAAATATATAAAAAAAATATTTTTTCCCTCAGTTTAGGCCGATACGTATTCTTCTACATATTTTTGGTAAAAAAAAAAAATGCAATAAGCGTTTATCGATTGGTTTGCGCAAAATTTATAGCGTTTACAAAATAGGGGATAGTTTATGGCATTTTTTTTTTTTTTACTATTAATGGCGGCGATCTGCGATTTTTTTATTGGGACTGCGACGTTATGGCAGACATTTCGGACACTTTTCTGACATTTTTGGGACCATTTACATTTATACAGTGAAAAATGCTATAAATATGCATTGATTACTGTATAAATGTGACTGGCAGTGAAGGGGTTAACCACTAGGGGGCGGGGAAGGGGTTAAATGTGTGTCCTATGAGTGTTCTAACTGTAGGGGGAGGGGGGGTGACTGGGGGAGGTGACCGATTGTGTCCCTATGTACAAGGGACACAATCGATCTCCTCTCTCCCTGACAGGGACGTGCAGCTCTGTGTTTACACACAGAGCTCGTTGCCAATCGCGGCGGGCACTCGCCGGGCACTGCACGGATCCCCACAGAGCGGCGGGTGCGCGCGCGCGCGCCGCCGGCGACGCGCACGCGCCCGCCCGCGGCTTTAAAGGGACATCACGTCATATGACGTGATGTCAGAACAATGGAGTCGTCTGCCCGCCGTCATTTGACGGTGGGCAGATGACAAGTGGTTAACAGGGGCGCCTAATAACAATTTTTGATGCAATACTTTGCAGGTGGCTCCTTGTTGCGCTCCAATTGGAGTTATTGTGAGGGGTTGCAGTGTTGTGTTGTGCCCAAGGCCCAATTGTTCTGCCCCTGTTTAACAGGGGCACCTAATAACATTTTTTGATGCAATACTTTGCACGTGGCTCCTTGTTGCGCTCCAATTGGGGTTATTGTGAGGGGTTGCAGTGTTGTGTTGTGCCCAAGGCCCAATTTGTCTGCCCCTGTTTAACAGGGGCGCCTAATAACAATTTTTGATGCAATAATTTGCACGTGGCTCCTTGTTGCGCTCCAATTGGAGTTATTGGGAGGGGTTGCAGTGTTGTGTTGTGCCCAAGGCACAATTTTTCTGCCCTTGTTTAACAGGGCGCCTAATACCAATTTTGGATGCAATACTTTGCACGTGGCTCCTTGTTGCGCTCCAATTGGAGTTATTGGAAGGGGTTGCAGTGTTGTGTTGTGCCCAAGGCACAATTTTTCAGCCCCTGTTTAACAGGGGTGCCTAATAACAATTTTTGATGCAATACTTTGCACGTGGCTCCTTGTTGCGCTCCAATTACGTATGTTTGAGGGGTGCCCTTTTTTCTAAAAATTTTCTTTCACAAAACAATAATGGCCCCCCACCACCGCTAAAATATTCGACATAATGTTGCCACACAGAACTTGCGCAAGTAGCATTAATTATTTTTTTTTATAGTCCTCTCATGTTGTGCAGGGACATTTCTAAACACGTGCCACTACTATAGACACCCAGCAGGTGTGATATTTATAGGAATTTTTTTTTTCACTTTAAGCATCATTAAAATGGCTGCTCCGGAAAAAACATCCGTTTTAAAAAAAAAAAAATTCCATTGATACATGTTCCCTGGGGCAAGACCCGGGTTCCAACATTTAATTGAATTTTGGTCTTTAAAACGACCGTTTTTGAATTCGAACGTTCGGGTCCCATAGACTTCAATGGGGTTTGAAATATTTGTGCGAACCCGCGGTCTGTTCGAACGTTCTGGTGCGAACCGAACCCAGGGGTGTTCGGCCCATCCCTAGACAGGACCCTATCCATAAGAATTCCCTCAGAGAGACTAGACATATGCTCGGTGCTTTCTGGTTTCAAAATGTATGAACGCTTTTATGGTACACTTAGCTTTCTTATATACAGTACAGCATGTTAAAGGTAATCGCTGGAACAATGAACTCTCCACCCACACATCACACCATTGGGGCTTCAATCACATTATTTTAGACAATGACATCCAGTTGAGCTAATCACTAATCAGTATCCAGACATTTCTGCACCGGTCTTAAATTAACATGACCTAATACTACACCTGAGAAGTCACATTACTTTAGATAATGACATTCAGTTGAGTTAATTACTAATTGTAACAGAATGCATTATCCAGACAGACTGGCTCCGCATATAGCTTGACAAGTTCCCCTAAACATAATTGACTTAATCAGTTACAATAGATACAACACAGTATTGGCATCATACAATAGAAAATGGAATGTCTTTCAGGAGCCAGCCTCACTTAACACCTCAACAGCCTGGGCTAAGGATTGAAAGAGTCATTCTTATTGACTGGTAGGGTCAGAATAAACCAACACTTGTAATAACTCAAGATATCCTGCAATACATGAATTATCAGTAATGTTCCATCTCATGTAATTTATGATATAATTTACCAGTCACCCTATGGCTCTATTGGACATAAGGTGACCCTAGACATAAGAGTCCTTGGTGACGCCGGCACAGGAGCACCCCGCATCCCTCAAAGTCTCTGGGTGTCACGGGTCAACCCGTTACATGTACAATCTTCATTTAGTAGCCATCAGGCCCTCAAGAGTCCTCCACTCTTGGGTTCCAGGGTAATTAGATTGGCATGCAGGAAGTACGCTTTTCTGCTCTGAAACAATTGCAAACCTATTTGAGTAGGAGTGGCAGCCTTTGGGGCAGTTATGCTAGGATTGTTTGGAAGATATAGGTAAGGGCTTGCTTGAAAGTCTGATGTGGCCTTCATTCAACATTACAAACTAAATACGTGACCAGCAAGTTTGATACAAGAGAGGTCAATTCTTTTTGGCTTCAGCAGCTTTTCTTTTATTGTCAGTGTCTCTTTTCAGTGGCGTAACTAGAGACTTCAGGGCCCCGGTGCAAGAAATTATGAAGGGCCCCCCCTCCACAGTGGCATGACAGTCAGGTGAACCCCTCACATTGGCAGGCGGCAGTCGGGCACCTCAAACGGGCAGACTTGGCGGAATTACAGGGCCCAGTCGCAACGGCGACTGCTGCGTCCCTGATAAATCCGCCATTGGTTAAAGGTGTGCTACGTACAGAGTCCGGGGTGTGCTACGTACAGAGTCCGGGGTGTGCTACGTACAGAGTCCGGGGTGTGCTACGTACAGAGTCTGGGGTGTGCTACGTACAGAGTTTAGGGTGTGCTATGTACAGAGTTCAGGGTGTGCTACGTACAGAGTTCAGGGTGTGCTACGTACAGAGTTCAGGTTGTGCTACGTGCAGAGTCCAGGGTGTGCTACGTGCAGAGTCCAGGGTGTGCTACGTGCAGAGTCCAGGGTGTGCTACGTGCAGAGTCCAGGGTGTGCTACGTGCAGAGTCCAGGGTGTGCTACGTGCAGAGTCCAGGGTGTGCTACGTGCAGAGTCCAGGGTGTGCTACGTGCAGAGTCCAGGGTGTGCTACGTACAGAGTGCACATTTCAGAAGTACCACATTTCTGCTGAAAAAAAGCCTGGAGTAAAAGTATACAGTGCAAACACTGTCTACAGCCATGAAACATACAGCCACAGCACCTGTGATCATCATTATCATGCTGATAATTACACTGTACTTCATGTGACTGTACTGTATATAGGCTGTACAGTGTAATTATCAGCATGATAATGATGATCACAGGTGCTGTGGCTGTATGTTTCATGCCTGCAGACAAAGTTTGCTCTGTATACTTTTACTTCAGTATACTATAACAACCACTGCAGTTTGAGTCTTAGTACATGCACACTCACATACATACATACATACATACATATTCACATGCACACACACATTCATACATACAGTATATGGCATGCACACACACACACACATGTAAACACACACACAGTAGATAAAAAACAGTAGTCTTTTACCTTAGCAGCTCTTCCTGTCGGGTACTGCACTGTAGGGGGAGACAAAGAGCACACACAGTGCTTTCAGTTTGTAATGACTGTGACGAGCTCCCTGCACAGTGCCGATTACAGTTCGGCTTGTGATCGGGGAACTTGTCTGTGCTCCTTCTATCGAAGCACTGTATATAGGGGGCCCTCGGCCCCCCTCCAGCAAGGGGCCCGGTCACCGTGGCGACCTCAGTACCCCTATAATTCCGCCACTGTCTCTTTTCATTTGTTCTCTCCCACCCTGTATAAGCTTTGGTATATCCCGTTGTGTGCTGACGTGAAGTGGGCCAGGAAAATGAAAAATTGTTATCAAATACATTTCCTTTCCTGGCCCATCCTCACATCAGGACACAGACTCCCTCCCTAGTGGCCTAGGTTATCAAACATCTTAGTTAGGGGAGGGGCTGTCTTATTCAGCTTCGAACAGGTGGGCATGTGAGGCTCCAGGGGACGTATTAACCCATTGTGAGCTGATGTGAGGATGGGCCAGGAAAGGAAAATTACGGTAAGTATTTGATAACAATTTTCCATTATCTTTATATATTTTATATACACAGGGTTACTTACACATAAGAGTGTCCAGTGGATCTGGAAAATTGGTTTACAGATTTCTCTAAGGTAAGCTGGGTTCCACAACCCCTTTGCCCAAAGTGAGGCACATCACATCCCTCCCTTTATGTTTCAGGGTTGAGGATTATCCAGTTGCCTGTTTTACTAGTTGATAAGGCATTCTGCTCTCATCTTCTCAAAGGCCTGGCCTTTAGTGCTGATTGAATCTAGCTGGTTTAGAAATGTTAAAAAGGTTAAATTGCTCCTGTTCTCTCCACATGACATCTGTAGGTTCCCTGGCACTTGCCTGACTTTCTCGCCAAACATTTTTAGTTACACAACTGCACTGCAGAACCTCGCCCAGATATCTGCCAACAATTTCCCTCTCGCTTGGGTGCCCCTCTGCTGAGGGGTATGCTGATTGCTCCTTTCTGCAATCTTTCAGGTCAGGTAGTTCTCAACTAGAGAACTCCATTCTAAAATTGTTCTCATTTCTTATTCTGAACCATCTCCTGTTTGGAATATCCAAAAACCTAGCCCTTTGTACCCTGCAGGTCTTGGTTAGATCTTGTATATCTCTTCCTAACACCTTAGCTTTGAACTCCCTGTGCAATCTCTTTTGCAAAATGTTTTTGATGAGTGTCGGTTTGAGCCAGAGTGAGGCAGGGTTATATGGGTACGTTGGGGGAAGGCCTGCAAAGTTTTTTCCAGTATCCAATCACTTGAAGGCAGTGGAATAGAACCCATGGGCTAAGAATCAAGTCTTATGTCCAGTATTGTACTCCACAATATGGAATTTACAGGTACATCACAATTTCAATTTTTTTTTCTATTTGCAGGAATTCTTTCTATCAAATTCTGCTGGACTCCAAAAGTTTAGAAATGAAATACCAAAAGGTGAGTAGGGAATACTTTAGATAAATGCCGTATGTGATATAAAATTGACTGTCATTATAAGGTTTAGAATTGACCATTTCATAATTATTCAAATTTCCTCCGTTATATATAATAATCATATACAGATCTGGTCAAACACAACCTTTTTCATCTATATCTTTAAAAAATTGAAAGAACTCTATTCAGTCTGTATATCTACTGCTAAATTCATGATATAACAGCAATAACCAAGTGACAGGTCACACCAGCTTATGGAAAAAGTTTTTTGGAAAGCACTGCCTCCATGTGCTAGGAGTTTCCACAATTGCATCAAAACTAATCAGAGCAGGTAACAATTGTTTTTGCGTGGCCAGTTTTAAGCTAAACTCCAGACAGGTCAAACAAAATAAATGGAAATATTTGTCTTTAACAAGTAGGGATTGATTTACTAAAACCAGAGAGTGCAAAATCTGGTGCAGCTGTACATAGTAGCCAACCAGCTTCTAACGTCAGCTTGTCCAATTAGGTTTTGACACAAGAAAAGTGCAAGCTGTATATCCCTAATGCCGCGTACACACAACCATTTTTCGGGTTGTAAAAAATGATGTTTTTTTAATGTCATTAAAAATGATCATGTGTGGGCTCCAGAGCATTATTCACGGTGTAAAAAATGGGCATTAAAAATTTTGAACATGCTCTAATGTTGTAAAAAATGGTCTTGCGTGGGCTTTAACGACGTGAAAAAACACACATGCTCAGAAGCAAGTTATGAGACGGGAGCAAATATTAACAAGAAAAATTTTGCTTATCTAAAAATGGTTCTCAAGTGCTAATAAAAGCAAAATGATAACAAACACTACAACAGGAAGGCAGCAGCTCTTATGCAAATTGCACTAAGAAGACAAGAAAAAAGAGGGGGGGTTAGAGCTGCGCCATGACATCCGGACACAGTGTGAGCCGATAGTCCTCAATACCAATAGGATAAAAATGCTCTTCCACAAAAATTGAGGGTGCAAAAGAGTCTGTGTTATATACAACTTGGAGAGATATGTGTCTGCTTGGAGCGGAATATAACAGTCACCAACGTGATACACCGCACACTGCACTCTTCGGTGAGACCCACCACCAGTTGTATAAAGCAGCTTACCAGATGAACTATAAATGACAGCAGTCGGCTATAGCCCAGCCGCAGCCTTTACGGGGAGATTCACTTCCTGGATGGAACTCAGCAGACTTAGACTCCAGCACATCAGCCAGACACCAGACACCACCGCGCGGTCATGTATAGAGAATAGCAGACATAGTGTAATCCCGCAAAGATTATTTATTAAAACACAAGATTAAAAAACTCACTCACATTTAGTAGGAGTATTATAGGCACAAAAAAAAGATTGTTGCCGGCCGGCGAACACATAGGCGGAGCCCTTCCTCCTGAACGCGATGACGTCACCGCACGTCCTCCCAGACGCGTTCCCCCATTGACAACGTCCAATGACGAAACGCGTCTGGGAGGACGTGCGGTGACGTCATCGCGTTCAGGAGGAAGGGCTCAGCCTATGTGTTCGCCGGCCGGCAACAATCTTTTTTTTGTGCCTATAATACTCCTACTAAATGTGAGTGAGTTTTTTAATCTTGTGTTTTAATAAATAATCTTTGCGGGATTACACTATGTCTGCTATTCTCTATACATGACCGCGCGGTGGTGTCTGGTGTCTGGCTGATGTGCTGGAGTCTAAGTCTGCTGAGTTCCATCCAGGAAGTGAATCTCCCCGTAAAGGCCGCTGCTGGGCTATAGCCGACTGCTGTCATTTATAGTTCATCTGGTAAGCTGCTTTATACAACTGGTGGTGGGTCTCACCGAAGAGTGCAGTGTGCGGTGTATCACGTCGGTGACTGTTATATTCCGCTCCAAGCAGACACATATCTCTCCAAGTTGTATATAACACAGACTCTTTTGCACCCTCAATTTTTGTGGAAGAGCATTTTTATCCTATTGGTATTGAGGACTATCGGCTCACACTGTGTCCGGATGTCATGGCGCAGCTCTAACCCCCGCCTCTTTTTTATGAGACGGCAATTCGTAATTACATTAGATGTAACAGACTGAACATCGCAAATCGTCTTTTACTAACACAAAATCAGCAAAAGCAGCCCCAAAGGTGGCGCCATCCGAATGGCACTTCCCCTTTTATAGTGCTGTCATACGCGCTTTGATAGAGCATTTTTTTTTCATGATCGTGTGTAATCAAGGCTGTTTTAACGATCGGGTTGACATTTTTTTTTTTCTAGACCATTAAAATTTTTATTTTTTACAACCCGAAAAACGTTTGTGTGTACGCAGCATAAGAGCCCTTTTACACTGCCAGTGCCTGGGCATCAGCAGTAAAGTGTCGCTAGTTTTAGCAGCGCTTTACCATAGTTTTTGCAGCACTTTTTGGGCGCTAGCGGGGCACTTTTAACCCCCGCTAGCGTTCGAATAAAGGGTTAAAAGCGTCAGCAAATCGTTGCTGCAGAGGCGCTTTGGTGGTGCTGCCCATTGATTTAAATGGGCAGTTGCGCTTTAGGAGCGGGCTTTCACACTGGGATTGCAGATGAGGCTTTTGTTCAGGCGCTTTACAGACGCTATAAAAAATGCCTCCAGTGTGAAAGGAGTCTTATGAACCAAAGCAACTTTACATTTTTTCTATGGGCCTGTCTATTTGATTATAACTTTGTCTTAACAAAGTTATACGTACAAAATCGTCTAGCAAAGAGCGCAGTTTAGGGAAGTTGGGTCTTTTGAAATTCAGCGTCTTTGTATTTCCCTTGTGTTTCCCATTTCTGTGCTATATACTAAAACAAATTAAACTGTGGTTGCTGTTTCCCAAGTTGCCCTGTATTTCCACCTCTGTGATCAGGTCTGCATTGTTAATAATCAGTAGGTCTAGTAACGCATTGTTTCTTGTTGGTGCATTTACCATCTGTCCCAGGAAATTGTCCTGCAAGACATTTAGGCTATGGCGAGCCTTATTTAAATGTGTGGTTCCTTCCACCCAGTCTATAGCTGGATAATTAAAATCCTCAATAAGATCCCTTTTACACTGAGGGCATATTGCAGGCACTATGGCGTTAAAAATAGCGCCTGCAATCCGCCCTAAAAGTGCTGCTCTATTGTCGAGGGTTTTCACACTGGAGCGTTGCACTAGCAGGATGGTAAAAAAAAATCCTGCTAGCCGCATCTTTGGAGCGGTGTGTTTACCACTCCTCCACTGCAGGAGTGCATTGCGGGCGGTTTAAACATTTTCTCGGCTGCTAGCGGGGATTAAATGCACCCCGCTAGCGGCCGAAATGCGCTGCAAATCCACCCATAGTGTCGGTGGTAAAAATGGCGGCATTTTACCACCGACGCTATGGGTGGCTCAGTGTGAAAGGGGTCTTATAATGACATCTCCCATCCTAGCCACCATTCCAAGCTGTGATAGAAGGTCCGCCTCCCCCTCCTCCTTCTGGTCAGGGGGCCTATAGCAATAGCCCAGTATTACTTTCACCTTAGTTTGAAGCTATGCCCATAAGGATTCCACCTCCCTCCTTGCTCCATTAGTGATATCGTCCCTCACATTCACTTGCACATCATTTCTGATATACAGCCTTAACCCTCCACCTTTTTTACCCTCTCTATCTCTGCGATATAGGGACTGGTTGCTAGCCAATCATGAGAGTCTCTGAAATTCCCACAAAGTCAAATTTCTCTTTGCATATTAGCAACTCCAGTTCTCCCATCTTGTCAGCCAGACTTCTAGCATTAGTGTACAAGCCTCATATTTTTTCCAGTTGCATAACAAGGCGATCCTTGTTCTTGTTTAGTGAGGCCAAAATTAAACAATGATACACCTGCGCACACATGTGTATTTTTTCTGTGCTAAAAAACAATTCCAAATAATACAAAAATAAAATGACTCGGCGCCACATCACTACTCATCTGTGTGTACGTAAATAAGAAACAAAAATTCAATCAAAAATGTGATGTAAAGTCTGTACGTAGTGTAAATATATGGTTGTCTTCAGCAAACTGTTTGCAGGCTTTCTTGTGCATCATCTTTGGAAGGGATGGGATGACGGCCATGCTAGGATGACAGCCATGCAGAACAATTAGATGCAGTGTGCAGCATATGGTCTGAGCACTAACAGGCTGAACCCCCACCCCTTCAACCTCTGCAGCAATGCTGGCAGCACTCATGTCCATTTCCCAAAGACAACCTCTGGATAGGACACTGAGCTTGTGCACTTATCTTTTTTGGTCGATCATGATGAGGCCTGTTCTAAATGGAACCTGTCCTGTTAAACCGCTGTATGGTCTTGGCCACAATGCTGCAACTCAGTTTTAGGGTTTTGGCAATCTTCTTATACCCTATGCCAGCCCTCAAAATTTCCACTCCACATTTGGCGAGTGGATTTAAGTGGATTTAAGCTGGGGGCGAGTGATGACAGCGCTGCATGACCAATCTCCCTGCAATCTGTGCCTACACTTAGAGACCCGATGAGATTGGCGGCCGAAGAGGAAAGGTGCATGCTTGGGAAAAGTAGTCTGGTGAGCCGCGCACAGGCAGAGCAGTACACAGGTGCTCTCCTTACAATTCTCATTAAGCCATGGGACCTAACAGTATGACCTCTCTGAGCCTGCCCCCTCCCCCTGACCAATGTAGCTGGAGAGCAGAAAGTAATATGTGAGGTGGAGGATTGCGAAAATGACCACTCTGGTGCAGCACTCACTGAAAGTTGCCCTGACATGAGAGCAGCAGCCTTCCAGTTTGTGCAGTTTTCTTCTTTTTGTGCTATATGTAAGTGTCCAACAGTTCCGCCTGAGCACTGTGAACAGACTGGTCTCAATGTGCGCTGTGCTATGGTGTCAATGGCTGTGCAGTTGTGTGGATCTCAGCGCTGGATTGTACTCCCTCCCGCTGCGCTGCAGCTCCTCTCCTCACGTCCAGCCTGAATAAAAGGGGAAAGTGGGAACATGCAATCGTGGGAGAGAGAGAGAGAGAGAGAGAAGAGGATGGACGGGAGTTGCAGAGGAGACAGCAAGAGAATGGGGAAGAAACCCAGTTCTAGTGCCCTGTCCCTCTGGTCTGCCCCCAGTGCCCTGTCCCATTTTGTTAAGGTTGTTGTTGGTAATATTTAATTTTTTAACTTGATTCCGCATAAAACATTTAACAGTGTCATTCCATGAGATAATCTACAAGGGAGTGTTTATGGGTGCAATTAGGCGCAGTGTATGAATTAGGTGGGGCAACTGGTGGCGAGTAACTCTTGAGGCCTGGCTAGTAGCTCAAGACTTGAAATTTTGAGCCCTGCCCTATGCCATCTTTATGTAGAGCAAAAAAATCTTTTTTCAGATTCTCAGAGTTCTTTGCCATGAGGTGCCATGTTGAACCTCCAGTGACCAGTGTGAGAGCGATAACTCCAAATTTAACACACCTACTCCCCATTCCTACTGAGACCTTGTAACACTGATAGGTCACATGACACTGGGGAGGGAAATGGCTAATTGGGCCCAATTTGGACATTTTCACTTAGGGGTGTACTCATTTTTGTTGCCAGCAGTTGAGACATTAATGGCTGTGTTGAGTTATTTTGAGGGGACAGCAAATGTACACTGTTATATAAACTGTTCACTCACTACTTTACATTGTAGCAAAGTGTCATTGATTCAATGTTGTCACATAAAAATATACCATATAATAAAATATTTACAAAAATGTGAGGAGGTACTCACTTTTGTGAGATACTGTATATATTACATTGCAGACTGTATAGTGCAATGTAGTATATATACACTGCTCAAAAAAAATAAAGGAACACTTTGAAAACATATCAGATCTCAACAGGCAAAAATCTCATGCTGGATGTCAATACTGATATGGACTGGGTGTTGTGTTAGGAATGAAAGGATGGCACATCATTTGATGGAAATAAAATTATCCACCTACAGAGGGCTGAATTCAAAGACACCCAGAAAATCTAAGTGAAAAAAAATATGCAGCAAGCTAGTCCATTTTGCTGAAATTTCATTGCAACAACTCAAAATGGTCCTCAGTAGTTTGTATGGTCCCCAAGTGCTTGTATGCATGCCTGAGAACATCAGGGCATGCTCCTAATGAGACGATGGATAGTGTCCTGGGGTATTTCCTCCCAGATCTGGACCAGAGAATCACTGAGCTCCTGAACAGACTGAGGTGCAACCTGGTGGCACCGGATGGACCAAAACATAATGTCCCATAGGTGTTCTTTTGGATTTAGGTCAGATGAGCATGGGGGCCATTCAATGGTATCAATTTCTTCATCCTCCAGGAACTGGCTGCATGCTCTCGCCACATGAGGCCGGGCATTGCCGTGAACCAGAAGGAACCCCCTGCACCAGCATAGGGTCTGACAATGGGTCCAAGGATTTCATCCCGATACCTAATGGCAGTCAGGTGCCATTGTGCAGCCTGTAGAGGTCTGTGCGTCCCTCCATGGATATGCCTCCCCAGACCATCACTGACCCACCACCAAACTGGTCATGCTGAATGTTGTTACAGGCAGTATAAAGTTCTCCGCGTCTTTTCCAGACCCTTTCACATCTGCTCAGGGTGAACCTGCTCTCATCTGTGAAAAGCATGGGGCACCAGTGGCTGACCTGCCAATTCTGGTGTTCAATGGAAATGCCAATCAAGCTCCACGTGAGCACACAGCACACTAGAGGACATCGGGCCCTCATGCCACCCCCATGAAGGCTGTTTCTGATTGTTTGGTCAGAGACATTCACACCAATGGTCTGCTGAAGGTCATTTTGTAGGCCTCTGTCAGGGCTCATCCTGTTCCTCCTTGCACAAAGGAGCAGATACCAGTCCTTGTGTCCTAGGAGACACAGCAAACCTTCTGGAAATGACACATATTGATGTGCCATCCTGGAGGAGTTGGACTGCCCGTGCAACCTTTAAGTATTGCCTCGTGCTACCAGTAGTGACACTGACCCTAGCTAAATGCAAAACTAGTGAAAAACAGTCAAGCCTCGTACACACGACTGGTTTTCCTGGCAGGAAAACTGCCAGGAGAGCTTTTGGCTGGGAATCCCGGACATTTGTATGCTCCCTAGCAGTTTTCCCGTCAGGAAAATTGCACAAAAAAAATAGAGAACCTGCTCTCTATTTTTCTGTCCGACTTATACCCCCGACGAGAAAACCAGTCGTGTGTATGCTTTTTCGAGGGTTAAAAAAACCATTGTTTTGGTTTATGTAAATTTACAATCCAGATCTGCATTTTTGTTTTTATTTCTAGTGATCTCCATGATTTGATTTTTAATTTTATTGTGTCAAGTTACCACAGTATCATTATTATCTTGTATTTTTTACCTTCAAAAAGATTGATTGGTGTTATCTGTCCCTTTTTAATTAGACCTTGTATTTTTTAAATGTACCTGCCTACTCACAAACAATAATAAAAACACATAGGCAACTAAGGCAAGTATTAACTGTAAATATAAATTCCATTTATTCTGGCTCATAAAGAAAATGAATAGGAAGGGGCATCGCTGGGGAACCTGCTGCAATTTGCGCAGCCTTGGGACCCCAGGGCACATATCAACTCTGTGTGGACCAGAAAATTGGGAGCTTCAGAAGCACATACAGTTGGGAGCACAATCTGGTCCTGGACTCCCAGAGGTCAGGAACAGCAGTAGATGATATATATCCCAAGTCTGCGGTACTACAACAGCCTGCCTTCTGTCAGACCACATTGAAGCAAGGTCATCACTTTCTTTTTTTCCTTTGCAGCATTCTCTGCAGCCTTCCTTCCACGCTTTGTTGAAGCCTGTGGCACTGGAGGTGGACTTGTGTCAGGTGGTGGAGAAGGAGGTGGTGGAGAAGGAGAAGGAGGTGGAGGAGGAATGGGCGAGCTCACAAATTGCAGTATTTTCAGTAATCGTCCCCATCAACCCCTTATTTATTAATCTTATAAGGAGGGGCGCACATAGGAGGCATTGGCCCATCTCCATCTGCTTCATTAGGGCGGCATAGGGTGTCTCTAATCAGGGCCATTGCTGCCTCACTCATGCTCCTATCCCTCCTGGCCCTTCTTGTTGGAAGGCGGAGGGGAGGCACCTGAGACATTGTTCTGCCACTTGGCCTGGCCACCTCCTGTCTGCCACTGGGCCCGGCCTCCTGGCTGCCACTTGGCCCTGCCTCCTCCTGATTGACAGTTTCCCCACCGTCACCCTGGCTGTGGTCATCCTGTGTATAAAAAAGGGACATCGTTTTAGTTTTTGGTTCATCAATCACACACAATTTTCAGCTCATGACTGTTGCAAATTGAATGCTAATAAATAAAATAGACTATCATTCTGACCCCAAATTTTCCTTCTTGTCCAAATCTTTTTAGGCCACTACTGTCTATTGATATGACAAACACTTTTTGATCAAACATTATATATATTTTTTTAAATTAACATTTATTTTACAGCCTTAGTTTTATCACAATAAATCTTTTGTAAAATACTATACCGGGCTCCAGAAGTCCACATCCGGTTCTTCCAGGATGTCAGGCTCTTCTTGCTCCAGAGGAGGCTCAACTTGGCTGGAGGGAAGGCTGTGTAATGCTTCAGGCAGATGGGTGGTGAGGATCACAGCTTTGGAAGTCTAGGGATATGGTATTCTTAACAGTTAACTTTAATTTGGCAGAGATTAGGTAGGATGACTCAGATAATTTGCGTATATAAGTGGCTTTATTTAGTCTGGTAATACACAGCAACAATGTGGAGCATCATGGTTAACTTATGTTTAGTAGCAGTACACAGGAATACAGTTTATTGTGAATGTAGCGATACTTGCTGTGAGTGGTCTTGGGGGGGATTTTGGGGAGGACCCGTGCCAATTTTTTCAAAAATGTGGGCGTGGAGATTCCCTTAAAATCCATACCCAAAGGGCCTGGTATGGACTGGGGGGACAGGACCCTACGCTGTTTCTTTCCTTGAATTTTCATCTATATTGCCAGGAGCCAGCAATACATTACAGCCACAAGCAAGTTTAAAAGGCATTTATTTTCTTTTAGAAATAGCATTATTGCTGCTGATTAGGGATGAACCAAACACCCCCCCCCCTTTCGGTTCGCACCAGAACCTTCGAACGGACCGAACGTTCGTGCGAACATTTAGAACCCCATTGAAGTCTATAGGACTTGAATGTTCGAATTCAAAAGTGCTCATTTTAAAGCCTAATATGGAAGTTATTGGCGTAAAACAGGTTTGCCCCAGGGAACATGTATCAATGTAAATTTTTTTTTTTTAAACTGTATTTTTTTCTGAAGCAGTGATTTTAAAGATGCTTAAAGTGAAAAAAAATATGAAAAATTCCTTTAAATATCGTACCTGCTGGGTGTCTATAGTATGCCTGTGAAGTGGCACGTGTTTAGAACTGTCCCTGCACAAAATGAGATTACTATAAGAAAAAAGTAATTTAAAACTGCTTGCGGCTTTAATGTAATGTCTGGTCCCTGCAATATGGATAAAAATCATTGAGAAAAATAGCATGGGTTTCCCCGCCCCCCTCCACCAGGTCATTACCAGCCCCTTTGGCCCTATATACTTTGAACAGCAGTATACAGGCGGTGCAAACAAGACAGGGACTGTAGGTTTGTTGCTAAGTAGAATCTGTTTGCAATTTTGAACTGGTACTTTTCTTAAGCTCCAGCCATAAAATCTATTTTTAAGCTTTTCTGAAAACATAGAGAAGGGTTATCACCCATGTAACATTTGTTTTGCTGTCTGTGTGCATCTGTTCAGAAGATTGCAATTCATATTCTGTCCCAATGACAAATTAATTTTTGAAAATTTGTTTTTTTTTGTGAAACAAGGATTGGTGATAAAGCATCGTTGGACAGGAGACACCTCTTACAGAAGAGAATTTCCCTTTCTAAGGGTAGATTTCTTCTCACTTCCTGTCGTCTCCTTCCGTTTGCAAGTAGGAGTCATTTGTAAGTTGGATGTTTGAAAGTAGGGGCCTGCCGTATATACTCTGCATAAATTTGGGCCCTAGGTGTTGGTGTTGCCACAACATTGTAAGCCCTCACAGTTAGTCTTGGTGGGCGCTGGAACGCCCTGCTGTGTGAACTATTATATCAAGAATTGTAATTACATGCCATTGTTGAGTGAGTGAAAAACTTATAGTGCAAACACTTGCGAACTGAATCGCCTCTGGGCGCTATTTCCATTCCTTAGATAAAGGAAGGCTCTACCTTCAGAAGAGATGAGTTTTAATCATTCTCCTAAAGGCCAAGTGGTCCGACTCCAGTCGGATGGTGGTTGGTAGTGCATTCCACAGTCGCGGTCCTTGGACAGCAAATCTCCGGTCTCCTTTGGATTTGTATCTTGCCTTTGGGATGTACATTAGGTTTTGATTTGTGGATCGCAGAGTGCTGTTACCTATAAAATCTATATTTTAAGATTTAATATCATCAAGATATGATATGAGTTGAATAAGAGAGTTCTTCGACCAGAATTGAAAGCTTCAATATAATAAACATTTATTAGAGCTTATACAAAGCCTAATCTATCACACAGAACCTATAGTCCCAAACAAGCTGGGAACCGTAGGCTTAAAATACCATCATTTACATGTAGGAAGATACAGCATATTCCTCTAAAACAGAGTACAAACATAAAAAGATATAAAACATTAGAGTACAAGAGAGTGCAGTTGCTACATGCAAGTAGAAAATACCTACATCATATTTACCCTTTTTAGACCCATCCTTAAGGTCAGTCTCCATAAAAGTGAGCTCCTTTGCCCTAAGCTGTGGAGTATATCTCCTTTATGCTGACGTCCCATTGGTTGGCCTAGCTAGGATCAGGATTGGAGGCCTGACTACATAAGTCCGCCCCCCCTTTCAGGAATTATATAGACATTCCCAGGGTTAGAAAGGGTGGAGATCGCCCAGCCGGGAGTCGATCACATAAGGTGGTTTATTTCACTGACTCCGAAATGTCTAGTGGCTAACAAAAGGCTTTGCTATGTGCTAAATGCCATGAATTAGCAAGCTAAACGAGCAATATCCTATACTCATACTTAAGAGAAATATATTCATAACCACAACATATATATATTCCCTATATATATATATATATATATATATATATATATATATATATATATATATATATAGACACAGACACAGCTATACTCACATATATATATATATATATATATATTATATATATATATATATATATATATATATATATATATATATATATATATATATATATATACCCATCTCTATCTAATTTAGATTACCAAAAACCATATGGCAACAGATGGCCCCTTGTGGCCAGTTGAGAATATGAGACTTGGCCACACCTACAATAATGGTTTTATGTGTAATCTTTAATTTGAAACTTTTGGCTTTCCGTCTCTATGAAATGGTATAACTCTTTGAGAAGAAGCCAAACTTTTAAACCTTCAATCTCTACAGTTCATATGTCTGGCTCCCAGTATTGGTAGTCATCACTTGTTCTGGATGTAATAAGTTCATAATAAAATCATAAGATATCAAACATACACAAAAAAACGAAGGGGGGAAAAACTGGAGGATCCTTGTTCTCAACCGTCCGATAATAATAGTGCAAAAGTCCATAATGTCAATCAGGTTCTGCTTCTCTTTCTTCTGGGACAGCCTTCCATGGTGATTCCAATTGGATGCATCATACAATATAAGGAAAGAAAAATGGACAGCCGCACTCCAATGGATGAAAAGACTTAAAAATAGTGCCTGTTTATTCCAGTCAAAAAACTAAAACAGCAAAAACAGCAAACAGTGGGGTAACAAAAGCTGACGCGTTTCACATCGACAACCGATGCTTAGTCATAGCTAAACATAATGATAAAAGAAATCTCATTTATAGAAAGAAAAAAGTCCCAGAAACCATCTGATGATTCATTAACCACTTAAGACCCGGACCAAAATGCAGGTAAAGGACCTTGCCCCTTTTTGCGATTCGGCACTGCGTCGCTTTAACTGACAATTGCGCGGTCGTGCGACGTGGCTCCCAAACAAAATTGGCGTCCTTTTTTCCCCACAAATAGAGCTTTCTTTTGGTGTTATTTGATCACCTCTGCGGTTTTTATTTTTTGCGCTATATACAAAAATAGAGCGATAATTTTAAAAGAAATGCAATATTTTTTACTTTTTGCTATAATAAAAATCCCCCAAAAATATATAAAAAAACATTTTTTTTCCTCAGTTTAGGCCGATACGTATTCTTCTACGTATTTTTGGTAAAAAAAATTGCAATAAGCGTTTATCGGTTGGTTTTCGCAAAATTCATAGCGTTTACAAAATAAGGAATAGTTTTATTGCATTTTTATTAATTTTTTTTTTTTTACTACGAATAGCGGCGATCAGCGATTTTTTTCGTGACTGCGACAATATGGCGGACACTTCGGACAATTTTGACACATTTTTGGGACAATTGTCATTTTCACAGCAAAAAATGCATTTAAATTTGCATTGTTTACTGTGGAAATGACAGTTGCAGTTTGGGAGTTAACCACAGGTGGCGCTGTAGGGGATGTGTGCCTATGTGTCTTGTTTACTACTGTAGGGGGGTGTGGCTGTAGGTGTGACGTCATCGATTGCGTCCCCCTATTACAGGGATGACGCGATCGATGCTACAGCCACAGAGAAGCACGGAGAAGCCGTGTGTACACACGGCTCTCCCCGTTCTTCTGCTCCAGGGACGGATCGCCGCACTGCAGCGGCGATCGGGTCCGCGAATCCCGCGGTCCCGGAGCTTCGGACCGGGTCGCGGGTGTGCGCCCGCGACCCACGGCTGGGTACTAAAATCAACGTATATATACGTTGATGTGCCCAGCCGTGCCATTCTGCCGACGTAAATGTGCAGTAGGCGGTCCTTAAGTGGTTAATCAGTCTCCTGGTGGGGCCTGGCTAATGCCGGTAATCGTGCACACCTGTTGAAAGAATGCAACAAGGAAAAAACACAGTCCATCATGACTAGATGGGAACATAATATATACATCGGCCGATTAAAATTGGTTACACCAGTCTAATAGCAGCAAACCTAGTTTCAACCCCTAGGAAAATATATACAGTGGATGTGTGTTGAGAACATATGTGTTACAATGTAAAGAAACCAAGGCCCAGATTCACAGAGCGATTACGCCTGCGCAACAGGAGATGCGCGTGCGTAAGTCTAAATGTGCGCGTGCGTTTCGTTGCGCGGCATCCCCAGAACGAGATACGCAAAAAATCGTCTTTTTTTTGTCCCGCGTAATTTCGTTAGACTGGCGCATCCGTCCGCGCAAAAGTGCGATAGACACACCATTGATTTGCTAGTCAAATATGCTAATGAGGGACTTACGGGGATCCACAAAACAACGTTTGGGGCAGCGCGCAGGCGACGCAGTGTGCGCAACAGCAAAATGTCCTGTCTAAAATTAGAGCTGATAAAAGCTGGTCTAAAAAAAGAAAAAAAGTCTACTTGTCAGATAAAGCAACACTGTTAGTGAGGAGTTTAGCAGTCACACGTGTTGCTCAACAATCTGTATGCCAACATGCCAGGGGCATCGTCGCACATAGCTATACTACTGACTTTAGATGAACAAAGAAGGAGGAGGACACGGAGGATGGCACTAAGGAGGGCACGGGAGATGTTTTTTTTTTTTTTTATTTGCTTATATAAAATTTACAATTTAATCTAATCTAATACAATATTCTTATCTGATACAAGCCCCTCACTCTTCACTTGATATATCACACACGCATAGACATCTTTGGCATGAGTGATTCTGAGGTGTCTCGCATCTTCAGATTCACCCCTCATGCCATCCTGGAATTACCACAACCTTGCAGGAGGACATCAGCAGCCCAACACATGGCACCACCCATGACACCCATGACAGCTACATATACAATCAGAGCCCCATCCCCACAGATTTCGAACAGAACATGTATGGGGACAGCTGGCTGGTTGGTGAGTGACATGGGTGGCAGGCATGACTATCCCCTCCCGTGATGCACACCTCACAAGTGGCACATGCATGACTAACATCCTCCTGTCTTTTCCCTTCAAGGTGACTCTGCATATGCACTGGTACTCCATCTCATGACCCCATCTCATGCCAGCTCACATTATGCATCTTTGCACGTTAAACACACACATTAATCATGGCACAATGAGAATGCATGCATGCACACCACTGTGGTCCCTAGCACACACACACCACATCGTCATCACATTGGATTGGCACCAGTCCACCATGCAGGACTTGTGAGCTGCAACGCCATGCCACGGCTCCAATTATGTCACTGTATACACCATTCACACAGACCTGGGGATCACTTCTCCACCACAAATGAGGGTGACACCCCTTTTCCCGCAGGAATATCACCCCCACATTCCAAAATCATACACAAACAGAACCAAACAAATTAAAAAAATGACGAGCAAAAAAAAAAAATGCACAGCAAAAATATAATTTAAACAAAATAACAACAAAGAAAACACATAAAAGACAAAAATCACTCTGCAAAACAGTCCCCAATATCTCAAAGACACGTCACAAACAAACAAAAGCACCTTGCTGTAGAGGGAGGGATACAAAGGGATGTACTTTTGCAAAGGAAGTGCATTTGTGTCTGTCTATTTATGCTGTCTGCGTAGTTCACAAAGTTGCCCTAGTCCATTTCCAATTTCACTGATTGCGCCGCTCCCGAGTTGTGAGCATGCGCACAGCGGAGCTGACCATGGTCTCCTTCAAGCGTGCATGCGCGAGCCGGCCGGCCCTTCATTTGCATGGGGTCACGGCTCATTTCAATGGAACACGCCCACGTCCTTCCCAATTTGTATTACTCCTCCTTACGCCTCTGGAAAAACGTTACGTATGCGCAATGCGTATTTCCTGCGCAAAAGCTACGAGAATAGGGTGATTACGCGGCAAAATTGCGCAAGTCTAACGTAAAGGCGGTGCGCTACGCCGGTCCAATAATGCGCAGATGTACGTGAATCTGGGCCCTTATTTTTATCCCAATGGAAGTATGACATTATATATTCTACAACACTGATAAACAAGTGTAGATGTGTGTGGGATGAGAAGATATAAAAATAAAAACCCAGCCAAAGCGTGTGAATCATGTTACGCTGGACGTGTAAATAATTATTAAAATGTATAACCCATAGTAAATTGTGAGATAGGTTCAGAATCCTCTGTAAGAGAGAGGTATTTTGGATCTTCTCTCTCCACACTAGGATCCCACATGGAATGAACTTTGAGTGGGATGTATGACTAATGATTTGTCATTTATGGTGGTTTTCTCTAATGATTCAAATCCATACAGGCAGGCCCTCTACCCATGGTAATGGGTTTGTTACATTAATCTATATGTTCGCTCTCCACTTCAGATATCCCGCGAGCCTCATGGATTGGTCTATTTTTGTAGCTGGTGTCCTTTTTACATGCGGACACACATATACACGTGTATATGTCCCCTCCATGTCCAGGGTTCTGTGCGTGCATCATGTATGGATAGTATTTCACTGTCCGGGCGTGATCCATGCACTGAGCTTGAGGTCTCCTTTATTATGCAGTATGAGCCATTATAAAACTTTTTTGTTTCTTCTTTTTTACCCATGGGTTCTATTTTTAACATATTGAAAAAAATATCTCTAAAACAAGATTTTAATGTTTCAAACAACTTTTATAGGTTGGACCTGTTCTACAGTTGATTATGGTAGAAGTGTTTTTCCCTTTATTAAGGGACACCTCTATCTCAGATTATATGATAAATCCAGTGTAATCAGCTACAGGGAGGTTTCTACATTAACTATGCACCCGTCAAATATACAGGGCGAAAATAATCATTCCTTTGTACAGCAGTACACTGGTAACAGGGTCCTTTCTATATAATAGTAACAATAACCAGAATTTTTTATTCTTATTGTTTGATCTTACTTTTCCTTCACTTCATATCTTGTATGCTCTGTGCTTATTGTACACGGTCCCTATTATTCCATCCCGTTTATTTAAATGGTACATTCACATCTTGTTGTCACATTTATTTCTATCACCATTCACTTCACCTATGTATATGTCCCTTTTATTACTATGGCCGTTAGGGATTTGGATTAAACACTGAAGACATTTAATCTCCTTACGGGGGGAAAGGGTAGCACACATTTCTTTTTAACTCAGTAAATTTTTACCCTATTTTGTGCTTTTGTGCTTTTCTGCTGTTTTGAGGACACCTAATCGTATATACTTTGGTCACTTGACCTTTCAATATTGTCTCCATCTCATATGATGTGGAACGCTACACATTCACATTGGTTCAACCAGCAACTACCAGTCCTCTCCTTTTCCCCCTCTTCCCCTCTTGCAGCACGCCACACGCTAAAACACCATTTTCTATGGGTCGTTAGGGATTTGGATAAAACACTGACGACATTTCTCTCCTTACGGGGAAAGGGTAATACACATTTATTTTTTATCCTAGTAACTTTTACCCCATTTCGTGCTTTCATGCTTTTCTGCTGTTTTGAGGACACCTAACGTATATACTTTGGTCACTTGATCTTTCAATATTGTTTCCCATCTATATGATGTGAAACGCTACACAATTACATCGGTTCAACCAGCAACTACCAATCCTCTCCTTTTCCCTCTTTCCCTCTTGCAGCACACCACACGCTGAAACACAATTTTCTATGGGTTATACATTTTAATAATTATTTACACGTCCGGGCGTAACATGATTCACACGCTTTGGCTGGGTTTTTATTTTTATATCTTCTCATCCCACACACATCTACACTTGTTTATCAGTGTTGTAGAATATGTAATGTCATACTTCCATTGGGATAAAAATAAGGTTTCTTACATTGTAACATATGTTCTCAACACACATCCACTGTATATATTTTCCTAGGGGTTGAAACTAGGTTTGCTGCCATTAGACTGGTGTAACCAATTTTAATCGGGCCGATGTATATATTATGTTCCCATCTAGTTATGATGGACTGTGTTTTTTTCCTTGTTGCATTCTTTCAACAGGTGTGCACGATTACCGGCATTAGCCAGGCCCCACCAGGAGACTAATTAATGAATCATCAGATGGTTTCTGGGACTTTTTTCTTTCTATAAATGAGATTTCTTTTATCATTATGTTTAGCTATGACTAAGCATCGGTTGTCAATGTGAAACGCGTCAGCTTTTGTTACCCCACTGTTTGCTGTTTTTGCTGTTTTAGTTTTTTGACTGGAATAAACAGGCACTATTTTTAAGTCTTTTCATCCATTGGAGTGCGGCTGTCCATTTTTCTTTCCTTATATTGCACCACGCATTGCCTGCACCCATTTGGGTTTTTGAACTTTACTCACCACTGAAGAGTGTCGTCTGGAGCGGCGGTTTTCCCTTTATCTGGATGCATCATACAGTAATGGTCTTTGGACCACTTTTCCTGGCTTTCTGTGCTTGCACTTTATTAGTGTGGGCAAAGTTCAGAAGGAAAAAAAAAACACGAGTACTTTTACGACATATGTAAAACAGGGGGGGTGCAATCAGCGCAAAAATATAAAGATCAGAAAAAAATAAAAATAATAAGTGTAAAAATGAAAAATACTCAAAGAGTGAATTTCATATGGATGCAAGCTGAACACCAAAAGAACAATCACAAAATTCCTGAAGTAAATATATCAAACAGAGCAGTGCAGCGCAAACCTAAATAGCATAATATTAATATTAAAACGAATATGCTCATACCAGTGAAGACATAATTGAATTAATAACAGTGAAAAAATAAAATAAAATAAAATAAAAAGAAAGTCCACATTTGCAAAGTGCAAACAAATCCTGTGATCAGAACAGTCAGAGTATCTCCACCATGTGACTTGGAAAACCAATATTTCAAATATTTCAAACGTGATCCCTTCACCAGTAAAGATGGGTACTCTCACCTCACACCAAGACCCTTGTTTAACCAAAGCTCTAAAACGCTTAGAACAAATGGCAGGAAATCCAGATGGCTCAAAGATGTGCAATTGTCAGCTGAAGGACCCGGAGATATGCAAGTATCCTCAGTGGCACCAACGAATCAATATGCAAAGAAAAAAGGCCAGATCTAAGAGCTTCCATATAAACCAGGTCTCTTTAATGAGTAAAAAAATGTGCAGGGTAGGGTACTCACATTCAAGTAGAAAATACAGGCATAAAACACCATAACAGGCAGCTCAAATGAAGATGTGGGACATCAAGGAGTGACATGGGATGGTTCCTGACCCCGGACGCGTATCGTAATACTACTTCCTCAGCAGGGCGGAACCTTCTAAATGTCCTCCTCGATATATATAGCCTGCTGTGCAGACAGCTCCAATCCCAGGACACAGCTGGCGAAAAAACTTTATTATTCGCTATTACAGCGACAAACAAAAAACTCTCTACATCGCCATCTTGTGGACAAAGAACGTCGTAAGCTGGGCTGGCGAAAAACTTTATTATTCGCTATTGCAGCGACAAACATAAAAAATACTCTTCATCGCCATCTTGTGGACAAAAAAGAGAATCGGAAAATAAACTAACATCACTCTATGAAGTCCCACAAGTTCTTACACAAAAATGACACAATGATAATTACATAATATTACATATAATATACCACTGCTTGATTAAAATTACGAATTAGTCCTCAAACTAAACATATGCTATAAAAAATAAAATATAAAATTAGTTAATAATCGAAATATTAAAAATATAAAATAAAATATAAAAAACATTAATATTAAAATAATCTGAAAATTAATATTTCTTATATGATCCCGTGAGTGATGCCAAAGTCCCATCACAGAAACAACACATATAGGACCCCCACTAATATACCATTAGAATAATCACAAAATCAATCTAAGGTAATACCAATCTAAAAAAAAACACCTATAGTAAGAAAAAAGGGGGGGGGGGCCTGAATTATATGTACTAATTATTTGCAATAAAACAATTCAAATCAAATCAACATTGAGGCCCTCCGGAGAAAGTACACGAGCCTTCGTATATCCAGAAGATTCCCTCTGGCTGGTTCTGTCTAATATAATTTCCTCCTCTCCAGTGCTTATCCACTCTTTCTAAACCCCAGAATTTGAGACATTAGGATCTTGTTATGGTATTTCCTAAAATGTCTAGATACACTGAGTACGTAGCCCACGTTTGATATTATTGACATGTTCTCCTATCCTGACAGCCATAGTGCGAGAGGTGCGGCTATATATCTGTAATCACAGTCGCATTCGAGCATGTAGACACACCCTCAGTGTTACAGGTGATTAAAATTCTTGATGTTATACGATTTCTTGTAGAAAATGACGGTAAAAATCTTTCCGTTTTTTAGTGTTATATTTGCACTGTTTACAGGGCTGACAGCGGCCACATGCGTAGAAGCCGGATAGGAACGAGGAAAAATAGTGTTCTCTTTAAAAATGGGTGGGTCTATGGCTCCTGGACGCACAATATCCCTCAGGGTAGGCGCCTTCCTATTAATAAAGACGCTGGGCTGGTGGGGAGGGAGGACAGGTCTAAGACCTATATCCATTCTTTAGCAGACATCCCAGAGTGTTTTTTAACCTATTTTTCTCGAATTTGGCGATGCTGAATGTTGTAATCCAGGATGATCTTAAACATCGATTGACTATCTTCTTCCGGTTTTTTGGAATCAGCAACAAGTTCTGCTCGATTAAGAGTGCCTACTCGAGACATTTCATTTTCAATGGAATCTTTACTATATCCCTTTTGTTCGAACCTTTTTGCTAGGATTTTAGATTGTTCGAAAAAATCGTTATCAGAGGTACAATTACGTCTTAGACGAATAAACTGACCCCTGGGGATGTTGCAAAGCCAGTTGCGATGGTGGCAACTATCTAGAGGGATATAACCATTCCTGTCAGAGGTTTAAAAATGATTGCGAGTATGTAAGAAAGTGCCTTGTTTATAGATCTCTAAATCGAGGAACACGATCTTTTCAGTGTGAATATTCCACGTTAAGGAGATATTTTTGATGTTGTTATTCAGCTTGGACATAAATGTCTCTAGGCTGGACAAATCACCCTCCCAAATCATGACGAGATCGTCAATATAACGTTTATAGCATCTTAACTGGTTGGGAGGGTCATTAAAAATGCTCTCCTCCTCCCATAATGCCATGAACAAATTGGCGACGCTGGGGGCAAATTTTGCCCCCATTGCGACGCCAGTTGTTTGAAGAAAAAAACCTTTATTATACCAAAAATAATTTTTTGGTCAAACAAAACTCGAGACATTGCAAAAGAAATTTCCGATGTTTAGCGGATAGATTGGATTGGGATAAACCCCATTTAAACCGCTGCAACAGCGTCGGCATGCCCTATGATAGTGTAAAGGGAGCTGACATCAGCTGTAATAAGTAGACTATCAGGGGTACAAGATAAAGACTCCAAAATCTGTATACATTGTTTTGTATCTCTCAGGTAAGACCTAGTTTGACACACTATAGGTTTTAGAAAGAAATCGATATATTGGCCCAATCTCGATGAAACAGATTCTATCCCGTTAACGATGGGTCTTCCAGGTGGATGGGTTGAATTTTTATGCACTTTAGGCAGGAAGTAAATAATAGGTGTTCTACATGCCCTAGGGTCAAGATAAACAGCCTCTTTTTTGGAGAGGATATTGCGTTTGAGACCCTTTTTAACCAAAGTGGTTAAATCTTTTTTGTACTGAAAGATAGGGTCACTTTTCAAAAGTTTGTAAGTGTTGTTATCACTGAGTAAACGATTCATCTCTTCTTTATAGTATTCCTTAGACATCACCACAAGGCCTCCTCCCTTGTCTGAGGGGCGTATGATGACATCTTTCTTGGATTCCAATGATGCTATACCATTTTTAACCAAGGATGGATCGTTTACTTTTCTAACCTTCAATTGGTCTAGATCATTTAGAACCATATTTTTGAACACATCAATGTGTTTAGTGTCTAAATTAGAAGGATTAAACACACTCTTGGTTCTAAGGTTAGAGTGGGATCCAATGGGTATAAGAGAAGACCTTTCGGCCGGTTTGGACAAAAAGTATTTCTTGATATTAAGGGTCCTGACGAACTTGGAGATGTTGACATACGTTTGAAACTTATTAAAGTTCCTAACGGGGCAAATTTGAGGCCCTTGTCAAGAATGCGTAATTCATCATCATTGAGGATAGTCCCACTGATATTAAATATATACCAGTGCCTAGTGGGACTTGATCCTTTTTGATTGTTCGTCTACCTACGGCCCGTTTCCCTCTCTTTCCCTTCTTTTGGCCCCCTTGTTTCCAGTTGGGGTACCTGAGTGTGGGCCCCACCAAAGGGGGCGGGTTCCCTAAAAAACCTCCCTCAGATTCATCTCGGTTTGATAAGGGGGCGAAACGATTATTGGTTGGTACCGGATTACCATATTGGTAGTTATCCCCCCAACCAAAGTTTTGAGGGTGTCCTCCTCTAGAGTTAGGATGAAAGTTAGGGTTGCCCCTAAAATTAGTATTATGTGAAAAATTCCCATAAGGTTGAGCTGAATACTGGGGTGTGGGAAAATTCCCTCTGCCTTTCCCCCCTCGGCCCCTACCCCCTCTCCCTCTTGGGGGGTTTTGAGGGGCGACTCAATTGTTGGTCATACTGGGGGGGTGTTCATTCTGGGGGTATTAATCGTGGTATTGGGAGTTACAGGTGTCAAATCATTGGAAGTGGATAATAAAGTTGGATCAGAGGGGCCTGCGTTTTGCCTGCCACTTGAACACTTCCTTCCGTGAAAAGTCCACTGAATCCCTAATATATTTTCCTTTCTTTTTATTTTGAGTGTCGTGATCCCATTTGATCAGTTTGTTTTTTAATTCACCTGATAATTTGGGAAATTCAGAGTGGTTTTTGTGTAACTCCATTTTAGATTTTATATCAGAGATTTGATGCTCTATGGTTTTCATTTTTCTCTGTTTCCTTCGAAGAAGGAATTCCATAAGTTCTAAGCCCTTCTTATTAAAGAAATCATACCATTCCTGTAGAGACTCATCATCATTAAGGCCATCACTAGGTGGGACGTCCCATCTTAGACGTCTCGGAACAAATCCATCACGGATATATTGCTCAAAAGTCGTGACGTCCCACCAAGCTTTGATCTTCTTCTCAAAAAGAAAGCCTAGTTTCTTAAAGAGAGATGAAATATCGTCTGGACAGGCTGTAGGAGCAGAGTTAGAAAAAACCTCACTGAGTTTGATCTCTCGGGTTTCCAAAAATTGGAATACCTCCATTAATGCTGCTAAAAGCGATAAGCGAAAAGAGTGCAAAATATGTAAAACAGGGGGGGTGCAATCAGCGCAAAAATATAAAGATCAGAAAAAAATAAAAATAATAAGTGTAAAAATGAAAAATACTCAAAGAGTGAATTTCATATGGATGCAAGCTGAACACCAAAAGAACAATCACAAAATTCCTGAAGTAAATATATCAAACAGAGCAGTGCAGCGCAAACCTAAATAGCATAATATTAATATTAAAACGAATATGCCCATACCAGTGAAGACATAATTGAATTAATAACAGTGAAAAAATAAAATAAAATAAAAAGAAAGTCCACATTTGCAAAGTGCAAACAAATCCTGTGATCAGAACAGTCAGAGTATCTCCACCATGTGACTTGGAAAACCAATATTTCAAATATTTCAAACGTGATCCCTTCACCAGTAAAGATGGGTACTCTCACCTCACACCAAGACCCTTGTTTTACCAAAGGTCTAAAACGCTTAGAACAAATGGCAGGAAATCCAGATGGCTCAAAGATGTGCAATTGTCAGCTGAAGGACCCGGAGATATGCAAGTATCCTCAGTGGCACCAACGAATCAATATGCAAAGAAAAAAGGCCAGATCTAAGAGCTTCCATATAAACCAGGTCTCTTTAATGAGTAAAAAATGTGCAGGGTACTCACATTCAAGTAGAAAATACAGGCATAAAACACCATAACAGGCAGCTCAAATGAAGATGTGGGACATCAAGGAGTGACATGGGATGGTTCCTGACCCCGGACGCGTATCGTAATACTACTACCTCAGCAGGGCGGAACCTTCTAAATGTCCTCCTCGATATATATAGCCTGCTGTGCAGACAGCTCCAATCCCAGGACACAGCTGGCGAAAAACTTTATTATTCGCTATTACAGCGACAAACAAAAAACTCTCTACATCGCCATCTTGTGGACAAAGAACGTCGTAAGCTGGGCTGGCGAAAAACTTTATTATTCGCTATTGCAGGGACAAACATAAAAAATACTCTTCATCGCCATCTTGTGGACAAAAAAGAGAATCGGAAAATAAACTAACATCACTCTATGAAGTCCCACAAGTTCTTACAAAAAAATGACACAATGATAATTACATAATATTACATATAATATACCACTGCTTGATTAAAAATTACTAATTAGTCCTCAAACTAAACATATGCTATAAAAAATAAAAATATAAAATTAGTTAATAATCGAAATATTAAAATATAAAAATAAAATATAAAAAACATTAATATTAAAATAATCTGAAAATTAATATTTCTTATATGATCCCGTGAGTGATGCCAAAGTCCCATCACAGAAACAACACATATAGGACCCCCACTAATATACCATTAGAATAATCACAAAATCAATCTAAGGTAATACCAATCTAAAAAAAACACCTATAGTAAGAAAAAAGGGGGGGGGGCCTGAATTATATGTAACTAATTATTTGCAATAAAACAATTCAAATAAAAATCAACATTGAGGCCCTCCGGAGAAAGTACACGAGCCTCGTATATCCAGAAGGATTCCCTCTGGCTGATTCGTCTAATATAATTCCCTCCTCTCCAGTGCTTATCCACTCTTTCTAAACCCCAGAATTTGAGACATTTAGGATCCTTGTTATGGTATTTCCTAAAATGTCTAGATACACTGAGTACGTAGCCCACGTTTGATATTATTGACATGTTCTCCTATCCTGACAGCCATAGTGCGAGAGGTGCGGCCTATATACTGTAATCCACAGTCGCATTCGAGCATGTAGACCACACCCTCAGTGTTACAGGTGATTAAATTCTTGATGTTATACGATTTCTTGGTAGAAAATGAGGTAAAATCTTTCCGTTTTTTAGTGTTATATTTGCACTGTTTACAGGGCTGACAGCGGCCACATGCGTAGAAGCCGGATAGGAACGAGAAAATAGTGTTCTCTTTAAAAATGGGTGGGTCTATGGCTCCTGGCGCCACAATATCCCTCAGTGTAGGCGCCTTCCTATAAATAAAGAGAGGGCGAGGGGGGAGGACAGGTCCTAAGACCTTATCATTCTTTAGCACATCCCAATGTTTTTTAACTATTTTCTCGAATTGGCGATGCTGAATGTTGTAATCCAGGATGATCTTAAACATCGATTGACTATCTTCTTCCGGTTTTTTGGAATCAGCAACAAGTTCTGCTCGATTAAGAGTGCCTACTCGAGACATTTCATTTTCAATGGAATCTTTACTATATCCCTTTTGTTCGAACCTTTTTGCTAGGATTTTAGATTGTTCGAAAAAATCGTTATCAGAGGTACAATTACGTCTTAGACGAATAAACTGACCCCTGGGGATGTTGCAAAGCCAGTTGCGATGGTGGCAACTATCTAGAGGGATATAACCATTCCTGTCAGAAGGTTTAAAATGATTGCGAGTATGTAAGAAAGTGCCTTGTTTAATAGATCTCTAAATCGAGGAACACGATCTTTTCAGTGTGAATATTCCACGTTAAGGAGATATTTTTGATGTTGTTATTCAGCTTGGACATAAATGTCTCTAGGCTGGACAAATCACCCTCCCAAATCATGACGAGATCGTCAATATAACGTTTATAGCATCTTAACTGGTTGGGAGGGTCATTAAAAATGCTCTCCTCCTCCCATAATGCCATGAACAAATTGGCGACGCTGGGGGCAAATTTTGCCCCCATTGCGACGCCAGTTGTTTGAAGAAAAAAACCTTTATTATACCAAAAATAATTTTTGGTCAAACAAAACTCGAGACATTGCAAAAGAAATTTCCGATGTTTAGCGGATAGATTGGATTGGGATAAACCCCATTTAACTGCTGCAACAACAGCGTCGGCATGCCCTATGATAGTGTAAAGGGAGCTGACATCAGCTGTAATAAGTAGACTATCAGGGGTACAAGATAAAGACTCCAAAATCTGTATACATTGTTTTGTATCTCTCAGGTAAGACCTAGTTTGACACACTATAGGTTTTAGAAAGAAATCGATATATTGGCCCAATCTCGATGAAACAGATTCTATCCCCGTTAACGATGGGTCTTCCAGGTGGATGGGTTGAATTTTTATGCACTTTAGGCAGGAAGTAAATAATAGGTGTTCTACATGCCCTAGGGTCAAGATAAACAGCCTCTTTTTTGGAGAGGATATTGCGTTTGAGACCCTTTTTAACCAAAGTGGTTAAATCTTTTTTGTACTGAAAGATAGGGTCACTTTTCAAAAGTTTCTAAGTGTTGTTATCACTGAGTAAACGATTCATCTCTTCTTTATAGTATTCCTTAGACATCACTGTGACAGAACCCACTGTCACTGTATGTCTTGGAAAGGATTGTGGGCGTGCCTCCTACCGACGGACTATGGGCCAGAAATATACTGAGACCTGGCGGCATATGATGAATGTAATGTTACAGCCCTCTGCCCCCACCCCCCCCTTCTTGGCTGGACACAGACAATGGAGAGTGGACCAATCTCTCCGAGGGGGTGTGTATTGAGAAAGCTAGGCTGCCTGCTTACCATAATCTCATTTTTCTGTAACTGTTTCAAGTCCAAATGTTCTGTTCCATTTATTGTTCCTTGTCCCCCTCCCTCAGACAAGGCAAAGGGGAGTCCCTTACTGTTTAAAACTGTATAGTTTGGATTTTAATAAACAGTTAAGCTTGGATGTGTAACTAACATGTGTGGATTGTCTCGTGATTGAGGGGTTAAGGGCTGGTTATGGCGATTGGTCGGGTGCGTTTGGAGACAGGAGACACAGGTCTGGCGGATTGCCCAGCAGGGGTACTTGAGGTCCGTCACCATGGCAGCAGCGGGATTTTCCCTTCTACCTTCCTTTACACCAGATTCCACACATGGGAACAGTGATGGAAGACTGTTACACCGGCTAAAAGAAATACACGGAAAGGACTACTGGAAGTTTGTGGAAGGATTGCTAAACAAAAACGAGCGTTCCTGTTACATCCAGAAGCCATGGCTAATTGGGAATTCACACAGGGATATTCTAGTCGGGGAATTTGGGGTGATTTCTTTTATGGGAGAAGAAGGGAGAGGATGGCGGAGATATGCTAATACCGTCACAATCACCACAAGGCCTTCCCTGTGTCTGAGGGGCGTAGTGACATCTTTCTTGGATCCAATGGCTATACCATTTTTAACCAAGTATCGTTTACTTTTCTAACCTTCATTTGGTCTAGAATTTAGACCTTTTTTGAACACATCAATGGTTTAGTGTCTAAATTAGAAGGATTAAACACACTCTTGGTTTAAGGAGAGTGGGATCAATGGGTAAAGAGAAGACCTTTCGGCCGGTTTGGACAAAAAGTTTCTTGATATTAAGGGTCCTGACGAACTTGGAGATGTTGACATACGTTTGAAACTTATTAAAGTTCCTAACGGGGGCAAATTTCTGGCCCTTGTCAAGAATGCGTAATTCATCATCATTGAGGATAGTCCCACTGATATTAAATATACCAGTGCCTAGTGGGACTTGATCCTTTTTGATTGTTCGTCTACCGGCCCGTTTCCCTCTCTTTCCCTTCTTTTGGCCCCCTTGTTTCCAGTTGGGGTACCTGAGTGTGGGCCCCACCAAGGGGGCGGGTTCCCTAAAAAACCTCCCTCAGATTCATCTCGGTTTGATAAGGGGGCGAAACGATTATTGGTTGGTACCGGATTACCATATTGGTAGTTATCCCCCCAACCAAAGTTTTGAGGGTGTCCTCCTCTAGAGTTAGGATGAAAGTTAGGGTTGCCCCTAAAATTAGTATTATGTGAAAAATTCCCATAAGGTTGAGCTGAATACTGGGGTGTGGGAAAATTCCCTCTGCCTTTCCCCCCTCGGCCCCTACCCCCTCTCCCTCTTGGGGGGTTTGAGGGGCGACTCAATTGTTGGTCATACTGGGGGGTGTTCATTCTGGGGGTATTAATCGTGGTATTGGGAGTTACAGGTGTCAAATCATTGGAAGTGGATAATAAAGTTGGATCAGAGGGGCCTGCGTTTGCCTGCCACTTGAACACTTCCTTCCGTGAAAAGTCCACTGAATCCCTAATATATTTTCCTTTCTTTTTATTTTGAGTGTCGACATATGCCTTCAAAGAATGCTTATCTTGTCATTCTAAATATTAAGAACCTTTGATTAAAATTGTTATAGATATACTGTGACCTAATATGAGGCCCTTTACCATGACATGTGTAACAATTTAAATGAGTGAGCCCCCTCAGCCAGGTAGTCTGATTGCCATCACCCATCTTTCTTCCTCCATTGTCATATGCCTGCAAGTAACTCTGCCCCGCCTTCTGCTGAATGCCCCTGAGTGTGTGTGACCCTTCAAGTTTCCCGGGGGATATTGTTGCCCTCGCAACTCACCACAAAACTCCTTTTACTGACGCTGTGTTCAGTTGTACCAACCCTGATGAGTTGAAGCCTGGGCTGGTGCCCAACTTTTGTGCATATAGCTCTGTCCTTGGCTACCGTGTGTAGCTGCTGTTAGGAGTCCTGCCTTTAGCAGGCTAGGGAAGAGGTAGTCACTTTAAGAGGTCTTCGTGCAGATTTAGGTAGTGTCATCTATGCAGACAAAATAACATGCTTTCAGAATGCGGATAAGTGTGATGTCACCAGTTACTTGTGGCTTCAGGAATGATTAGACTAAATTACTTCTTAAGTACAATTGTACTATACTCTGTTCTTTACCAATCACTACGGGTCTCACCAGTCCCAGTATATCTATATGATTTTTAAGCATTGCTTTTTGAACTTAGTTATGGCACAAAAAGAAAACTGACCAACAAAAAAAATTACTCATGACCACTTATGATGACTGCCCAATATTAGAACTGTAGAGAGGACACTATGGGGCTGATTTACTAAAGAAGCTGCGCTGCGCCGGTACATGCCTTAATTAGTGCGCTGGATGAAGCCCTAATTAGGCGCATGAACCGGCGGCAGCAGCAGCGCGATGTGATTGATAAGTAAAGCCGCCGCCGAACTCCCTGTATAAGTCTATGGGGGAAATCTTAATTGTGAATTTTAAAGGCTAATCTGCAAGTTTTGTCCTAAAAAGTGTTTGGGGACCTCAGTCCTGCCCCAGGGGACATGTACCAATGCTTTTTTTTTTTTTTTAAAACGGCCGTTTTTTCGGGAGCAGTGATTTTAATAATGCTAAAAGTGCAATAATAAAAGTGTAATTTTTCTTTAAATTTCGTACCATGGGGGGGTGTAATGTCAGCATGTGAAAAAGCGCATGTTTCCCGTGGTTGGAACTGTCTCTGCCCAAAATGTCATTTTTCAAAGGAAAAAAGCCATTTAAAACTGACTCGCGGCTATAATGAATTGTCGGCTCCCGGCAATTGCAGGAGAATTCATTCATTAAAAAAAGGAAAAAAAAAGCGTGGGGGTCCCCCCAAATTCAATAACCAGACCCTTTAGGTCTGGTATGGATATTAAGGGGAACCCCGCCGTCAATTTAAAAAAAAAATGACGTGGGGTTCCCCCCAAATATCCATAACCAGACCCTTCAGGTCTGGTGTGGAATTTAAGGGGAACTCCACTCCAAATTAAAAAAAAAAATGGCGTGGAGTCCCCCCTAAAATCCACACCAGACCCCTTATCCGAGCACGTTGACCTGGCCGGCCGCAGAAAAGAGGGGGGGGACAGAGCGCGGGCCCCCCCCCTCTCCTGAACCGCACCAGGCCACATGCCCTCAACATTGGGAGGGTGTTTTGGGGTGCCCCCCAAAACACCTTGTCCCCATGTTGATGAGGACAAGGGTCTCTTCCCCACAACCCTTGCCCGGTGGTTGTGGGGGTCTGCGGGCAGGAGGCTTATCGAAATCTGGAAGACCCCTTTAACAAAGGGGCCCCCCAGATCCCGGCCCCCCCCGTGTGAAATGGTAATGGGGTACCTTGTACCTCTACCATTTCACGAGTAAAAAAAATGTAAAGGGTTAAAAACGACAAGAGCCGGTTTTTGACAAGTCCTTTATTTTCTTCTTCTTTTCTTCGGGTTTCTTCTTCCTCCTCCTTCTTCTTCCTCTGCTTCTGTCTTGGGTCTTCTATTCCCGCATCTTGCCCGGCGTGTTCTTCCATCTTCTGTTCCTCCCGCTGTTCTTCTTGTCCGCATCTTCTTCTCCTTCTTGTCTTCGCCGCCGGAGCGCCGCTTCCAATTGAAATCCCCGCTGTCTGCCGGACCACGCCCCCCTCTGACGCCACGGGCAAGCTCTTAGGAGTGTGCTGCAAGTGCGTCAGAGGGGGGGCGTGGTCACATGTCAGAGGGCGGGCAATTCAATTTGAAGCTTGTGCGCGGCTTTTTCTTTGCCAGAGTCGCCGCTTCCAATTGAATTGCCCGCTTTCTGGAACATGTGACCACGCCCCCCTCTGACGCACAGGCACCACACGGGGACTTTCCTAAGAGCTTGTCCGTGGCGTCAGAGGGGGGGCGTGGTACGGCAGACAGCGGGGATTTCAATTGGAAGCGGCGCCTCCGGCGAAGACCAAGAAGGAGAAGAAGATGCGGACGAGAAGAACAGCGGGAGGAACAGAAGATGGAAGAACACGCCGGGCAAGATGCGGGAATAGAAGACCCAAGACAGAAGCAGAGGAAGAAGAAGGAGGAGGAAGAAGAAACCCGAAGAAAAGAAGAAGAAATAAGATAATAAAGGACTTGTCAAAAACCGGCTCTTGTCGTTTTTAACCCTTTAGGCCCCATACACACGATCGGACATTCCGATGAAAACGGTCCGCGGACCATTTCCACGGATTGTGATCGGGAGTTTGATGGGGGTACACCCCATCGATCAAATCCCGGCGGACGGCCGGACGGCGCGGTACGGGCGGTGACGCTGGCGGTGAGGACGCCGCCGCGTACCCCATCACCGCACCAGGAAGTAAAACCTTCCGCGCATGCGCCGAATCCAATCGGCACGGCGCGGCGGCGGGTGGGGGCCGACAGTCTGGGTAAGGTACTAACCAGCGACATGGGGCGGACAGATCCCACCGGATGATTTCAAAGTTTGCTTTGAAATCTGTCGGGTGGAGAAATCTGTCCCTAGCCCATTACACACGAGCGGAGATTCTGCTGAAAGGTCCATCGGACCGTTTTCAGCGGACATTCCCCTCGTGTGTAGCGGCCTTATTTTTTTTACGATGGTAAGGTACAAGGTACCCCATCCTTTCACACAGGGGGGGGCGGGATCTGGGGGGCCCCTTTGTTAAAGGGGTCTTCCAGATTTCGATAAGCCCCTGCCCGCACCCCAACCACCGGGCAAGGGTTGTGGGGAAGAGTCCCTTGTCCTCATCAACATGGGGACAAGGTGTTTTGGGGGGCACCCCAAAACACCCTCCCAATGTTGAGGGCATGTGGCCTGGTGCGGTTCAGGAGAGGGGGGGGGCCGCGCTCTGTCCCCCCTCTTTTCCTGCGGCCGGCCAGGTCAACGTGCTCGGATAAGGGGTCTGGTGTGGATTTTAGGGGGGACTCCACGCCATTTTTTTTTAAATTTGGGGTGGAGTTCCCCTTAAATTCCACACCAGACCTGAAGGGTCTGGTTATGGATATTTGGGGGGAACCCCACGTCATTTTTTTTTTAAATTGACGGCGGGGTTCCCCTTAATATCCATATCAGACCTGAAGGGCCTGTAATGGAATTTGGATAGAACCCCACGTCATTTGAATAATTATTTTAAAATTCGTACCATGGGGGGGGGAGGGGGGGAGGAATGTCAGCAGGTGAATAAAGCGCACTTTTCCCGTGGTTAGAAATATGTCTTTGCACAAAATGACATTCTGAAAAAAAATAAAAAAAAAATAAAAAACCCATTTAAAACTGACTCGCGGCTATAATGAATTGTCAGCTCCCGGTAATTGCAGGAGAATTCATTCATAAAAAAAAACGAAAAAAAAAAAGCGTGGGGGTCCCCCGAAATTCAATAACCAGACCCTTTAGGTCTGGTATGGATATTAAGGGGAACCCCTCCGTCAATTTAAAAAAAAAATGACGTGGGGTTCCCCCCAAATATCCATAACCAGACCCTTCAGGTCTGGTGTGGAATTTAAGGGGAACTCCACCCCAAATTTAAAAAAAAATGGCGTGGAGTCCCCCCTAAAATCCACACCAGACCCCTTTTCCGAGCACGTTGACCTGGCCGGCCGCAGAAAAGAGGGGGGGACAGAGCGCGGCCCCCCCCCTCTCCTGAACCGCACCAGGCCACATGCCCTCAACATTGGGAGGGTGTTTTGGGGTGCCCCCCAAAACACCTTGTCCCCATGTTGATGAGGACAAGGGTCTCTTCCCCACAACCCTTGCCCGGTGGTTGTGGGGGTCTGCGGGCAGGAGGCTTATCGAAATCTGGAAGACCCCTTTAACAAAGGGGCCCCCCAGATCCCGCCCCCCCCCCTGTGTGAAATGGTAATGGGGTACCTTGTACCTCTACCATTTCACGAGAAAAAAAAAGTGTCAGTGTAAAAAAAGACAAGAGCCAGTTTTTGACAAGTCCTTTATTATCTTCTTTTCTTCTTTCCTTCGGGTTTCTTCCTCCATCTTCTTCTTCCTCTGCTTCTTTCTTGGGTCTTCTATTCCCGCATCTTGCCCGGCGTGTTCTTCCATCTTCTTCTCCTTCCGCTGTCCTTCTCGTCCGCATCTTCTCCTTCTTCTTCTTCGCCGGAGGCGCCGCTTCCAATTGAAATTCCCGCTGTCTGCCGGACCACGCCCCCCCTCTGACGCCACGGGCAAGCTCTTAGGAAAGTCCCCGTGTGGTGCCTGTGCGTCAGAGGGGGGCGTGGTCACATGTTCCAGAAAGCGGGCAATTCAATTGGAAGCGGCGACTCTGGCAAAGAAAAAGCCGCGCACAAGCTTCAAATTGAATTGCCCGCCCTCTGACATGTGACCACGCCCCCCTCTGACGCACTTGCAGCACACTCCTAAGAGCTTGCCCGTGGCGTCAGAGGGGGGCGTGGTCCGGCAGACAGCGGGGATTTCAATTGGAAGCGGCGCCTCCGGCGAAGACCAAGAAGGAGAAGAAGATGCGGACGAGAAGGACAGCGGAAGGAGAAGAAGATGGAAGAACACGCCAGGCAAGATGCGGTAATAGAAAACCCAAGACAGAAGCAGAGGAAGAAGAAGGAGGAGGAAGAAGAAACCCGAAGAAAAGAAGAAGAAAGAAGATAATAAAGGACTTGTCAAAATCCGACTCTTGTCGTTTTTAACCCCTTACATTTTTTTTCTCGTGAAATGGTAGAGGTACAAGGTACCCCATTACCATTTCACACAGGGGGGGGGCCGGGATCTGGGGGGACCCTTTGTTAAAGGGGTCTTCCAGATTTCGATAAGCCTCCTGCCCGCAGACCCCCACAACCACCGGGCAAGGGTTGTGGGGAAGAGACCCTTGTCCTCATCAACATGGGGACAAGGTGTTTTGGGGGGCACCCCAAAACACCCTCCCAATGTTGAGGGCATGTGGCCTGGTGCGGTTCAGGAGAGGGGGGGGGCCGCGCTCTGTCCCCCCCTCTTTTCTGCGGCTGGCCAGGTCAACGTGCTCGGATAAGGGGTCTGGTGTGGATTTTAGGGGGGACTCCACGCCATTTTTTTTTTAAATTTGGGGTGGAGTTCCCCTTAAATTCCACACCAGACCTGAAGGGTCTGGTTATGGATATTTGGGGGGAACCCCACGTCATTTTTTTGCAAAATTGATGGCGGGGTTCCCCTTAATATCCATACCAGACCTAAAGGGTCTGGTTATTGAATTTGGGGGGACCCCCACGCTTTTTTTTTTTTTAAGAATGAATTCTCCTGCAATTTCCAGGAGCTGACAATTCATTATAGCTGCGAGTCAGTTTTAAACGGCTTTTTTCCTTCAGAATGACATTTTTCACATGCTGACATTACACCCAGGGCCGCCATCAGGGGGGTACAGGCAGTACACCTGTAAGAGGCCCGGGGGTCCGGAGGTGCCCAGGTGCCTGGAGGCCCCCAGGGCCCCAGATGGTAACCCCCCTCTTTTTTTTTTTTTTATCAATTTTTTTAATATTTTTTTATATTAAAGGGCCAATTTTTTTTTTTTTGCAGTCCAGAGGTCCCCAGGGCCCCAGATGGTAACCCCCCTCTTTTTATTTTTTAATATCTTTTTTAATATATTTTTGAAATTTTTTTTATTATTTTATTATGAAAGGGCCCAGAGGGCCCCAGATGCCAACCTTTTTGCTTATAAAAATGACTTAAACCTTTTAAATTTTCTTGTTTTTTTTGTCGATATAGATATATTTTTAGTAAAAGGCTCAGAGGTCCCCAGGGTTTGTTTTTTTAAAGTTTATTTTGTGCGTGAAGTCGAGAGAGAGGAGCCGGACTGCAGCAGTTGGGAGTAGGCCGACCCTCCCCCCCCCCGGAGGCAATCACCATCCTTCTCCATGCCCCTGGTGGCAATGGCGGTTGTGAGGGGGGCCCTTCCACACACACCCCCGCTACCTACACCACTTGGGAGCCCGACGGGACAGAGGGACTCCCCCTATGGGGAGTGAGGGGGCCTAGCCCACCCAGCCCCATAGATCCTTCGCCTCTCTTTATTTTAGGAGACCTCATGGCCAAAGTGCGTGTGTGTTAAACCAATTTTGTGTACGTGCAAGTGTGTTTTTTTTTTTTTGGGGGGGGGGGGGGTGGGCGTACTAAGCACAGGCGTACCTTGCATAGCACACCCACCGGGAGTTGGGCTGAGACCACCAAACTCAATTCACATGTAGCCGAGACCGGGATCCGAACCCTTGGCTGCAGCAGAGGTGATCGGCTTGTCAGCACAGTGCCAATCACGTTGAGCCACCACAGCTCCCACCCCATGTTATTTTTGTTTAGATATTTTTTAAATTATTTTTTATTAAAGGGCCCAGAGCTCCCAAGGCAACCCACCTTTTTTTTTAAGATATATATATATATAGATATTATGATTTTTTTAACATTCAAGGGCCCAGAGGTTTATTTTTATTAAAGGGCCCAGAGGTCCCCAGGGCCCCCAGATGGCTACCACCCTTTTTTGAATATATTTTTTAATATATTTAATTTTTTTTAAAGGAACCCCCCACTTATCAAATTGCGGCAGCCCCCCCCTTTTCAATTTCAGGTGGCAGCACCCCCCCCCATTCTCTGCTCCAGGGGGCCCATGCCTGAAGCTGTGTAAGGGGCCCCATAATTCCTGATGGCGGCCCTGATTTCCACCACCCCATGGTACGAAATTTAAAGGAATTATTCCCTTTTATTGTTGCACTTTAACCACTTCCATACCGCGCCTATTCTGGCACTTCTCTCCTTCATGTACCAATTATATTTTCTACCTTGAAAATTACTCAGGACCACCCAAACATTATATATATTTTATTAACAAACACCCTAGGGAATAAAGTAGTGGCGGCCATTTTTTTCTTTAAAATTTCCAACGGTATTTGCGCCAAAAATTTAGAAAATCTTTTTTTTTTTTGGCCTTTCATAAAAAAAACTGTTTCATGAATGACAAAATAAGAAAGCAGTAAAGGTAGCCCAATTTTTCGGGATAAGGTAAAAGATGATGTTACACCGAGTAAATAGATACCTAACTTGTCACGCTTTCATATTGCGCACACTCATGGAATGGCGCTAAACTTTGTTATTAAAAATCTACATAGGCGACGCAAGATTTTTTTTCACAGGTTACCAGTTTTGAGTTACAGAGGAGGTCTAGTGCTAAAATTATTGCTCTCATTCTAACGCACGCTATGATACCTCACATGTGGGGTTTGAAGGATGTTTACATATGTGGGTGCGACTTGCATGCGTGTTCGCTTCTGAGTGCGAGCTACTAGGGACAGGAGCATTTAAATTACGTTTTTTATTTCTTTTTTACTTAATATTTTCATTTTTTGCACTTGTTTGTCCCTTTTTTTGTATTATTTTTCACTTTTCTTCTATTACAAGGAATGTAAACATCCCTTGTAATAGGACTAGTGTGTGACAGGTCCTCTTTATAGAAAGAGGCGGGGTCAATTAGACCCCACATCTGTCCTCCAGGCTGGAAAGCATGGTTTTGGTAAAAAATAAAAAATAAACATCTCATGCTTTCAGCTGCGATCATGTTCGTTCAGCACAGTAGTGTAGTGTGTAGCATGTTCACCTAGCAGCAAAAGGGTTGCTGGTTCGAATCCCGCCCGTGACACTATCTGCCTGGAGTTTGCATGTTCTCCCTGTGCGGGTTTCCTCCCACAATCTAAAAACATGCTGTAAATTGGATCCTGTCTAAATAAGCCCTAATATGCAGTAGGATATTTAGGTTTTGTGCTGCCCTAGGCCTGACCAAATTTTGGCACCCCCTAATAGAAAAATGACCCACCCTTCCTGTCAAGGCCACACCCTGTTTTTTTATGACCCACCCAGGAATTTTCAGGGGACACACACAAGTTCTGTGGGGGGGGGCCCTTAATTTGCCTAGTATTTCGATCACTTCCTGTTTGGCTATGGGGCAGGAAGTGAAGGCCAATCTCCCCAAATGGACAGGGATAATACAAACTAAACTGACAGAGCTTCTACCCCCCCCCCCAACTCTAGCCAAAATGAAAGAAAACAAAATAATAAAAGTGATGATTATAGTTCCAGTTTAACCCCACATTTCAGATCATTTTATTGAGAGGCTTCAGAAAATATAACCATGCCAATAGGCCAGGATCCAGCGTTGCTAATATGTATGAATGTGTGTTAGGGACCCCCACAAACACCACCCAATGTTAAATCCAAAATGTTCTTGTTTGTTTTGGGGATGCCTGCACCCCTGATAGGGTAAACACACCTCACAAATGTTGTCACTTTCTACTTAATTCATTCACTTCCTGCCACATAGCCAAACAGGAAGTGAGGGAAAAACCCTGAGTAATGTTTTGTTGGGGACACAGATCACTCTAAATAGTTTCCCATTTTGGAAATGGCATTTTGCTGTGTACACCCCAAACTAGTAGGGATCTTGGACTTTGGGGTCCATTTACTAAAGGCAAATCCACTTTGCACTACAAGTGGACAAGCAAGGAAGAAAAATTAAAACTTGGCGGGATTGGAAGTAAAAACCATCAGTGCTTCCCTTCTGATTTTCATTGCCTACGCTTCTATTGCAGAGTGGCTTTGCCTTTACTAAACCCCAAAATAACTAATCATTTGGGGTGTACACTGCAGTGCAATTTGCTTAATGGTGACACTAGTTAGATTGACCTGTGTCCCGAAGAAAAGACCATTGGTAGGGTTTTAACCTCACTTCCTGTTCAGCTGTGTGACAGGAAGTGAAGCCAATTTTAAGAAAAGGGACACAAAGCCCAACCTAAAAACACTAGCAGGGGTTCTAACACTCAATTGGCTTCCCTCAAACAACCCACAATTAGAATAGGATTGTCTTGTGCTAGTTTCAAGCACAGCGCTGTAAATCAGCACTTCAAGCCTGTCCACCAATACACCCCCCCCCAAACAGGCCCTGTTTGCAGCTTTGCCTACATCTTGCACATGTGCTTTAAAAAGTCAGTCTGGACATCAATTCTAGGAAACAAAACTTACCGCTTTGTTCTTCCTTTTCTGGTGAATAAGCATTTCATGCATACACACCAGGAAAGAGCTTAGAGACAAATCACACTTTTTTTTTCTTTCAATAGATTTTTATTGGATTTTAGAAAATTACACATATCTAGTATACATATGCAGTAAGATACATCATGAAATACAGTAGCAATACACAGCAATACAGAGGTCGCAAATAAACAATCTAATACACAGGAATATTCTCATAAGCATAGAATCTAGTTTTAAATGAAGACAATCAAAAGTATCTACAATACAAACTTCAAGTACCATCAAGGAACAATACATGCAGTAAAAGGAAACAGTCAGAATATAGAACACAGTGTCTCCCACAATAAACAAAAAAATGTTCACAGCAGGCATAGGTGCTGCTGCAAAACCAGAGAACCTCAGAAAAAATAAATAAAAGGGCATTCAAACATATAGACGTTTATCATTTTGGTCGTTCCATATTACCCAAGGATGCCATAATGTATCATGTTTATGCAAAGTATTCATAGAAGTGGCTAACATGCGTTCATACGTCATATGTAAATTGGTCAGATCTATAGCTTCAATAACAGATGGGGGATGAGAGTCTTTCCATTTTCTAGTGATGGATAACCTGGCAGCAAGAAGAAAGTGGGTGACAGAACTGCGTACATGAGTTGGAAAATCATTGATCCCCAGGGTTAGTAAAGCCAAAGCTGGGTCAGGTTTTATCGGGGAGCCAATCAAAGCAGATATGATGTTAAATATGGCTTTCCAATAATTTGCAAGTAGGGGACAACTCCATAAGACATGTAGTAGATCACCCTTAATGTCACAAAGTCTCCAACATTTATCAGAGTTTTGGCTGCTGAACTTGGACAGTACAGCCGGTGTATAGTACCATCGTAAGGTTATCTTAACTGACAATTCCCACAGGGACGTACACTTGGATACTGATTGATTGATTTTACATGCAGTAAGCCATTCATCACAGGAAAATGACTGTCCTAGGTCCTCCTCCCATTGTATATGGGAGGGAGATTTCACAAAGGTTCTCTTAAGTTGGAATAAATTATAAAAATGGGAAATCCCTCCCTTCTTTGTATCACAAGAATTTAAGAAGGACCATGCTGATGTGTGGAGGTAAATAGGGGCAGTATTCAATTTTTGTAAGCAGCGTGTAATTTGAGTATAATGAGAACAGTATGTTGAAGGCAAGTCAAATTCCGATTGCAATGTAAGGAATGATTTGATTCCGTTTTTGTCGTATAAGTCTTGTATATACACAATGCCTTTCTCACTCCAAAGGTCAAAGGGAACTTGGTTCACAATTAAACGCAGCACTCGAAGTGGTATTTTCACGTCAATTTTAGAGTCTAGAATTTCAGCAGACTGAAGAATTTTCAGCCATGTCGTGATAGACACCTTTATCGTCGGGACAAATGCGTAGGGATTTTGATGCCCATATGTGCTCCAAACAGCCATAAATAAGTCTGACCCTCTTTGACATAAGTGGATTCGATCATTCCCCACATTGTTGTTGGAGAAGAACGAAACCATTCTTTAGCTTGTGTCATAATGGATGCATAAAAGTAATCCTGGAAGTCGATATAGCCCACTCCACCCCACATCCTATGTTTGATAAGTTTATGGTGGGCACACCTGGATTTTTTGCCATTCCATATGTATCTAGACAATAAAGATTGAAGAGATTTAAAAAATTTAATAGGGACTGGGATGGGCACACTTCTAAATACATATAAAATTTGCGGCAGATGGATCATTTTAAACGCAGAGAGTCTACCCCACCAAGAGAATTCATTCCTTCCTAGTTTGAGCAAATCCAATTGTAATTTATTTTTTAGGGGAACATAGTTATGTACAAATAGGGATTTAGTTGTTCTCGTAAGGTTTATACCAAGGTATGAAATGTTGTTCTCCGCCCATACATAGGGGAATGTGTTTTGGAGAATGTTGTTTGATATAGCGTCAATTCCAATGTCTAGCACATAGGATTTTGTGGTATTTACTTTATAATAGGAGATCCTTCCAAACCATGACAGTATATTTTGTACTTCCACTAGAGATGTACATGGGTCAGTCAACATTAATATAATATCATCAGCAAATAGACTGATCTTATGGACTTGAGGACCAATAGTAATGCCCGAAATTTTAGGATGAGACCTGATATGTTCCGCCAAAGGTTCTATCATTAAGTTAAAAATCAGGGGCGACAGAGGGCAACCCTGACGAGTTCCATTAGTGATATCAAAAGGTCGGGATAGTAGATTAGAAGTAAAAACTCTTGCATTTGGGAATGAATATAAGGCAAGTATAGCTTTAAGAATAAGTCCCTGGAATCCAAATTTCTGTAGAGCTAATGATAAATAGGACCAGTTCACTCTATCGAACGCCTTCTCTGCGTCCAATGATAGGAGCAGAGAAGGCGTTCCAGTCATATTAATATTGTGAATAACATTAATTAGTCTTCTAGTCGCATCAGATGTTTGACGTCCCTTGATGAATCCAGTTTGGTCTATATTTATAAGGTTAGGGAGAATATCAATCAGTCTATTAGCAATTATTTTAGCATATATCTTAAGATCAATGTTGAGTAGAGAAATGGGTCGAAAATTTGGGGGGGAGGTAGGATCTTTGCCAGGTTTGGAAGCGTGATAATCAATGCGGAGAGCATTTCCTTCGGAAATGACGACGAGGATGCAACATGGTTATAAAGGTCTCTCATATGGGGTACCAACAATTCCTTAAACAGTTTAATATATTCTCCAGAGAAACCATCAGGCCTGGTGCCTTGGCGCTGGGCATAGAGTTAATGGAATGTATAATTTCAATGTCGGTGAAAGGGGTATTCAGTAGGTCAAGTTGATCATCTGATAATTTAGGCAATTTTAAAGAGAGAGAGGAAGGAATGAATCTCGTCAATGGAAGGCTGTTGAATAGTGCCGTCATTGTTAAGGTTATACAAATCACTATAGTATGAGCTAAATAAATCAGCCATTTTTTGCGGATTTATAATTTTTTCTCGAGTGACGGGGTCAATAAGGTGCGAGATTTTAGTCTTTTGTCTGTGTCCTTTAATACGAGATGCCATAACTTTACCTGCCTTATTATTGGTGACGTAGGAGCGCGCCTTTAACTTCCTAAGTTTGAGGTCATAAGATTGCAGGAGCATAGAGCGTAATTCGTGTCTTAAGTCATAAAGTTGGGATTGGAGAGTCGGAGAGGGGTTAGCCCTATTTTTTGAATCAATGTCATTCAATTCCTTCGTTAGTTTATCTAGTTTTGCAGTCCGTTTCTTTTTGTATTGCGATCCAAGTTGGATCAAAAGACCACGTACATAGGACTTATGTGCATTCCACAATACCGTCGGGTCGGATACAGAGCCCACATTGTTAGAGAAAAATTCAACTAATTTTTCAGAAATATATCGAATATTATCCGTAGTTGTAGAAGGTAGTTATTTATACGCCATAAGTGTGATTTTTGATGAGAATTTGCATTTTTCAATTTTATGCTGATGGGTGCATGATCCGACCAGGTGATATCATGGATGCGGGTGTCAATTACATTTTGTAGCAGCCATTTATCAGAGATAAACAGATCAATCCGAGAGTAAGTGTTATGACGCGGGGAATGGAACGTGTAGTCCCTTTCAGCCGCGTGATAACACCTCCATACATCATAAAGATCATTATCCATAAGAAAGGACGCAAGGGGAGAAGCAAATCTTTTGGCACTGGAAGAAGAGTCCATAATAATATCTGGGACCAAATTAAAGTCCCCACATATTAAGAGATGACCTTGCTGAATTTCATTAATTTTCTTCAGAACAGCTTTGTGGAATTTCATCTGTCGAATGTTGGGTGCATATACATTCACAAGCGTGTAGATAACATTATCCAGGGAACAGACCAAAATGATAAACCTGCCCTCAGGATCCAAGGTGCAACCTAACTCTTGGAAGGACAAAGAATCTCGTATAGCTATCATAACTCCCCTCTGTTTACGGGAGTAACTAGCCTTAAATATATAAGGGAAAGATTTATGTAAGCATACAGGCGAATTTTCTAAAGAAAAATGGGTTTCCTGTACACATAAAACATCACAACTATTAGTCAATGCCGTTTTCCCACATGGATGCTCTTTTGGCTGGATGGTTTAAGCCATTGGCATTGACTGATAGAAAATTAATGGACATTCTAGCGTGATGTGAGTTGGTTAAGCTATTTGAATACACTCACAAATCTAGATGTCTTGTGGGAAATATGATTTTTTTTTTTGTTTTTTTCTCTTTTGTCCTTACTTCCCAGAAGATATAGGGGAGTGCAATATCAGACAAGGCCGATAAAAGCGTCCCAATCAGGTACTTGACAAACAACTAAGCCAAACAACAAATAAACAAACAAAAAAAAAAAAAAAAAAAACTTAAAGCAAAATCAAGACAAATAAATAATTACAAATATTCAGGGATTGTAGGGACAGTCCCTAGTTGTGTAGAACAGAATATTTGTATGAGTAAAACAACTAAAAGAAAACAAATAGCAAGAGTCGGGTACAATATTAAACCGACTGTGTAGGGTATTAGTTCAAAAATATTCAAATATTAGATCACTACAGAACAGAACACCAGGGGAATTTGTTGACACGTAAACAAGAAAGGAATTTGCAAAAACAAGGGAAAAGTTTCAAGACATTCATTTCCCTTTAGGAGGGTGGTAACCTTCGCGTGAGTTGCGCCCGAAGCGTGATTTTTCCATAGCTTTCCTTTCTCCAGCGGAGACATCCGGATTTATACCCCAGGAGTTCAGAAGTTGCAGTCCTTCCTGAGGCCTTGAAACTGTGACAGTCATACCGTTGTTGGTGATAAGCAATGTAGCAGGGTGTTTCCATTTATATGGTATTTTATGATCGATCAAGGCTTTTGTGATTGATCTCAGTTGCCTCCTCAGGTTTAATGTATATTGTGACAAGTCAGCGTATAGATGAATATCGTTATACGGGTCAGGCAGCGTTGATAGTATTCTAGCCTGTGTCAGAAGCTTTTCTTTGGTAGGGAAGAAATGAACCCTCATAAGAACATCCCTTGGGATAGATGCATCCATATATTTCGGTTTGGGTATACGGTGTATGCGATCAATCATGCGCTCTATTTGAGAAGTCTCAGGCATAAGTTTAACTATCAAGTCATCCACATATTTAAGCAGATCACTCGGAGACACAGACTCAGGTATCCCCCTCAGCTTAATATTATTTCTTCTCGAACGGTCCTCGAGGTCCGCGAGCTTGGCTTTGACCCACAAAGTATCATCAGCCTGGTCCTTGTACGCACCAACAAGATCATCAATGGTACCAGATTGATCCTCCATTTTGTTTTCAACAGTAAGGACTCTGTCTCCCAGACCTTTCAGTTCAATTGATATGTTATTCATCATTACTGAAAAGCTTGTCATGAGGGATGTTTGCAGTGTCAAGAGCATATCTTTCATTGTGGTATCTAGTACTGGCATCCCTGAGGTAGGATAGTTAGCTATAGATGCAGCGTTATGACCCATTTGGACATGAGGTAAAACAGCCATATTGGGAAGGGATATCTGCAATGCGTCATCAATTCTCCTCTTAGATTTAGCCGGGCTAATCGATGATGGACTATGTGGAGGGGAATTCAAATCCTGAGTGTCTGGTTGTACAGAGCCCCATAGATCAGGGTTGTCATCAGGAAGGTCTGTGTATGAGGAAGGCTGTGACGCAGTTGTGTTGCCATTCCTGTCATGAGGCAGTTTCCCCACAGAGGCTGACATGGCGCAGGGATTTATAAGCTTTTCAGCTGATTTTTTGTCCTTACGTTTTCGAGTCAGCATCGGATGTGTTCCGCCACGGGAATTCGATACTTTATATCCGATCTTGTATCGAAAATCGATCGTTTCGCCGCTGTTTTCCCCGGTGTTCTGTCGGAGCTCCGTGCTCAAGCGGCCATTCAGATCGCGTGCAAGCCACGCCCCCGAGACAAATCACACTTGATGGTTTAGGCCCAAACTATTTCAGCTGCAGCAGTTAAAATCCCTAGCATGAAAAAAATATCACAAAACAAACTTCAAAATTTGAAAGTAATTTTATTGGTCCACAAAACAAGGAAAGCAAAACAAAAAAATACAAATAAACACACAAAAAAAATAAAATAAAAAAATAAAATAAAAAAAAGACCAACGTTTATTTCATACAGTCATTGGAAAATAAATCATGCTATTGAAATAACAGGATAGACCCACAGGATTAAAACATTAGTCATTAACATCTTGAGAAACATTTAGCAAAATTATGCAGCAGACAACACATCAAAAAAATTCAAAACTTGCTCCAAAACATCTCTGTTTCGCTCCGGCATTACTTCCAGCCAGCAAATCTGCCCCCTCTGAGGGGCAGCTGACACGTGCAGTATCCACGCTTTTTATAACATGTGTGCTAATGAACCAATTGGAAACACATGAAGAAATGTCAGCCTCTAGTTTGTGTGCACTTGTAACTGGTTACACCTGTTAAGGATGTCCTTAAATTACTAAGCCAAAAAACAAGCTTTCTGAGCATGCTCATAAAGATGCATGTCATTTTCAGGCTCACACAACCAGCTTATTTTTCTAAGTGTTGGAGCATGCCCAGTTCACTCCAGATGCATTACCAGAATCAAATCTGCAATGGCGCATTAAAGCATTAGAGGGGTTTTATTTATTTTTTGGTCCCCCTGAACTGATGCTTTTCAACCTGAAGGGGAGGTCTTATAGAATTTTTACGTAACAAACATAAATAATAATAATTTAAACGCCCCTGTCCCTAGTAGCTCGCAGTCAGAAGCCAACACGCAGCATTTTTTTTGTTTCCGGTTACCAGTTTAGATTTCCAGATGAGGTCTAGTGCTAAAAGTATTCCTCTCGCTCTTACGCACGCTATGATACCTCACATGTGTGGTTTGAAGGATGTTTCCATATGTGGGCGGGCCTTAAATGTGTAAGTCCCGCCCACATATTGAACCCCCGTTCAAACCCCACATGTGAGGTATCATAGCGTACGTTAGAGCGAGAGCAATACTTTTAGCACTAGACCTCCTCTGTAAATCTAAACTAGTAACCTGAAAATAAATTAAAAAGTGTTGCCTATGGGTATTTTCAAGTACTGAAGTTTGGCGCCATTCCATGAGTGTGTGCAATATTAAAGTGTAACATGTTGGGTATCTATTTACTCGGTGTAACATCATCTTTCACATTATGGCCATAAATTGGGCTAACTTTAGTGTTTTCCTAATTTGTAACCACTTGAGCCCCAGAGCATATTACTGGTCCCTGACGGGGCCAGTTTTTGCATTTCAACACTGCGTCATTTTGACTGACAATTGTGTGGTTGTGCGACGTGGCCCCCAAACAAATTTGGGGTCCTCATTTCCTCCCCCCCCCCCCCCAAATTTTTTTTTTTTTTGTGGTATTTGATCACCTCTGCGTTTTTTCTTATTTTTGCTTGAACCAAAAATATAGCGACAATTTTGTAAAGAAAAAGACATCTCCCCCAAAATATCTTCAATAAAATTTTGCCCTCAGTTTAGGCCGATAAGTATTCTTCGCCATATTTTTGGTTCCAAAAAATCACAATAAGCGTCCCCCCCCTCCCAAGTCCCGTCCCCCCCTCCCCCTTCTTCTTCCCGTACAGCTAAGTCTGGTCCCCCCCCTGTCCTCTCCCCTGTCTCTGGCCCCCCTCCTGCCTCTTCCATTCCCCCCCCTTCTGGACCCAGAGTCTCCTCTGGCCCTGTGGCCATGGAGATGGAGACTGCTCGAGCCTCATCCAAGAGGGAAATCTCGAGCAGCGGGTCCGAGGAGGGGGGTGGTGTAGTCATCTCGGGGAGGTGGCAGGAGTGGGAGCAGGTGAGACGCAAAAAGAAGAAGGGGAAGGCTGCCAGATCTGGGGGCGGGAAGTCCCCAGTGAAGGGTGGGGTTCCCCCAGGGGCACGAAGTGGGGTGTCCCTGGGGAACCCGTTTGGTATCCTCTCCTCCTCCTCGGGCTCAGAGGAGGAGGAAGTGTAAATATGTAAATATGTTTTTGTGTTTGTAGTATGAAGGAGAACGTGACCACTTTCAATCATTCTGATGGCGGTACCCTCTCCAATGCGGCTTGCGACCATTAGTATTCGTTCTGCAGGAGCTCGTTTTATGGCCTTCGATTTTCTCAGCCGTGTTGAAGCTGACATTTTGTTTTTGCAGGAGACCTGGCTGGCATCTGTGGCAGAGATGAATCTAGCAAAGAGGGAGTGGAGATGTGGGCCCTCCCTCTGGTCTCTTGCGGCCGAGCCCTGCAGTGGGGTTGCGGTCCTTTTTAAGACTGGTCCGGTGGCTTGCCGGCGAGTGATTGAAGTGGAGATCGGTAGATGTCTGGTGGTGGACGCTGTCGTGAGGGGACAATTCCTCCGGCTCATAAATTTTTATGGGCCTCAAACTAGGAGGGAGAGGAGGAGCCTCCTTACGGCGGTTAAGCCTTATCTTTTTACGTCCCAGCAGGTGATTTTTGGTGGCGATTTCAATATGATCACTAGGCCCAAAGACCGGGCAGGTGCCGCCAACCCTCTGGGATATGATAGTATTTTTTTGAATAACGTAGTGAGGGAGGCCAGGTTGGTGGATGTGCACGTTCGTCACCTCCCCAACCTCATTGGTTTCACATTTTCCCGAGGTAGTAGTAAGAGTAGATTAGATAGGTTTTTTTTAAAGGAGGACTCTGTCTGCTCGGCTCCTGAGCTGCAGTCGGTAGAGTTCTCCGATCACTGTATGGTATCTGTGGCCCTGAATGTCGCTGACACTCCTCAGAAAGGGAGGGGTTTGTGGCGCCTGAATGGGTCGCTACTTGAGGATCCTGAGGTTAGGGAAGCCTATGAGGTTTTCTTCCTGGGCCAGACCTCGCTCCTTGAGGGCAACTGCTCCCGCCTTGAGTGGTGGGAAGTAGTTAAAAAGAGGTCTGGCGACTTTTTCCGGGAAATCTCTGGGTACAGGGCAGCTTCCAAGTACCAAGCCTACCAGAGACTACGCAGGCAGCTTGACCGCCTGGTGTCCTCTGGGGGCTCTCGGAAACAGATATCCGGTCTGAAGGCGCAGATGAAGGAGTGTCAGTACGACCGTCTCGCCTCCCTGGTTTTTGAGAGGGATTACGGGAAGTTTATCTCTCCTGATCCCTACAGGAGCTGTGGTGAGGTGGCGAGGTCGAAGGTCGTACATGGCCTGAAGGATGCCTCAGGATCTCTGGTCCGGTCCAGATCGGGGATCCTGGGTGTCGTCAGAGACCACTTTTCGGACCTCCTGAAGAAGCGACCTCTAGACATGGAGAAAGTCAGGGAATTCCTTGATGAGACCCCACTGGAAGTGGGGTCTGACCTTCCTGACTCTCTGACAGAAGAGATCTCGGTAGCTGAAGTCGAGCAGGCTATTAGCTCTTTAGCTTCTAAAAAGTCACCTGGGCCCGATGGGCTCACGGCCGAATTCTACAAAACCTTTAAGAGCCTCTTGGCTCCTCATCTGAGGGACGTGTTTAGTGAATGTTTGGCCTATGGCCTGCTGCCTCCCTCAATGAGAAGGTCAGCTCTGATCCTACTGTCAAAGGGGAAAGATCCGTCTGTGGTGGAGAATTGGCGTCCAATCGCCTTTCTTACCACAGATAGGAAGATACTGGCAAAGATCTTGTTTACACGTCTGTCTGCTTTGGCGGGCAGGATGCTGTCTCCCTCTCAGAACTGCACAATTCCTGGCCGGGGCACTTTTAGTGCCGCCCTGAGCGTCCGGGAGACTGTGGAAAGGTGCAGGGCTGATGGCAGCAAGCGGTATCTGCTTGCACTGGATCAGGCTAAGGCGTTTGATCGGGTGAACCACGAGTACCTTTGGCTGCTTCTGAGGAGATACAGTCTGCCTGATCAATTCATTGATTGGCTGCAGGTATTGTATAGGGGAGCTGAGAGCTTCCCTCTTGTCAACGGTTGGGTGGGCCGGGCCTTTGCTGTGGACTCTGGCATCCGGCAGGGGTGCCCGCTGAGCCCCCTCCTGTACATCTTTGCGGTCGACCCCTTCGTAAGGAGGCTAGACTGCGGGCGTCTGGGGGGGGTTCCGGTGGGACCTGTCGGGGGTCCGGTTTCGGCGGTGAGGGTTGTGGCCTATGCGGACGACGTCTCGGTGGTGGTATCTGGTCGTGAGGAGGCCCATTATGTGGAGTCCCAGATCGGGTGCTACTCTGAGGCGTCAGGCTCGCTGGTCAATTGGGACAAGAGTGACGTTTTCTGGTTGGGGAAGGAGGGGGAGCAGTTCCCCCTTCCGGACGTGTTCCCCACGCCCGTACCAGAGATTCGAGTTCTTGGCATTCATTTCGGCCCGGGAGATTATCCCAAGCTAAACTGGGAGTGCAGGCTGTTGAGTGCCACTCGGAAGGTGAAGGCCTGGAAAGGTTGGAAACTTTCCCTGAGGGAAAGGGTAAGCTTGGTCAAGACGTACTTATTGCCTGAGTTTCTCTTTGTAAGCTATGTGTGTCTTTTGCCAGCATCTCTCTATGCTCGGGTCTATGGTCTGTTCTTCCTGCTGTTGTGGGGAAGCAGACTGAACCTGATCAAGAGGGAGGTCACATACCGCCAGTGACGGCAAGGTGGGTTGGACATGGTCAACCCGCTGGTGTTCTTTGTCACCATCTTTGTTAAATACAATTTGCAGTCCATATTTGTGGACGAGCCTTCCTGGTGGGAGTGTTCATGCAAGGCCTGGCTCTTGCTGTTCTTGAGGCAGTGGGGGGAGGGGGGGAGGCCCGGCGATCTGAGGAGATCGCATGGGTATCTCCCTTCCTATGTCCCCCTGGCATTAAAGGTACTGAGGCAGTGGCGGATAACTGCCCTGGAGGTGGGCTCTTTGGGTCGGCGGGAGCTGTACCTGAGGGTCATGGCCTCGGACATTTTGAAGCCCCTGTCTTTGAGGGACTGCCCTGAGAGGGTCCTCACGGAGGGGCTAGCCCTCTTGAATTCTTCTAGAATTCCAAATAAGTTTTGGGATCTCGCATGGAGGTCGTTCCATGGACGACTCTATGTCCGTGCGAATCTCAAATACAGGAACCTGGGGGACAGGGACTGCCCCCGTCAGGAATGTGGTGGGACATTGGAGACCATGGACCATTTTCTGGTCCAATGTCCCTTCAACATAGAGGTTCTTACGAGGGTAGGGGGTGCCATTGGCTACCCCCGCCTTCCGGCCCTGACCTATGCTGAGCGAGTGTATGGTGATTTTGGGGTCCGCAGGGGATTTGAGTTATCGTCACTTTATTTAGTCAGCCTAGTTGTGCTTTATTACACTTGGCACGCTCGGTGTTTGGTGTCCACTAGGGACAAAATCCTGTCTGTGCATGAGGTGGTGGGCGATATCTTTCGGGAGTTGGTGAAGGTGCGGGATCTGGAAAGGAGCAGGGTCGGGCCTGAGAGGTGTGCCCATTTATGGAGGGGGTTCCTCTTCCAGCCCCCTTAGGTCACGGCTCTGCCCCTCTCCATGGGTAGGGGCATCTATCCTTTTTTTTTCCCTTAGATTTTGTTTATGGTATTTTTTTTTAAATAAGGCTACAGACATGTCTGACTATCATGTTCTTGCTCATACGTGGGTTGTAGGTATTTGTTATTGTGATGGTGGGGTGTGTTGTGGGTTGGCGATGATCTGGACAGTAGTGGTTTCTATGGACTTTAATATCTCCCTACTGTACCAGTGAGCCGTTTTAAGTGTTTTTTTTTTTTTTTGGCAATGATCTGGGCAAGCTTTTTTGATGGACTATAAAGACTTTCTCTTGTACCAGTGAGCCTGTTGTAAATACCTGTTCTGGTACTATTTTTCTTTCTTTATAGTTATTTCTTGGTGGGTGGAGGTCGGTGATTTGATGGTTTGTGTTTTGTCGTTTGTTTTTGTGTTATTTGGTTTATTTAGTTATTTTGTTTATTTTATATATTTGTTAACCTTTTGGTCGTAGTTTTATAAATAAAAAAATTACCCCTCCCCGGTCTTCGCCTTCCGCCGGGGGGGTACACCTACCCCCCCCCGGTCTTCGCCGCCGCCTTCCGCCGGGGGGGTACACCTACCCCCCCCTGGTCTTCGCCGCCGCCTTCCGCCGGGGGGGGGTACACCCACCGATGCTCTCCGCCATGTTCGGCCAGGCCCCCTACCCCAAATTAAGCTCTTTCACATCCGGGGGGGCCGGCGGAAATGGCGGAGAACAACGGGGGCGTCGCCACTCCTCGGTCTTCTAGCCGTTTTCTGCCGGGGGGGGAAACACCCACCCATGCTCTCCGCCATGCTCGACTGGGCCCCCACCCCAAAATTAAGCTCCTTTAGATCCGGGGGGGGCCAGCCGAAAACAGCGGAGAACAACGGGGGTGTCGCCCCACCTCGGGCTCCTCCGCTTCTGCCTGGCTCCTCCCGAGGCCAGGGCTTCTTTCGCCGTCTTCCGCCAGAGGGCGCCACTCTCCGGGCTTCTCGTGGCTGTCTTCCGCCGCGGGACACCACCCGCGGGGGCCAGGCCTTCTTCTTTGCCGCCCCCTTCGATTTCTTCTGCCTGGACGAGGGTCGCACATCCCATCCAGGACTTGGACGTGGCGGGCTTCTCGTCGCTGTCTTCTGCCGCTGCCCCCTTCACCACGAAGCTCCGTGCTTGTTTGATGAGGGCAGCGGGCTTCCGTCGTCTTCTACCGGGGCGAGGGTCGTACATCCCACCCCGGATTTCTTCGCCGGCTTCTGCCTGGCTCCTCCTGGGGCCAGGGCTTCTTTTGCCGTCTTCCGCCGGAGGGCGCCACTCTCCGGGCTTCTCGTCGTTGTCTTCCGCCGCGGGGGCCAGGCCTTCTTCTTTGCCGCCCCCTTCGAATTTTTCTGCCTGGACGGACGGGGGTCGCACATCCCATCCAGGACTTGGACGTGGCGGGCTTCTCGTCGCTGTCTTCTGCCGCTGCCCCCTTCACCACGAAGCTCCGTGCTTGTTTGATGAGGGCAGCGGGCTTCCGACGTCTTCGACCGGAGCGAGGGTCGTACATCCCACTCCGGATTTCTTCGCCGGCTTCTGCCTGGCTCCTCCTGGAGCCAGGGCTTCTCGTCGCTGTCTTCCGCCGCGGGGTGACACTCGCGGGCTTCTTCTTCCATTCGATGTTGACACGGCGAGGTGCGGCACTGAAATGCCTTGTGAGCGGCGGGCAAGGACTTATATTGGCATAGGGCGTGGACGTGGTTATGCCAACATGTGACCTTAACCCATGTGACAGTGATGTCACATCACATCACTGTCACATGGGTTAAGGTCACATGTTGGCATAACTGGCGTGCTGTGCGCCCTCTCCTGGGCGCATTAGGCACTTTAGTAAATGAGGAAACACGCTGCACTGGCAGCGTGTTTCTTTTGTAAATCTCAAAAACAGGTTTACTCCTGCTTGTGCACCATGAGTCATGGCGCACAGGCTTGGTAAATCAGCCCCTATGTGACTTATACAGGGACCCTAGTCACATGACTGTTGCTAAACCCCAGGTGTTACTGTCACTATTGTCATAGTTGGTAATAGCTACAATGTCACACATTTATATAAAACATTTATCCAGTGTCAAAAGAGAAGAAAAAACTGTTGGAACTTTGTCCCATCTCCCACATGATATAGGGAAGCTTTAATATTCTATATCAACATTATTTTGTTTTAACTGTTCTAAATGTTCTCCATATAATGTTACCCCTACTCCCCTCTTTTTTTTTCTTTTATTTCCCCATAGCGACATCAAGAATAACTAAAAAAAAAAGTGATATAGGAAATAAAGAAAAATAGTTTTCCTTAGAAGAGAAAAAAAAAAGGAGAGAAGAAGAAGAAGAAAAAAAAAAGTACACCTAAAAAGGTGTAAATAAAAAAAAAAATATTCAGATTCAATGCTGTCCCAACCTTTGCATTGTTAAAGAGCATTTAATCTGTATATTTTTTTTTTGTTAAACAAAAAATAAAAAATAAAAATTGCATTGCTTTTGTACAGAAGGCAATGTCCTCTCTGTAATGATTACCATTTTAATTGATTCTCAGTGAAAATCAATTTGCAAGTCCAACAGGCCACAGGAAGTGGTATCAGAGAGAGAGATCCGATCATGTTTAATGAAACAGACCACAAAAGAATTTAATAAAAAAAAAATTGAATTTAGTTAGGCCTGGCTTTAATTCATTCCATTCAATGATTTTCCCTAAAACAAACAAACAACAACGAAAAAAATGTTTTAAGGTCCTCTGTATTTTTACAGTAATTTGACCATTCTTGGTCCGATCATCTGTCCATGTGTGTATTTCTTCCTAAAATACAAAAGTCCAAACCATTAATAACATCACACGGTACCTCTTTTGAGAGGTTTAATGGGCTAACTGGCAGTATATGCTTGGCACAAACTGCCAGCAGAGGTACTGAGTCCATCCACAGTAAGTACAGTGACCCATGTCCCGACTCCTTCCCATATCTGTATTTTGACAAAAAAAAAAAATCATAGGAAAAACGTGGTGGGATTGGTAAATAGTTACAGTCTAAGATGACCCTATGTTGACATAAACATTTACACATATTACCAGCACATGCGTTATTTGCCAGGAGAAAATCAGAGAAACATAGGACCTCCTGAATTCATAATATGCCACAAGTTGCAGCATAATGTTTTGTGTAGTTTCCAAGTGTCTGAGTGAATGACACTTCACTCGTACCCCAGGAAAAAGAGAGAAAAAAACAACAAAATCAACTAATCTTGTATCTGTGCACAGATTTTTTTCTTATTCGCGAATACATTTTAATTATAAAAAATAAAGGTATAAATTTAAACTGGTACCAGTATTGAGCTCATTACAAACGAGAGATTGGGGAGAGAGAGAAGAAAGAAATTATCACCTAACAAATCGTACATAGTATGCGCATTAGTGTGATCATAAAACAAAAAAAAAAACTGGTTTACCCCTAGACCGTTCATACCCATTCATTCTATGACACACACATACAACTTTGGTTAGCTTAAAACCCCTAGCTTTGGTAATTTGCAAATTAATTACTAGGCGTTTCTGTCCCTTGGGAGAATACAAAGGGACTGAATAAGAGAAAAACAAAAGCCTATACTTGACCTTTTGTTAGGCGCGTATTTACGCATATGTACAGCTTTCTGTGATTTGTACTCTCGGGATTCACCCTGAAAAAAAAACTTGCAGCAAAACAGACATTACTTTATCCCAATTTTTTCTTTAACTTATTTAACCACTTCAATACATGGCATTAATATACCCTTCCTGCCCAGACCAATTTTCAGCTTTCAGTTCTCTCACGCTTTGAATGACAATTACTCAGTCATGGTACATTGTATCCAAACAAATTTTTTATCATTTTGTTCTCACAAACAGAGCTTTCTTTTGAAGGTATTTAATCGCCGCTGGGTTTTTTATTTTTTGCAATATAAGCAAAAAAAGAGTGAAATTTTTGAAAAAAAAACACTTTTTTTAAGTTTCTATCTTAAAATTTTGCAAAGAAATAATTTTTCTTCAGAAATTTGGGCCAAAATGTATACTGCTACATGTCTTTGATAAAAATAACCAAAATTTGTGGATATTATTTGGTCTCTGTGAACGTTATAGAGTCTACAAGCTATGGTGCAATTGATTGAAAAATTATCACATCTGATCACAGCTGATGTACTGATGTCCTATCATTTCTTGAGACCCTAACAATCCAGAAAAGTACAAATAGCCCCCAAATTACCCCTTTTTGGAAAGTAGACATTCCAAGGTATTTAGTAAGAGGCATGGTGGATTTTTTGAAGTTGTAATTTTTTCCCACAATTCTTGGGAAATTTTTTTTTTTTTTTTTACACAAAATTGTCATAATAACAAGTTAGTTCTCTCACACAGCACATGCATACTTACAATGACACCCCGAAATACATTCTGCTGCTCCTCCTGAGTATGGGGATACCAAATGTGTGGGACTTTTACACAGCCTGGCCACATACAGAGGCCGAACATTGAAGTAGCACCTTCAGGCGTTCTAGGAGCATAAATTACACATCTAGGGCCAGATTCAGGTAGAGTTGCGCTGGAGTATTTAGATATGCGCCGCGTAACTGTGAAGATGCGCCGTCGTTTCTATGTGGCCATACCCACCAAACTAAATGCGCCCAATAACGGGCCATTTCCGACCGGCGGAACGTTCCGACGCCAGAGTCTCGTCAGCGCTTAATTTCGCTTGGCGCATCAGTCGCGCCTATTGATTTCCCCTGCAAATATGCAAATGAGGGATTTTTCCCAATTCACAAAAGGATTAGCACCATACGCTGGCTACATGCCCCGCGCGTATCTCGTACGTCCGGCGCAAAGTTATTTCTACAAAAGGCTGCTTTATCTTTACTCCAGACGGTCACAGGTCAGCAGGAGAGCAGCTACAGCAGCGTTACCGACGAAACTAGCAAGCTGAGCACCCACACTTGCAAGGACAACACCTCTGTGTGCCAACATGCCAGGGGCAATCGTGGTCCTAGAACTACTGATGGGTCCCCCGGAACGAAGGAGGCGGGCACGTGAGAGGATATACCGCACACGTATGAGCCTCTTTGGCATGGGGGATGAGGAGGTGTATCGCCTCTTCAGATTCAGCCCTGTTGCAATACTTGAACTAACCACAACCCTGCAGGATGACATCACCAGCAAGACACACCGCTCACAAGCAGTGCAGCCACTGGTGAAGGTCCTGGCAACACTTCATTTCCTTGCCAGTGGATCATTCCAGCGTACAAGTGGAGTGGTGGCTGGGATGTCACAGTCCTCCGTGAGCAGATGTGTGCACCAGGTTGTCCCTGCAATCCTCAGACGCATGTCCAACCAGTTCATCAGACCAACCACTGAGGACCTGCGGCTGAAGGCAATGACAGATTTCTACAGCATTGCCAGATTCCCACGCACTGTGGGGGCCATTGATTGCACACATGTGGCACTCCAGTCCCCCAGTGCCACAGAGCACATATACCGCAATCGGAAGCATTGGCATTCCATCAACGTACAGGTGATAGCCGATGCCCAACGCCTCATATGGCACGTCCGTGCCAAACACCCCGGGTCCAGCCATGACAGCTTCATATACAATCAGAGTCCCATCCCAGCAGAATTCGAACAGAACATGTATGGGGACAGCTGGCTGGTTGGTGAGTGACATGGGAGTCAGGCATGACTATCCCCTCCCGTGATGCACAACAGAAGTCACACATGCATGACTAACATCCTCCTGTCTTTTCCCTTACAGGTGACTCTGCATATGCACTGGGACCCCATCTAATGACTCCTTTCCGGAACCCCCAAACCAGAGGAGAGAGAAAATACAATGACGCACACATCAAAACCCGTGCAGTGGTGGAGCAAACATTTGGGCTCCTGAAGTCCCGTTTCCGCTGCCTGGATAAGTCCGGGGGGACCCTATTGTATTCCCCTACCTTTGTGTGTCAGATCATCGGTGCATGTTGCATTCTGCACAACTTTGCTATGGGAAAAGGCCTGCAGATTGACATACGTGATGACCTGACCCCCGACCCACACAGTCCCCACCTGCCAGAGGAGACCCAGTCTGCTGATGGAAGAGCAGTCAGGAGGGTCCTCGCCGTAGGCATCTTTGGACAATAAACCAAAACATTGATCACACAGAGAATGCACGCGTGTACACCACTGATGTCCCTAGATCACACACACCACATGCACATCGCATTGGATTAGCCCAAGTCCAGCATGTAGGACTTGGGAGCAGCAACGCCAGCGTCAAGGCCCCAATGATGTCACTGTCCATTCATACACCTTTCACACGTCATTCATACAGCCGTGGGATTAACTTCACCACCACGGCCGAGGGTGACACCCCTTACTGTCAGGAGTGCCACCCCCTCACATTCACACACCATTCACACTGCAACGTGTGCAGTATCAAAAATAAAAATCTCATAACCTGAGCATAATCAAAATAAAATAACTCATAACTTGATTATTAATAATAAAATAAAAATCTCATAACCTGAGCATAATCAAAATAAAATAACTCATAACTTGAGTATTAATAATAAAATAAAAATCTCATAACCTGAGTATAAATCAGAAATAAAAAAAATAAAAATCATCGGGGATGCCGGGGGCTCTTTCTTTAGCAGAACCTCTCTGGCTCCTCAGCTGCCTGGATGGAGTGGGTGGGGGTGGGGGGGCATCTGGAGGTGGCTGATCCCCGGGTGGGCCACTCCTGGCAGGTGTGGCCTGCATGCCCTCCAAGGCCATGGCTATCCGGCCGAGCAAATTGTTCGTCTGGCCCTGCATCCTCAGCTGCTGGGCCTGCATCCTGAGCTGCCGGGTCACTTGGTAGTGCTGGGCCCGCCGACTCAGCCTCCCCTGGTCCCGGATGGCAGCAGTGTTGGCCTGGACGGCTGCAGTGAGGTGCCTAATATCCCCCTGCACCTCCCCCAAACTGGTCACCACTGCAGCGCAGTTGCAGCTGACATCCTGGACTGCGTTGCTTATCTGGGCAACGGAGCCCAGGCTGTCAGCCACTTTCTCTAAGGGGCCAACTAGTTCCCCCATTTGTTGAGTCTGTCTGGCGTGATCCCTCGCCAACTGGCCCTGGACAACATCCGACACCCCCCTGGTCTTCTGGGTCGCCTTCCTGGGGCCAGAAGATGGTTGTCCCCGGGGGGATGGAGTCGCCCTTGAGGGGCTTCCAAGGATGGGGGAGGGGATGACAGATGGCCCAGGAGAAGGGGAGGAGACCTCCAAAACTAAAGAAAAGTCCTGCTCTGCCACAGCAGGATCCTCCACAACCACCTCGGCAGGTGAGGTGTGGCCACTCTCCTCCTCCACCTCGGTGTCTTCACCACCCATGGGCTCGGGCACACGATGGCGTTGGGGGGATGGGGTGGAATGGACGCTGACAGATGATGGCCCAGCTCCGTCATCTGTGGATGACACAAAGCAGACACATGTTGGTGGTCCCACACACTTGGCACATGTACCCCCCCCCCAAATGCAACACATCAAATAGGGGATAAAAAACACTTACCTGTCCTGGAGCCTTCCTCCATGGAGTCATAGCCAGGGACCCCCTCCACCTGCTCCCTCTCCAGGCAGCGAGAGACCACCTCCTCCTCCGCGGTCAGGGTGACAGGACATGGGGGACCACCACCTGTGCCCCTCTCATGCCTCCTGATGGTGGCCACCTTGCCCCTGACCTTGCGCCGCAGATCATTTATTTTCTTCTGAATGTCAGAAGCAGTCCGGGTGGAGTACCCCAAAATATTGACCCGGCCAGCAATGGTGTCCAGGATGCCCTGCTTCCTCTCCCGGCTGGTCTTACGGCTCTTTTTCCCATGGAGAAAATGATTAAAAGTCTCCATCGCGGATATGATCACTGAGACCTCCTGTGAATTAAAGTTCAGGTTCCTCCTCTCTCTGGGGGTAGCGGGAGCAGCCATCACAGCACAAAAGTATCTTCCCTGGGGTGGGGGGAAACGGATATACTTTTGCGCCGGAATGGCGTTTCCGCCTGCGCTTTTAAGCGCCCAACGGAAGGCATTGCGCTGACGTTTCCCAGGAAGTGGTGCCGACGGAAGTTGTGAGCATGCGCACAAGGGGGCGAGTGGAGCCGCACTCACTGCGCATGCTCCGTGGATGATGCGCTGAACGTAAGCCTCTCCGCTGGGCTCCGCCCATCATTTACATATGATCACACCCACTTCCACTTGCGTCGGGTTACGCCAGCGCATTATCGTTACTCTGGCGCAAGTTTACACGCAACTGCTATGTGAATAACAGTACTTGCGCTGAAAGGGTCGTCAGAGTAACGTAAATGAGAAGCGTTACTCCAGAGAAAAGATGCTCCCATCTACCTGAATCTGGCCCCTAATCTCTCAACTACCAGTTACACTTTTGAAGGCCCTGGAGCACCAGGACAATGGAAACGCCCACAAAATGACCCCATTTTGGAAAGCTAACACCCCAACCTATAATCTTTGAGGCATTATTAGTCTTTTGAACGGTTAATTTTTTTCCAGAAGTTTTTGGAATATGTGGAAAAAAAATGAAAACGCATTTTTTTTACACAAAGTTGTCAATTTATAAGATATTTCTAACACATAGCATGCACATGGAAAAAATTACACCCCATAATATATTCTGCTACTCCTCCTGAGTATGGCAATACCACATGTGTGGGACTTTTACACAGCCTGGCCACATACAGAGGCCCAACATCCAAGTAGCACCTCCAGGCGTTCTAGGAGCATAAATTACACACACAAATTCCTGCCAACCTATGACATTGTTGAAGGTCTTTCATATTTCTAACCCATAGCATGTACTGTATATACCAATTACAAACCAAAATACATTCTTCTGAGTAAAGAGTAAAGAAAAGATTACCTGCTGTCTTGGTGGTGCAGTGGTCCACAGAGGAGAGCATCGGTCCAGGTAGCAGGCAGATGTGGTCAGCATCAGCGAAAGGATCGTCCATGCAGCATGCAGGAATACTGTCCATAGTACATGCAGCAGGCAGAGATATGGTTAGTGCAGCCAAAGTATTGGTCCAGGCAGCAGGCAGAACAATCAAGTTTAGGGCCTCGGTCAGGAAAGAATGGGGACAGGGGTAGAGGCTTCTCCCACCCAAATCGCTTTGAAGCCTCCGGGCAACCAGACCCTGTTAGGCCTCGTACACACGATCGGACATATCCGATGAAAACGGTCCGCGGACCATTTCCATCGGATATGTCCGATCGGGAGTTTGATCCGATGGCGTGTACACACCATCGGATCAAATTCCCCGCCGCCGGACGGCGCGGTGACGCGGCGGTGACGCGGCGGTGACGTTGACGCCGCCACGTCACCGCCACGTCACCGCACCAGGAAGTTAAACACTTCCACGCATGCGCCGAATCCATTCGGCGGCGGCGCGGCGGCGGTGGGGGACGACATGTCTGCTGGTAAGTGTACTAACCAGCAGACATGTCGGGCAGACAGATTCCACCGGATGGATTTCAAAGCATGCTTTGAAATCTGTCGGGTGGAGAAATCTGTCCGCTAGCCCATACACAGGAGCGGAGATGTCTGCTGAAACGGTCCATCGGACCGTTTTCAGCGGACATATCCCCTCGTGTGTACGAGGCCTTATAGGAACACAGAAAACCAAAAACTGGTTTTCTGGACTCCGAACACTATTCTGGAGCCCCTCACATATGTGAGACCCCTGTGTGGCAGGGTGCAAGATCAGTCCAAGGGGCAGGCAAAAACATGGTCAACAAGCCGAGGTCAGTGCAGGTAAAAGACAGAAATAGGCGGTAGGCAGAGGCATAGTCGATACAGTCCAGGGTCAGTTCATGTGAAAGGTAGAAACATGGCGGATAAACAATGCAGACGGCAGGCAGAGGCATAGTCGAGAAGCAGTCCAGGGTCAGTTCATGTGAAAAGCAGAAACATGGCGGATAAACAATGCAGACGGCAGGCAGAGGCATAGTCGATAAACAGGCCAGGGTCAGTTGAGTTGAGGCACTAGGTTGGTTGGTTGAGGCAGCAGGGAAATCAGCACAGAAATTGAAAACGGGGAAGTGGCAGTCTATTAGGAATTTTGGATTAATAATTTTCGAAAGTGTGATATCGCTTGAAGCATGGTGTCATACATAGGCCAGGTTGGTCGGGACAGTCGGGGCAATAGCAACTGGTGTCCTTCCTAATTCCACGTTTGCTGCACACCCAACATTTTTTTTGGCGTCTTCTTCCGGTTGCTGATGGTGGAATTCTGTCAGCAAAATGGCGCTCGTGCAGTCTGCTGACACAATCAGAGCGAATTCTTTGTGGGGCAGAGCCTTGCTGATAGATCAGGGCAGTGACGACATTTTCTATGAATCTGATAAAGGGGATGGGCCTTTGCGTTGATTTTTGATAAATGACGTATGAATTATAAAGGGCCATATGAAAGAAGTATATTGCAACTTTTTTGTACCAGAAAAGAGTCTTTCGTATTGAGAGATAGGGCTGCAGCATTTGATCGTTTAGATCCACCCCCCCCCCCCATGTACTTATTATATTCGTTGATACAGCAAGGCTTTCGAACAGTACGGCGTCTCTTGTGAAGTTCCACTGAGGTGTCATTGTGGATAGTCGACAAGATGTAAACGTCTTTCTTATCCCTCCACTTCACGGCCAAAACTTCTTCGTTCCTCAGGCTTGCCGATTGCCCCCTAGGTTTTTGGTAACTAAACTCTGTGGGAAGCCTTCCCTGTTTTTACGTGCAGTACCACAGGCCAAAGTTTTATTCAGGAATAGGTGGCGAAAAAGGGGCAGACTGGTATAGTAATTGTCCACGTATATGTGATACCCCTTTTGGAAGAGTGGGAATGCCAACTCCCATACAATTTTCCCGCTTGTTCCCATATACGATGGACACTCAGGGGGCTGGAGATGGGAGTCTCTGCCTTCGTACACACGAAAGGCATTCACATAGCCGGAGGAGCTTTCACAGAGCTTGTTTAGCTTCAAGCCGTACCTCACTCTCTTACTGGGAATATACTGTTTTATTCCCAGCCGGCCAGTGAAATGGACCAGGGATTCGTCCACAGAGATGTTCTGTTCCGGGATGTAAAGTTCAGCAAACTTCTTATTGAAAAAATCTATTAGGGGGCGAATTTTATATAATCTATCAAGGTCCGTATGATTTTGGGGGGGCACTGCGAGTTGTCGCTGAAATGCAGGAACCGTATGATCATGTCATAGCGGAACCTGGACATCGTAGCTGAAAAAATGGGCATATGGTGGATGGGCTTTTTAGACCAATACGAATGAACTTCATTTTTTTTTGTAAGTCCCATATTCAGCGTAAGGCCTAAAAACAATCGCATATCCTCCATTGTTAGGGGTCTCCATACAAAGGGGTGGGCATAGCATGAGTTGGGGTTGTTTTGTATGTACTGACGTGCAAAAAGATTTGTTTGGTCTATGATGGTTTGAAGGAACTCATTAGGGAAAAATAAATTAAAAAAATCGATTTCAGAGAAACCTTCGGTGTTGGCCTGCACACCTGGCTGTGCTGTGAAAGGGGGGATTGTGGCTGACCCTGTGCTAGAAGGCAGCCACAACGAGTTGGCCAAGCCATCCGGTAGATGGGTTTGGGACCTACTTCCTCGGCGTGGAATTTCAGAGCTTGTACTGGGCCCTTCCTCCTGGGGTATAGCGCCGTTAGCATTTGCTGATTGGCCACTGGGGTGGCCGGCGCTGCTGGTAGATGCCTGGGGTTCAGACCGTGGTACTTTTGAATGGACTACTTCCTCCTCCTCCGATTCGGATGTACTGATTTGGGGGGGCTCGTATTCCGAACCTGAATCGAAAATGTTCTCAGTACTGTGATGGGGCGGTGAGAGCTCCCCGCTGCTCTGAGCTATAATTTGGTATGCCTCTTCTGTGGAAAATAATTTTCTGGACATGGTGGCAGGTACTCGGGTACTTCTGATGGGGGTGACGGGTGCTCTTGATGTGGGTGACAGGTACTCAGGTACTCCTGATGGAGGTGACGGGTACTTCTGATGAGGGTGACAGGTACTCCTTTTTTATGGGGGTGACAGATACTCAGGTACTCCTGATGGAGGTGACAATTACCCTTGATGGGGGTGACGCGTACTCAGGTACTCCTGATGGAGGCGACGGGTACTCAGGTACTCCTGATGGAGGCTACAAGTACTCCTGATGGGGGGCGACAGGATGGGGAGTGACGGGTACTCTTGGTGGGGGTGACGGGTACTCGGGTACTCTTGGTGGTAGTGACGGGTACTCTTGATGGCGGGGTGACAGATACTCTTGATGGGGGGGTGACAGGTACTCTTGATGGGGGGGGGGGGGGGGTGACAGGTACTCTTGATGGGGGGGGGGGGTGACAGGTACTCTTGATGGGGGGGGGGGTGACAGGTACTTGGGTACTTTTGATGGGGGGGTGACAGGTACTCTTTATTCACTTTACACTGTAACTAACTGTAACTCACTGTTTCTGATATCTCCTTCTCACACAGGATCCGTGTGTGAGGAGAAGAGCCCAGAGACAGCGGTTACAGCGCTGTTTGTTTACATTTGTGACCGGCTGTGATTCGACACAGCCGGTCACATGGTAAAGAGCCAAATTTCATTGGCTCTTTACCCAGATCGGGACGAGGCAATGTCCAGGGGACGAGCCTCGTGCCCGATCACCGCAATTCGCGCGCACGATCGCCGCGCTGCACGCGCGCGGGACAGCGCACGCCAGCTTGTTGTGTAAGTGACCGGCTGTGATTGGAAACAGCCGGTCACGTGGTAAAAGAGCCAATTCTATTGGCTCTTTACCGCGATCCGGGATGGGCTGTCTCCGAGGAAGTCGCCGTGTCACCGATCGCCGCCCTCAGATCTGTGAGGAACCCGCAATAGCGCCGAGAAGGGAGGGACGTTGGGCAACGTCCACTCTCATCGGCGAGGGGTTCCTCCGGACGCGAATTTACTATACGCCGGTATTGAAGGGGTTAAAGGAAACAATACGACATTTTTACATGTACATTGGTAAACTTTGATCTAGTGAAACTAAATGCCCTAGACCTTTAAAACAACCCTTGTATCTTGCATTTCATCCCCAATTTTAGTGTACAGGTTTGGTTCCTGATGGACAAATTTCCTCCCTTCATTTTTCAAATTTAAGTCATTAACTCTTCTTTTAAAGGATTGGAATTCTTTCACAAACTCATCCCGTTCCTGTTTCATTTGCCTAATCTCATACTGTAAAGCCTCATTTTCGGCCTTAATAGTTGAGGAAGGGATATATGAATTTATATTTTCATATTTCTTAGGTTTATTACCCCAGCGAGGTGAGTACACTTCAACCTCACGCCTCTTTGTTGTATACTGATTTGGCTTTAATATCTTTTCACCAGAAGATAAACAAAACTGGGAAATGTGGCCTAATAAACCACACGTGAAGCATTGTATCTTCTGTAAAGTATTGAAGCATCTCTTAACTGGTATGGTTTTAGGCTGAGAACATTCAATGGCTACAACCTGATTAACACCTTTTGCTGTATGAGAAATGGAGGCCCTTTCAAAAGAGCTCTCACATTTATATGAGCTGTTGGCACTATCACCGACTCCAGACAGAGGTAATTTCCTGTTGCAACTAGAAATACTCAAACTGGTTGCATTACAATCTATGGTATGTGTAGATTGTACCCTCTGCACTGTGCTGGAAGATGCCAATAATTTTTCACATTTACTGTCTGCAGCCCCCAGCCCCTGTATTGTTGGCAGCTGGTGGCTAGCATTCGTATTTGTCATAGAAACTGTTAGAGTACTTAGAGTACTGATATTATTTTTGGCTATTTTGAGATCTTCCTTGAGAGAAATGGTCTGCAGTAGTAACGCCCTATAATTGATAGCTAGCCAAAAGGCAGCAAAAATGAGTGCTGTCTTACCCTCACGTTTGCTGTATTTCTTCTCTGCAAGTTTTATATTTACATACTCCTGTGCATTGTGCCATGGGCTTTTGGATTCCTCCATCGCCCTTATTATCTCTGCGCTATTTTTAACTTTAGCCATCCTGGCCATCAGTTTCTCCATGATTTAAAAGTTCAATGGTGATACAATACTATCCACAGATTAGACTTATCAAAGTCTTGCACTTGAAATTTGCAGATACAAGCCTTACTAACACTACCATCTTCACAGAATGAAGTCTAAACCAAAACAAAAGTGCTGAGATCCACACCCAAGGAACAATAGATTTCCTTTAGGTACACCATGGTAATGTAAATACCGCCATGTGTACACCAATATCTGCTATACCCAATTCAGATTAAAAAAAAAAAAAAAATCTCCCACCAACTTAGATTATCAAATTATTGGTACTGGGTAGAGTTTATCCTTAAAAAAAATCCAAGGTATAAAATACAGTATGCTAAATGCACCTTATTTTACACGTATAAACTTTTCATCTATTAGTTTCAGTAGCAAGCCTTCCACAGTCTTGTACTAAAACTAACAACAATGAGAATATTACTGATTGTAACTTTCACAGTTGAAAAAGATATAAGTTAAAAAAAAAAAACAATCTTTTGTAGATTTTCAATGTCCTAAAAATTTCAATGTTAGTGGACATAAAATTTAAATAAAACAAAACTTGTTGAAACTTTTCAACATACCACCAAGACCACTATTTCAGTGTCTTTTGAATTCAACTGTACCCACCATCCAGCAAACTCAAACACTGGTTAGAGATAGCTTAGTGGGGCACAAAAGCACAAAAGCCACAAAAGCCATAATTAAAACAAAATTAATCCCGTACTTCCTCCCTATTACAGTGACCGTTTATAATAGTACATCTAAAGTACTTGTATCATTATGATTTTGGGATATTAATAAAAGAGAAAGAAAAAAAATGTAGAGTTAAATGTAATACCCACTAATGAAAATAAACCATTTATCTATATTTTCCATAGCTAGGTCGGAATAGCTGACTCAGCTTGAATTCCTCCTACTAACCTTAACTTCTAATACACAAATATTTTGTTATTATATTAAATACTTTCAGTCTTGGTCCCTTCGTGGTCGCCACTTGTTACCTATAAAATCTATATTTTAAGATTTAATATCATCAAGATATGATATGAGTTGAATAAGAGAGTTCTTCGACCAGAATTGAAAGCTTCAATATAATAAACATTTATTAGAGCTTATACAAAGCCTAATCTATCACACAGAACCTATAGTCCCAAACAAGCTGGGAACCGTAGGCTTAAAATACCATCATTTACATGTAGGAAGATACAGCATATTCCTCTAAAACAGAGTACAAACATAAAAAGATATAAAACATTAGAGTACAAGAGAGTGCAGTTGCTACATGCAAGTAGAAAATACCTACATCATATTTACCCTTTTTAGACCCATCCTTAAGGTCAGTCTCCATAAAAGTGAGCTCCTTTGCCCTAAGCTGTGGAGTATATCTCTCTATGCTGACGTCCCATTGGTTGGCCTAGCTAGGATCAGGATTGGAGGCCTGACTACATAAGTCCGCCCCCCCTTTCAGGAATTATATAGACATTCCCAGGGTTAGAAAGGGTGGAGATCGCCCAGCCGGGTGTCCATCACATAAGGTGGTTTATTTCACTGACTCCGAAATGTCTAGTGGCTAACAAAAGGCTTTGCTATGTGCTAAATGCCATGAATTAGCAAGCTAAATGAGCAATATCCTATGTACGCTCAATGCCACTACTTAAGAGAAATATATTCATAACCACAACATATATATATTCCTATATATATATATATATATATATATATATATATATATATATATATATATATTACAGTATATAGACACAGACACAGCTATACTCACACATATATATATATATATATATATATATATATATATATATATATATATATATATTATATATACACATATATATATATATATATATATATATATATATATATATATATATATATATATATACCCATCTCTATCTAATTTAGATTACCAAAAACCATATGGCAACAGTGCGATTGGGGTTGTGGGCTTTTTTTTTTTCGCATAGATATTGTGGAGCTTTTCCTTGAATACGCTTGTGTGTAAGGCAGAGTGCCTTAAAAGTGATTCTGTCTTTCACTGGTAGCCAGTGAAGAGATCTTAGCGAAAGGGAGATTGACTCCCATGTTTTTATACCAGTCACTAATCGAGCAGCCGTATTTTGAACGACTTGCAGACGAGTGATTTGGTATTTGGGAAGTCCTAAATAGAGGGCATTTGCATAGTCGAGTCTGGAATTGATGATTGTTCCCATTACGACTGCAATGTCCTCTTTGGAAATACAAGGGGTGAGTCGGCGTAACATGCGCAGCAGATGGTGGGATCCGCTGACTACAGTCCCTATTTGGGCATCCATTGTCATGTGGGAGTCAAAAATGACTCCTAGACTTTTGACTTTGGTGCTCGGGGCGATAATTTTTCCCAAGATGGGCGGTGGGGTCCAAGTGGAGGTGGGGAGACTTTTCCTGTTTGCGTGAAACAGGAGAAGCTCTGTTTTTGAACCATTGAGTTTTAGATAACTGGATGTCATCCAGTTATCTATTAGAGTGAGGGATCTCTCTAATCCCAGAGAGTGATCCTTTCCGTTGCTAACGCGGAGATACAGTTGAGTGTCGTCCGCGTAGGAATGGTAAAGTAGCTTCTGGTTGCTGATGATCTCAAAGAGAGGACGGAGATAGATATTGAACAGTACCGGTGACAAGGGAGATCCCTGAGGGACTCTGCATGATACCGAACGCATTTCTGACGTGAAAGATCCCAATTTCACTGTTTGTGATCTGTTTTCCAAGAAGGAAGAGAACCAAGGTAAATCCGCTTCCGTGACTTTGGCCACTTCAGCTAGCCTAGCGAGTAGTAGTCCATGGTCTACCGTGTCAAAGGCCGAACTTAGGTCCAAGAGGATCAGGAGAGAACATTTTCCTTCATCTGCTGCCTCTAGGACGTCATCCCATATTTTTACCATTTCAGTTCCGTGCCCTGGCCAGAAGCCTGATTGAAACGTATAAAGTAATTTTTGGATTTCTAAATGCTGTTGTAACTGTTGTACAACTTCTTTCTCCATTATTTTGGAGAAAACATTTAGACCCGTTATGGGCCTCCTATTGTTTGGGTCTTTCGGGTCAAGGGTGAGTTTTTTCAGGATCGGTTTTATGGTACCTTGTTTCAACAAGGAGGGCACCATGCCCTCCTTGAATGATTGGTTTATAAGCTGCATGATAGCTGGTGCCAGTATATCGGCACTTTCCTTCAGCAGTTTAGTGCGAATAATGTCATTGGGTGCTGTGCTGTTGCGCAGAGACCGAATGATATTTTTAGTGGCCACGAAAGAGATGGGTTTTAAGGTGAATTTCTGTGCTTGAGGCGGGTATATAATGGTATCAGGGTTGGGATTCGGGAGGGATTCATGCAGATTCCATTTTGCTCAATGCTTACCCGGATTCTTTCAATTTTATTAATGAAATGATCTGATAGCTCGTTGCAAAATTCTTGTGAATCAGCATTGGGGGGCTCTAAGCAGGCTGGATTCATCGATTGTGAAACCAGATTGAAGAGTTCACAGGGGCGGTTTAGGGCCTTGGAGATGATGTTGGCGAAATGATTTTTTTTCGCCATAAAGATTTCTTTATGATATTTCTTTGTTATTGTCTTATAAATAGTGTGGTTTTTATCTGAAGAGCTCCTTTTCCAGGCAGCTTCTGCTCTTCTACGCTCTTGCTTTAGCAACATCAGCTGGTTATTAAACCAGCCAGCGTTGTTTTTACGAAAGCAAGTTTTGCGGTTTGGTGCCAGCCAGTCGGCGGACTGAAGTAGTGCCATGTTGATGGCGTCAAGTGTTTCTACGGCTGTTCGTTGTTGTTGGCCTGAGGTGGTTGGCTATTTTAAATTTAATGGCATGGTGATCGGTCCATGGTAGTGGCTCATTTTCCCCAATCTCAATTTCCAAATCCTGTTTGAAAATGAGATCGAGGGTATGGCCTGAGGTATGAGTGGAGCCTCGAATTAATTGCTGCAGACCTAATCCTTCTAAATGGTCGATGCAAGCGTCAGCGACTGGGTCCAACGAGGAGTTGGCCCAGAGGTTGAAGTCCCCCAGCACCAAAAGGTGTTTGATGGTTAGGGTGTAAGAGGCGATGAATTCTGTTAATGATGTGACAAGGTGCGTTTTTGGGCCAGGAGGTCTATAGCACAGTAGCATATGGACCGTGTCTTGGGGGTTTGTTTGCAGCTGTAGAGTGAGGGTTTCCATGAATGGGAGTGAGTATTGGAGGACAGGTTTGGTGATCAAGAGGTGAAACTTATGGATCACCGCCAGGCCTCCCCCTCTTTGCCCCACTCTGTTCTGCATTTGGATGCGATAATTTGCAGGCACCAATTCTTCCAGAATGGTCTTGCAATCGCCTGTGAGCCAGCTTTCTGTGATAAAGAGGCAATCTATATCGTGTAGAAGGATGAAATCATGGATTTCTTCCCGGTGTTTTACTGCTGATTTAGTATTGACCAGAGCGCAGGATATGCGTTTAGGCTGCAGTGTTCTAATGCGATTTTTTACTGTTGATCGTCTATTGATTCTCAACAGTTCGCTTTTTAGGGCTTTTTCAGTGACCGTTGGGAGTGTTAAGGCAAACGGTTTTAATACCCAGATGGTTTCTGCCGAGTATTTCAGATAACCCATAGTTGCAGAAAAAACGGGAAGTATTTGTGGGGGGGGGGGGGGGGTTAGCGATGCTGGGAGGAGTAATAGGGAAGCGAACCTGTCACTTCTCTATGTCCCCCCTTTTTTTCAAGTTGGTCCAGAGGAAGGCAAAAAAAACAGGTGTGCTGTGCCAATCTGCCTTACCTGGGGAAAAAATTCCTTCCTGATCCCAATAGGCGATCGGTCGCAACCCTGGATCAATTTATGAAAAAGAGGGGTGTTAGTTTTTAGAATTAAAAAGAAAGGCTTGTGTCAGGGGGCTAAAGTTCAGGGGGGAACCGACTGGAACCGACTGGGGGAGAAAAGGGGCCAGCAGGGGTGTACCACGTGGGGGAGGGGTCCTCGGGGGGGCCCGAAGACCGGTGGTGAAGTTCCTTTTAGCTATTTATATATCTTTGGCGTGTGGGAGTGGCATCTCGCTAGGCCGCGGGCGAAGCCGCGGACTTTCCTGGGACGCCCTCCCGCACTCGTGGCCGCGATACTGGTTAAGGGGCTGTCTGAGAGCCCAGGGGATTGCGCTGGAGAGCGAGGGATCCCGGAGGGGTGAGGAGGGCGGGGGGGGTCCCGGTCGTTCCAGTCCCAGGGGGTAGACCAGGCTGATCAGGTAACAGCTTACATTGAGGAGAGAGTGTCAGGGGGAGAGGAGGGTTGCTGCTCCTGGGTGCGATTGCTGAGAGGCTGAGCTGGGCTGGGCTGGGCTGGGCTGGGACAGAGCTGAGAGCAGAGACCTGCCTGCCTGCCTGCCTGGAGCCAAAGCTTACATGCCCTACTGCTAGGGAGATGTGCGCCGTAGTGTGCTCCTGCTGCTAATCCTGATGCTGTTAAACAGTGGTAGAAAAAATTGGCCTTTGGTGCTGGCGCTGGTGCCACAACACTGTAAGTCCTCACAGTTACTCTTGGTTACTCTTGGTGGGCGCAGGAATGGGCCCTGCTGTGAAATATTAGATCAAGAATTGTTATTAGAAGAAGAGAGTAACCGCTCAGTAGTAATCAAAGAGCCTCCTCACTGAAACCAAACCACGGGGGCTGGCAATGCAATAGCAATGCAAAAATACGAAAGAAACTTGGACAGCCGCACTCCAAAAATGTTCCTTTAATTAATCATAGCTATGACTAAGCACTGAAGCTACAGTTAGTGTCACGTATCAGGTGAGACCAGAACCGTGTGGACTGCAACAGAGGAAACCCAGACGTGTTTAAAAATAAATATCATTTATTAAAGATAAGTGAAATTATGTTAAAGTAACAACCTCTAATACCACACTGTGCACACCAACCAACAGCAACAGAAACCACAAATAATAACCAATATGTACAGGTAATGGGGAAAACCAGAATCATAACAGGGCCAGGCTAGGATCTTCAATGGGAGGTCAGCAGCTGGGGAAAGGGAGAACAAACAGGACAAGGAGAGGATGGATGGATCACAGGGGGGACAGGTATAGGTACAAAGCACAGGGTACAGGATTCCAGGTTTATGTTCAGGTTCAGGGCGCATAGAAAGATATCAAGGCAGAGTCTGATTGTCACTGCCAGGTATTTATACACATCTCCTGCAATCAGGCTCAGGTGACACCTAATTGCAGGAGATGTCGGCCCCACACTGCCAGGAACCCCCCACTGGTGGATGCCAGTTCTGTGGCCCAAATATCACATAATACCACCAGGGGAGAGCTCCCCTGGCAGTTCCAGACTGCCAGGAGACAACTGGTGGTGGACCACAGTACTGCACACCAAATATTAGGCATTGTCACCAGCGGTAGGAACCTTTCCTGACAGTTAGCTTTTGTCCCAATTTTTGCTGTGGCGTGTTCATTTTGTGATCGATTTTAATTAAAGGAACATTTTTGGAGTGCGGCTGTCCAAGTTTCTTTCGTATTTTTGCAAGAATTGTAATACATGCCCCTGTTGAACAGGGGCAGAAAAATTGGGCCTTTTTTGGTGGTGATGCTGGTGCCACAACACTGCAACCCCTCACAGATACTCTAGTTGGAGCACAGGAATGAGCCCGTTGCAAAGTATTGCATCAAAAATTGTAATTACACGCCACTGTTAAACAGTGGCAGAAAAATTGGGCCTTAGCCACTGGTGGCTGTGCCACAACACTGCAACCCCTTACAGATACTGTAGTTGGAGCGCAGGAATGAGCCTGCTGCAAAGTATTGCATTAAAAAATTGTAATTACACGCCCCTGTTAAACAAGGGCAGAAAAATTGGGCCTTAGCCACTCGTGGCGGTGCCCAGAACCAAAAATGTTCTTACAACCTATCAGCATGATCATTGAGAAGGAAAAGGATGTCATAAATTAGGATGAGCTGATCTAGTTAAACTCAATACAGTGTATAAATATATATACAACACCTGGGATGCATATATATCCTCTACGCACTGTAACTCTAACTGACTAGCCTACCTGCCTGCTCTTCTACTTGCAATAAATGACACTCTCTCTCTGTCTCTCTCCGTCTTAACCACTGCAACACACTACACAAGGCCGACTCGCAGGCGGCCTTTTATAGTGTGGGGTGTGTACTAAACCCCCTGAGCCATAATTAGCCAAAGTCTGGCTGGATTTGGGCAATTGTGGCAAGCTGTGATTGGCCAAGCATGTGGGTCATAGTCCATGCTTGGCCAATCATCAACCAGCAATGCACTGCGATGCCGCAGTGAATTATGGGCCGTGACACGCTACTCGAATTTGGCGCGAACGGCCCATAACTTTCGTAATTCGACGAACGGTTGAACATACGATGTTTGAGTCGAACATGAGTTTGACACAAACACAAAGCGCATCCCTACTGCTGATGCTCCAATTTACAGGCAGACTAAGGGGACCCCTCTTGGCACGGTATTTAAAGGAATATTTTATTTGTATTGTTTCACTTTAAGCATTATTACAATCAGGTGTTTAAAAACGGCTGTTTTTAAAACTTTTTTGAATTGATATATTGTTCCCTAGGGCAGTACCCGGGTCCCCATACACTTTTTATAGTAATAACTTGCATACAAGCCTTTGAAATGAGCACTTTAGATTTTTCATGTTTGTGTCCTATAGACTTTAATGAGCTAAGGTGGGAAGGTGTATTCATTATGGCTCATTTGACATCTAAAGGTGCAGGACGTAGGTCTAGTATGAGATGTGGAAGTGCAGAAACTGGGCATAATCTGAGGTTTGAAGGTGCAGAAATTTGGCTTGATCTGAGGTGCGAAGTTGCAGAAATTATAGGTAAAGAAGGTGAAGAAAAAGGGGAATGAGGAAAGGAGGGAACTTACAGGAGAAAGTGTAAGCATTTGGGATCAGTCCTTTGGATATATCAACCATTATGTAAGTATGGAGTGCCGTATTGAGGTCACATGCTTTTTTTTCTAAACCTTAAACATCATTGAATGCTATATCTTATTACTATTTACTACTTTTTAGATATCCTGTACATGCATCAACTCCTGAGGAAGCGAGCAGAGCTCGTGAAACGCATTGAGAACAAAAGATGTATATGTATATCATGTATCTTCAAAGACTGTATTATTATGATTATTATACTATATGCCTCATGATGTGTTTATGCTCATTTATGATCATGTTCTTGGAATTGCAATCAATTCTAATCTATTTATTCCACTCACTTGTTTTGGCCTCTATGATCAACTCATTCAAAGTCCCATGGGCTAACCTTCATTTTTGTTTTATATGTAATTTGGGATGGAGTTGTTTCATTTTAAGAGGTAGTATGCAGACCACCTTCTTTTTCGTTTGATCTGAGGTGTGAAGGTGTATGCATTGGGGCTCGTTTGCAAACTGAAGGTGCAGAAATTGAGCCTGGTCTGAGGTGTGAGGGTGCATGCATTGGGAATCGTATGAGATCTGAAGGTCTGGAATTTGGGATGACCCGAGGTGTGAATGTGCAGAAATTGTAGCACTAACCTGACTTTGCTGCTTTTTTCTTTGTCTTCTTTATACCTTAGTACCAATATGCAAACATAACAGCTATTGCCTATTATTGGTATACTATATTCCACATTTCTTCATTGTTCCATACCTTTTTTAATCTAGCGTTCTAGTCTATTCTGTAGTTTTAGCAAACTGCTTTCAAACCAGTGCTTTAACTGGGCCGGAACGCGGCGGTACTCAGTACCGCCACTTCCAAAAATGGCCCTGGAGAGTACCAGCACCTCTCAGTGCCCCCAGTACGTGCGTTTCCCGTACCGGAACGCAGCACCAGGCGGCACTTTCAGGGGAGCGGCAGCCCGCGGCCATGGAAAAAAAAAAGGGCACGCCGCGCTGTGATACATGTCCCGCCCTCCTCCTCCTCCTAGCTCGTGTGATAGAGCCAGTGTGCTGTCTGTCACACAAGCTGGACTAGAGGAGGGGGGTGGGACATGTATCAGCGCGCGCGCCAGAACTGTTACCGTGGAGAGAGGAGAGGAGAGGAAGAACTGCCTTCAGAATCAGAACTGCCTTCAGAACTGTGAGTACTACTGCAATGAGTACACACTACACTGTACACGTGTGAGGGGGAGGAGAGGGAAGACAGGGAAGAGGGCTGCTGATGGGGACACACACTCTGGTCTGATGTAAGGAGGTGCTGATGGGGACACTCTGATGTAAGGAGGTGCTGATGGGGACACTCTGATGTAAGGAGGTGCTGATGGGGACACTCTGATGTAAGGAGGTGCTGATGGGGACACTCTGATGTAAGGAGGTGCTGATGGGGACACTCTGATGTAAGGAGGTGCTGATGGGGACACTCTGATGTAAGGAGGTGCTGATGGGGACACTCTGATGTAAGGAGGTGCTGATGGCGGACACTCTGATGTAAGGAGGTGCTGATGGGGGGGACACTCTGATATAAGTAGGTGCTGATAGCGGACACTCTGATGTAAGGAGGTGCTGATGGCGGACACTCTGATGTAAGGAGGTGCTGATGGCGGACACTCTGATGTAAGGAGGTGCTGATGGCGGACACTCTGATGTAAGGAGGTGCTGATGGGGGACACTCTGATGTAAGGAGGTGCTGATGGGGGACACTCTGATGTAAGGAGGTGCTGATGGGGGACACTCTGATGTAAGGAGGTGCTGATGGGGACACTCTGGTGTAAGGAGGTGCTGATGGGGGACACCTGATGTAAGGAGGTGCTGATGGCGGACACTCTGATGTAAGGAGGTGCTGATGGGGGACACTCTGATGTAAGGAGGTGCTGATGGGGGACACTCTGATGTAAGGAGGTGCTGATGGGGACACTCTGATGTAAGGAGGTGCTGATGGGGGACACTCTGATGTAAGGAGGTGCTGATGGCGGACACTCTGATGTAAGGAGGTGCTGATGGATGGCGGACACTCTGATGTAAGGAGGTGCTGATGGCGGACACTCTGATGTAAGGAGGTGCTGATGGCGGACACTCTGATGATCAGAGTGTCCGCCATCAGCACCTCCTTACATCAGAGTGTCTGCCATCAGCACCTCCTTACATCAGAGTGTCCCCATCAGCACCTCCTTACATCAGAGTGTCTGCCATCAGCACCTCCTTACATCAGAGTGTCCCCATCAGCACCTCCTTACATCAGAGTGTCCCCCATCAGCACCTCCTTACATCAGAGTGTCCGCCATCAGCACCTCCTTACATCAGAGTGTCCCCATCAGCACCTCCTTACATCAGAGTGTCCCCCATCAGCACCTCCTTACATCAGAGTGTCCGCCATCAGCACCTCCTTACATCAGAGTGTCTGCCATCAGCACCTCCTTACATCAGAGTGTCCCCATCAGCACCTCCTTACATCAGAGTGTCCCCCATCAGCACCTCCTTACATCAGAGTGTCCGCCATCAGCACCTCCTTACATCAGAGTGTCCCCCATCAGCACCTCCTTACATCAGAGTGTCCCCATCAGCACCTCCTTACATCAGAGTGTCCCCCATCAGCACCTCCTTACATCAGAGTGTCCGCCATCAGCACCCATCCACCTCAGAGCCTTATTGTATGTATAACCTGCTGGGACTTGTAGTTCTCCAATCTCCATGAGCCCCAGGAGAAGATTGAGAACTACAAGTCCCAGCAGTCTTACTAAAATGACAGGCTCTGAGGTGGATAGATGTCTGGACAGTGACAATTGGTGACACAGTGGTGACAATTGGTGGCACAGTGGTGACAATTGGCATGGTACAGTGACTGCATTTAAAGGCATGGCACAGTGGTTGCGTTTGTTGGCATGGCACAGTGGTGACAATTGATGACACAGTGGCTGCATTTGATGGCATGGCGCCCTGTAATTGGGCATATGTGTTCATGCGTTAGAGCCGGGGGGGGGGGCGAAAAAAAACGTTCTGCCCCGCGGGGGGGGGGGGGAACCGGCGCCTAATAGAGTACCGGCACCTCTTTTGGTCCACTTAAAGCACTGTTTCAAACATATTTGCTTACAGTGGGCCAGATTCACAGAGCGATTACGCCGGCGTAACAGGAGATGCGCGGCGTAAGTCTAAATTTGGACATGCGTTTCGATGCGCCGCATCCCCAAAACGAGATACGCAAGAAATCTATTTTTTTTTTGTCTGGCGTAATTTCAATAGACAGGCGCATTCATCCGCGTAAAACTGCGCTAGACACACCATTGATTTGCTATTCAAATATGCTAATGAGGGAGTTACGGGGATCCACAAAAGAACGTTGGTGCAGCGCAGGCTACGCGCTGTGCGCAACAGCTGCACGGCCTGTCTAAAATTAGACCATATAAAAGGTGGTATAAAATTAGACAATTCGTCTACATGTCAGAGAAAGCAACACTGTTAGTTAGGAGCTGAGCAGTCACACGTGTTGCACAACAATCTGTATGCCAACATGCCAGTGGCATCCATGCTCATAGCTATACTACTGACTTTAGATGAGCAAAGAAGGAGGAGGGCACGGAGGAGGGCACGGGAGAGGATTTTTTTTTTTAACAAAAAATGTTTCTTTTTTTACAAAAAATATACATACATATATACATCAATACATAACATACATACAAATTACAAACACAGTCTCACTATCTTTCAATAGCCCTTTAAAACCTTGATGGATATAATAATCTAATCTGATACAAGCCCCTCACTCTTCACTTGATATATGACACACGCATAGACATCTTTGGCATGAGTGATTCTGAGGTGTCTCGCATCTTCAGATTCACCCCTCATGCCATCCTGGAATTAACCACAACCCTGCAGGAGCCCAACACATGACACCACCCATGACACCCATGACAGCTACATATACAATCATAGTCCCATCCCCACAGATTTCGAACAGAACATGTATGGGGACAGCTGGCTGGTTGGTGAGTGACATGGGTGACAGGCATGACTGTCCCCCCCATGATGCTGAAATCACAAGGGGCACATGCACTACTAACATCCTCCTATCTTATCCCTTCAGGGTGACTCTGCATATGCACTGGGAACCCATCTCATGACTCCTATACGGAACCCCCCTAACCAAGGCTACCCTGTCTTCTGAGGGAAGAGCAGCCAGGAGCCAGCTCACATTAGGCATCTTTGCACGTTAAACACACACATTAATCATGGCACAATGAGAATGCATGCATGCACACCACTGGGGTCCCTAGCACAGACACATCACATCCTCATCACATTGGATTGGCACAAGCCCACCATGCAGGACTTGTGAGCAGCAACGCCATGCCACGGCTCCAATTATGTCACTGTACATTCATACACCATTTACATGGACCTGGGGATCACTTCTCCACCACAAATGAGGGTGACACCCCTTTTCCGGCAGGAATGTCACCCCCACATTCCCAAATCACACACAAACAGAACCAAAAAAAAAAATTGACCAGCAAAAATAAAAAATGCCCAGCAAAAATATAATTTAACCAAAATAACAACAAAGAAAACACATAGGGCCAGATTCAGTAGGACTTGCGCTGGAGTATATCGATATGCGCCGCGTAACTGTCAAGATGCGCCGTAGTATCTATGCGGCCGTACCCACCAAACTAGATGCGACAGAAAACGGGCTTTCTCCGATCGGCTTAACTTTCCCTCGCCAGAGTATCGTAAGCGCATATTTTCGCTTGTCGCATCCGTCGCGTCCATTGATTTCCCATTCAAATATGCAAATGAGGGAGATTTCCCGATTTGCGAATGGATTAGCACCAGATGCTGGCTACATGCGCCGCGCAAATAGTTGCTTTATCTTTACTCCTGACGGCCACAGGTCAGCAGGAGAGCAGCTACAGCAGCAGCGTTACCGATGAAAATAGCAAGCTGAACAAACACACTTGCAAGGACAACACCTCTGTGTGCCAACATGCCAGGGGCAGCCGTGGTCCTAGCACTACTAATGGGTCCCCCGGAACGGAGGAGGCGGGCACGTGAGAGGATATACCGCACGCGCATGAGCCTCTTTGGCATGGGGGATGAGGAGGTGTATCGCCTCTTCAGATTCAGCCCAGATGCAATACTTGAACTAACCACAACCCTGCAGGATGACATCACCAGCCCAACACACCGCTCACAAGCAGTGCAGCCACTGGTGAAGGTACTGGCAACACTTAATTTCCTTGCAAGTGGATCATTCCAGCGTACAAGTGGAGTGGTGGCTGGGATGTCACAGTCCTCCATGAGCAGATGTGTGCACCAGGTTATCCCTGCAATCCTCAGACGCATGTCCCACCACTTCATCAGACCAACCACTGAGGAGCTGCGGCTGAAGGCAATGCAGGATTTCTACAGCATTGCCAGATTCCCACGCACCGTGGGGGCCATTGATTGCACACATGTGGCACTCCAGCCCCCCAGTGCCACAGAGCACATATACCGCAATCGGAAGCATTGGCATTCCATCAACGTACAGGTGATAGCCGATGCCCAATGCCTCATATGGCACGTCCGTGCCAAACACCCCGGATCCAGCCATGACAGCTGCATCTACAATCAGAGCCATCCCAATGGAATTCGAACAGAACATGTATGGGGACAGCTGGCTGGTTGGTGAGTGACATGGGTGGCAGGCATGACTGTCCCCCCCCCCATGATGCTGACATCACAAGGGGCACATGCATGACTAACATCCTCCTGTCTTTTCCCTTACAGGTGACTCTGCATATGCACTGGGACCCCATCTCATGACTCCTTTCCGGAACCCCCAAACCAGAGGAGAGAGAAGATACAATGCGACACATATCAAAACTCGTGCAGTGGTGGAGCAAACATTTGGGCTCCTGAAGTCCCGTTTCCGCTGCCTGGATAAGTCTGGGGGGGCCCTATTGTATTCCCCTACCTTTGTGTGTCAGATCATCGGTGCATGTTGCATTCTGCACAACTTTGCCATGAGAAAGGGCCTGCAGATTGACATACGTGATGACCTGACCCCCCAAACAGACACCCCCCCCTGCCAGAGGAGACCCAGTCAGCTGATGGAAGAGCAGTCAGGAGGGTCCTCGCCGTAGGCATCTTTGGACACTAAACAAAAACATTGATCACACGGACAATGCACGCATGCGCTCCAACATGCAGGACTTGGGAGCAGCAACGCCGGCGTCAAGGCCCCAATGATGTCGCTGTCCATTCATACACCATTCACACGTCATTCACACAGCCGTGGGGATAACTTCTCCCCAACGGCCGAGGGTGACACCCCTTACTGGCAGGAGTGCCACCCCCTCACATTCACACACCATTCACACTGTCCCCTGCACTCCTGACCGCGTGCAGTTAAACTCAAAATAAAAAGCTCATAACCTGAGCAAAAAGCAAAATCAAAATAAAAAGCTTATAACCTGAGCAAAAAGCAAAATCAAAATAAAAAGCTCATAACCTGAGCAAAAAGCAAAATAAAAATAAAAACTCATAACCTGAGAAAAAAAAAAAAAGCCCTCATCTGGGCTGACGGGGGCTCTTTCTTGTGGGCCCTCTCTGGCTCCTCAGCTGCCTGGAGGGAGTGGGTGGGGGTGGGGGGGCATCTGGAGGTGGCTGATCCCCGGGTGGGCCACTCCTGGCAGGTGTTGGCTGCATGCCCTCCAAGGCCACGGCAATCCGGCTGAGATAGTGGTTGGTCTGGGCCTGCATCCTCAGCTGGCGGGTCACATTATGCCGCTGGTCACGCTGCCTCTGCCTCCCCTGGTCCCGGATGGCAGCAGTGTTGGCCTGGACGGCTGCAGTGAGGTGCCAAAGATCAGCCTGCACCTCCCCCAGGCTGGTCACCACTGCAGTGCAGTTGCAGCTGACGTCCTGCACTGCCTCTGACATTTGTGCCACGGAGGCCAGGCTGCCAGCTACCCGGTCCAGATGCCCAGCAATCTCCCCCATCTGCTGGGTCTGCCTGGCCTGGTCCCTCGCCATTTGGTCATGGACCACGTCAGACACCCCCCTGGTCTTCCGGGTCGCCTTCCTGGGGCCAGGAGATGGTAGTCCCCGGGGGGATGGAGTCGCCCTTGAGGGGCTTCCTATGATGGGGGAGGGGATCTGAGAGGGCCCTGCAGAAGGGGAGGACTCCTCCAAGAATAATACAAAGTCCTGTTCGGGAATAACAGGCTCCTCTTCAACCACCTCAGCAGGTGAGGTGTGGGCACTCCTCTCCATCTCAGTGTCTTCACCACCCAGGGGGTCGGGCACAGGATGCCGTTGGGGGGATGGGGTGGACTGGCCGCCGACAGATGATGGCCCAGCTCCGTCATCTGTGGATGACACAAAGCAGACACATGTTGGGTGGTCCCACACACTTGGCACATGTACCCCCCCCCCCACATGCAACACACCAAATAGGGGATAAAAAACACTTACCTGTCCTGGAGCCTTCCTCCACGGAATCATATCCCGGTACCCCCTCCAACTGCTCCCTCTCCAGGCAGCGGGCAACCACCTCCTCCTCCGTGGTCAGGCTGACCGCACATGGGGGTCCACCACCCGTGCCCCTCTCATGCCTCCTGATGGTGGCCACCTTGCCCCGGACTTTGCGCCTCAAATCGTTTATTTTCTTGCCGATATCGGCAGCATTGACCCTGCCAGCAATGCTCTCCAGGATGCCCTGCTTCCTATCCTGGCTGATCTTCCGACTTTTCCTGCCAGCTCCTGGGCATTAAAATTGAGGTTTCTCCTCTCTTTGCGGGGAACGGGAGCAGCCATCACACAGCAAAAGTAACTTCCCTGGGGTGGGGGCAACCGGATATACTTTTGCGCCGGAAAGGCGCATCTGCGGCCGCTTTTATACGTGCAACGGAACACATTGCGCTGCCGTTTCCCATGAAGTGGTGCTGACGGAAGTTGTGAGCATGCGCACAGGGGAGCGAGGGGAGCCCTCCCTCACTGCGCATGCTCCGTGGATGATGCGATGAACGTAAATCACTGCGCTGGGCTCCGCCCATCATTTACATATGATCACACCCACTTCCACTTGCGTCGGGTTGCGCCAGCGCTTTTTCGTTACTCCGCCGCAAAGTAACGAACATGCGCTTGGTGAATACTGGACTTGACTCGCTAGTTCGCGTCAGCGTAACGTATATGCGCTGCGCTACGCCGGATAAAATATGCGCGCATCTACCTGAATCTGGCCCATAAAAGACAAAAATCACTCTGCAAAACAGTCCCCAAATATCTCAAAGACACGTCACAAACAAACAAACAAACGCTAATAAACAGCAGAACAAAAGCACCTTGCTGTATAGGAAGGGATACAAAGGGATGTACTTTTGCAAAGGAAGTGCGTTTGTGTCTGTCTATTTATGCTGTCTGCGTAGTTCACTAAGTTGCCCTGGTCCACTTCCAATTTCACTGATTGCGCCGTCCCAGAGTTGTGAGCATGCGCACAGAGGTGCTGACCATGGTCTGCTTCATGTGCGCATGCGCGAGCCGGCCGGCCCTTCATGTGCATGGGGTCACGGCTCATTTCAATGTAACACGCCCACGTCCTTCCCAATTTAAATTACTCCGCCTTACGCCTCTGAAATTACATTGCGGCAGTCTAATGTAAAGGAGGTGCGCTACGCCGGTAAAAAAATGCGCCGATGTACGTGAATCTGGCCCATTGTTTTTTCATGTAACTATATACTTTTTTTTTCTATTATTATCTTTTATTCAATAAAAAATTAATGAAGGAATGTACATAAATTGTATCTGATCTGAAGTGTGAAGATAAAGAAATCTGCGCTGATCTAAGGTGTTAAGGTGCATGAACTGGGGCTAATATGAGTTCTGAAGGTGCAGAGATTAGGCCTGTTTTGAAGTGTAAAGATGAAGGCATTGGGCCTCATTTAGTTGGGCCTGGTCTGAGGGGCGAAGGTGCAGAAATTGGGCCTGATCTGAAGGGTGAAGTCGCAGAAATTGGGGCTAATCTGAGGTGTGATGGTGCAGCCATTGGGGGTGGTCTGTAGTGTGAATTTCTGTAGTTTTTTGCGAACTGCTTTCAAGCATACTTGCTTACATGTTTTTCTTATATTACATTACCTTTATTTTGATTTCTCTTTTATTCAAAAAAAGAATTGAATGATGAATCTTCAGAAATTGGCCCTGATCTGAAAGTGTGAAGGTGAAGGAATTGTGGCTGATCTGAGGTGTGAAGGTGCATTGAACTCATAAGAGTTCTGACGGTTTTGAAGTGTGAAGATTAGGGATAAGCTTTGAGCTTGAGTCGAACATGTGTTTGTCCATCCACGCTAAATTGAAGCAAACGCACATAATGCACTTTGTCATCGCAGGCATGCATTGGCCAATCACAGCGCCGTCAGCGCAGAGAGCCACGATTGGTCAAAGGCAGGGTGCAATTTTTTTTTTAAACAGACGTTTTTTCGGGAGCAGTAAATTTAATAATGCTTAAAGTGAAACAATAAAAATGAAATATTCCTTTTAATTTTGTACCTAGAGGGGGTGTATAGTATGCCTGTCTCAATCAACAAAAAAGATATACTGCGCTAAGTAAAAAACTTGATAATATAAATATGAAATACATTTAAATCAATAAACAAAGCTGCACACCTAGAAAACATGTGATATTCATGTGAAAATTTTGAGAAAAAGGGGAGGGGGTTAGGTAGCACTAAATAATCTGCACAACATGAAATTAATGCAACAAACATATAAAAAATGTAATAAAAATATATAGATTAATACCCCTCCCAGGTGAAAATGGTAATGTACTACACGAGATCCAAATTATTAATAGCTAATAGTCCAAAAAAATATATAGATTAAAAAAATTGTCCAATTCAAGTGACATCAGAAAAAATATAGTGAAGTGAGAGAAAAGTCCACCACCAATAGGGTGCCAGTTGATTAGACGTAACTGCTCCTCACGGTCACACCAGGAAAAAAGGTAAGTAAATGCCCTTACCAGAAAAGTTGGACCCCCTATTAGATGAGGGCAAAACAGCCTGAACATCCACTCTACACAGGTGATGAAAGTGACGTACACAAGGCCTTGTGTACGTCACTTCCTGGGAGGAACATCCAGCCGAGCAGCGGCGACACGCCATGCAGGCTGTAGTAGTTTGTGCTCTGTGAGGAGAAGAGCTGATTGACCTTTGAAAGGGGAAGTATCTACCTGAGGGTTGCATCCGGATGGGATATACATAGCCTCGAGCCAAGTGAGGATCGGCTGAAGTGAATGAGCTGGGGAGTAAGGAGCCTTCAACCCTGAAAAAAACTGGGGGGATCTTACATCACCTGTATAGAGTGGATGTTCATCAGCCTCGACCATAGTGAGATCAGGAACTGAAGGGGGTCCAAAGACCTCATCAAAGAGAGTAGGGTTTTTGACCTCATCAAATAGGGGGTCCAACTTTTCTGGTAAGGGCATTTACTTATCTTTTTTCCTGGTGTGACCGTGAGAAGTAGTTTTGTCTAATCAACTGGCACCTTATTGGTGGTGGACTTTTCTCTCACTTCACTGTGGGGGTCATTTACCAAGCCTGTGTGCCATGACTCACGGCGCACAGGCAAGAGTAAAAGTGTTTTTGACATTTACTATTATTAAACATTTTATTTTTTTTAAACATTAAAAGTTTATTACAAAAACAAAGATTTAGAGCTGCGCCTTGTCACCCGGACTCGATACAATCAAAAAGAGTCCATATATCAGTCGTGTGGAGATAAACAATCCTTCAAACATGAGAGAAGTAGTAGGTTGGCTCCAAGACAAATCTCCGCTGGTCTTTAATCAGGATGGACATATAATAAACACCACTGTGCTCGAACTTGGCTTTTCAATGTGGCCCACCACCAGAAGTATAAGCAGCTTACCAGACCAGGAAAGGCTGGAATGGCTGTAATCAACAGTCGGCTGTGACCCAGCCACGGCCTTTGGAGAACCAGGACGAATCCCAAATCCTAGGGCAGTGTTTACACCGGGGCTCCACTCAGCAACTCCCACCAATTAGATCATATGTAAATGATAAATAGAGGCAGACATAGAGTAATCCCGCTGGGACATTTATTTAAAATAGTAAAAACCAGAATACTCACATGGGAGATGAGTTAGACAGGCATATAAAATACAAAGTTGCCGGCCAGCAAACAGATCAGCAAGGACCCTCCTCCAGAGCGTAATGACGTCACCGCACGTCTACCCAGACGCGTTTCGTCGTAGGACGTTGTCAATGGGATCCCATTGACAACGTCCTACGACGAAACGCGTCTGGGTAGACGTGCGGTGACGTCATTACGCTCTGGAGGAGGGTCCTTGCTGATCTGTTTGCCGGCCGGCAACTTTGTATTTTATATGCCTGTCTAACTCATCTCCCATGTGAGTATTCTGGTTTTTACTATTTTAAATAAATGTCCCAGCGGGATTACGCTATGTCTGCCTCTATTTATCATTTACATATGATCTAATTGCTGAGTGGAGCCCCGGTGTAAACACTGCCCTAGGATTTGGGATTCGTCCTGGTTCTCCAAAGACCACGGCTGGGTCACAGCCGACTGTTGATTACAGCCATTCCTCTGGTAAGCTGCTTATACTTCTGGTGGTGGGCCACATTGAAAAGCCAAGTTCGAGCACAGTGGTGTTTATTATATGTCCATCCTGATTAAAGACCAGCGGAGATTTGTCTTGGAGCCAACCTACTACTTCTCTCATGTTTGAAGGATTGTTTATCTCCACACGACTGATATATGGACTCTTTTTGATTGTATCGAGTCCGGGTGACAAGGCGCAGCTCTAAATCTGTGTTTTTGTTGTATTTCCCCTTGTGTTTCGGCACAAGAGCTGCCGCCTCCCCCCTATTTTTTATTTTTATTTTTATGTTAGTAACTGACCACACCGGTACTAATTGACTATTTAACTGTGACAAGCGCAATTTTTTCTCTGTATTATATTAAAAGTTTATTGCGTCACACAAAATAGAACAATGTAAATCACAAATGTCAGAAATTTACAGCTGCTCGCAGAGCAATACTATTAGTAGAAACATAACAAGGCAAGCAGTACAATATACCTGAAAATACATAAACGGAGGGGAAAAAGAAAACGCCCCACGTTGATTGACAGCAAGCCAGGTACAAACAACGTACTAAGCATAGAGGCCCGCCTTATATCTACAACAGCCTGCTATTGGGCGGTCTGGACAGGCCATCCGCAGACCATACCATTCATTAATAGCGCAGTAAGGCATAGTCACTAAATGGCCAATATAGGCTAATTCTCCAAGCAGCTATCATTAAGTATCAGGATTTAAACCAGAAACAGAAAAGAGAAAGACATAGAAAAGATCTAGAGTAGAAAGACATGGTAACAGTCAATGTAGTATGCATGGGCCTACGCCCAAAACACCTCCCACAAGTGTCTTAAGTAGGCGCCTGTGTCAGGTTCTCTGAGTATGCAGAAGAATATCTAAACTCCACCCATGGTCGCCACATCTCCTGGAGTTTGTCCACCTGATCGGTCGATTGGGCCAGGGTTTCTTCCATGGCTTATACGTCCAACATTTTCCTGAGCCACTCAGCAATGGATGGAACCCTCAGAGATTTCCAGTACAGAGGGACTAGGGATTTAGCTGCGTTCAGTAAATGTCTCGTCAGGGAGCTTTTATACCTCTTCAATGAGGTGTTTGTGATATGAAGTAAGCAAGAAGCCGCATTCAGGTCAATACTCGTATCAGTAATTTGTTTGGTCAACCGAATGACCTTGTCCCAAAACGGTACAATGGATGGGCACTGCCACCAAATGTGAACTAGTGATCCCTTTTCAGTTCCACACCTCCAACATTCGTCTGGGATTTGAGGGTTCCATCCATGCATTTTAGTCGGGGTATTATACCAGTGGGTCATGATTTTGTAAGCCGTTTCTTGCATTGCAGTACTTATTGAACATTTATGAATCATAATACAAGAGTACCTCCATTGTTTAGGGGTGATCTCAATACGCAGCTCCTTTGACCATCTCGCTCTGAGTGCTTCGGCGGCTCCATGCTCCTCGTTCTGCAACCATAAGTAGACCATAGAGGTAGATTTTACACAGCGTGAACCCTCAAGACAGATTGACTCCAAGGCTGTAAGGGGCCTACTGCATACCTCCCTCCTAGACCCCCCTCCTAGATAACTACGCAATTGAAAGTTTGCCCAAAGGGGCAGCTGTGGGACATTCGCATCCCTCTTAAGAGTGGTCCAGTCCCTAAGTACCCCATCTTTGAAGCAACCTCCCGTCAGAAGGGACCGTGAGTCTACAGACGATTTGAAGTGCGGGTTATTGAGGCCCGGTGCGAAACCTGGGTTATTCCTTAGAGGAGTTAGTGGACCTGGCTGTGAAGTAATTGTAGGAATCTTAGCAAGCTTGTGCATAACTTCCAAGGTGGAGCCCGTAATAGGGTGGGATTTGTCACGTACCTGGTGGTACGAGCCCGGCGTGCAGGGAGCGGCAGCCCTTGCTTCTCTGGTCCCGGGACCCCTGATAGTGCAGACAGGAGGATCGGGACTACAGAGTCGCACAAGCGCCTGGTACTGGTGAGTGCTGGGGCCGTGAGCTGAGTCAGTAGTTCCTGGAAACATGTTGCAGACTGGTGCATGCTGATGATCCAAGGCTCACCGTCGGGCAGCTGGAAGCAGGAGTTACAGCAGAAGCGGGGGAGGTGTCCCGTAGTACCGACTGGAACAAGTCTCTGCAGGTAAGTCCTCCGGCAGGCTAGGGGTTCCGGAGTAGGTAGAGTTGGTACAGGCGGGGTCAGATTCAGTCCGGGTCAATCAGCAGGCGGGCAGCAGAAGTACAGAGGATAAAGCCAAAGGAGTAGTCAAACAAGCCGAGGTCAGGGCAGGCAGCAGACAAGTTAACAGGTACAAGCCGGGTAGTCAGGATCAGGTTCAATCAGGTTAACAGATGCGGGTAGCTCACAGAGACGCTGTAGACAGGACAGCAAGAAGCACAGGGATCAGATCCCTTTTAAAGCTGGATTTGGCGCCAGAACGGCGTCCCCACGTGCACGCGCGCCGCCGCCGCTGGTGCGCGCTCCCGTGCGCGCTATGGTGCCGCGAATGCCCGCGCGCGCCGATGTGCCGCTCCCGCGCATGCGCGCGCCGCGACCACGCATGCGCGCGCCCGTGCGCGCCGATGTGCCCACCGACGGGCCAGACTGTCCATGACAGGATTTCAGTTCTGGTGGGCAATCATCCCAAGAAATCCATGGGGAAAACTGGAGCGGAAGCGGACAGAGATCCGCTTCCAGTGACACCCAATCTTTCAGAGAACCGTGGCAGTGCCAATCAATGACCCTGGTCAAATGAGTAGCCCTATAATATGACATAAAGTCAGGTAAGCCCATCCCCCCTCGGTCTTTAGGTTTCAGCATCAAAGAGTATTTGATTCTGGGTCTTTGCGAGTTCCATAGAAACTTCAGTAATATAGATTTTAGTGAGGTGAAAAAGACCCGGGGAATTCTAAGGGGCAGGGTATGGAAAAGATAAAGCAGACGGGGAAGAAGTACCATCTTAATGATGGCTGCACGTCCGAATTTTGACATTTACTAAAGAGATACGCTGGCAGTGCAGCATATTTCTTTATTTACTAAAATGCCTAGTGCGCCCCTGGTGCGCCTGTATAGACCTGGCGTACGGCATTTAGAAATGTAAATCTCGGGGATTTAGACGGGAGTTTATTAGGGGAGGGAGGGGGTGATGTAGGGGAAGTGTAGTGACATGTGTTTAAATGTGTTTGGGGGGCCGAATTGAAAGGGAAAGTGATTTTAGGGAACCGATCCCCGTACGCTTGCACAATGCGCCTGAACCTCGGGAGGTTCATTTGCATACTGGAAATGCGTACAGAGAAATTTCGGGGATTCCCGTGCGCCTTGTCAGTACAATCTTGGTAAATACCAAGCGGCGTACCCTTAATTGCGCTGTGTGACGCGGCGCACGGGAATCTCCGAACGGTTTTCAGCCTGCGCTGACCATAAAGGGGAACTCTGCGCCAAATTTCAAACTTGAAACCGGCACGGGTTCCCCTCCAGGGGTATTTTAGGCTCTTGGGCTTGGTCTGGAACGTGAGGGGTTAAACCCACGCCGTAAAAACAGCGTGGGGTTCCCCCCCAGATCGTTTTCTGCCGGGGGGGCCCTCTCGATGGCCTCTTCTGCCTGGCTCCTCCGCTGGAGCCAGGGCTTCTCTCCGCTGTCTTCCGCCGTGGGGCGACACCTGTGGGCTTCTCCAGTGCCCTCCGCTTCTGCCTGGCTCCTCCGCTGGGGCCAGGGCTTCTCTCCGCTGTCTTCTTCCATTCGATGTTGACACGACGAGGTCCGGCGCTGAAATGCCGACAGACCGGTGGGCGTCGACTTATATTGGCATAGGGCGTGGTCACCGGGTGATGCCACCATGTGACCTCAACCCATGTGACATCACATTCCCATCATGTTCCGTGATGTCACATGGGTTGAGGTCACATGGTGGCATGTCGAAGAATACGTATCGGCCTAAACTGAGGGAAAAAGTTTATTTTTACATCATTTTGGGGATATTTATTATAGCAAACAGTAAAAAATATTCTTAGTTTAAAAAAAAAGGTTGCTCTATTTCTATTTATAGCAAAAAAATAAAATAAACGCAGAGGTGATCAAATACCACCAAAAAAAACTCTATTTTTGGCAAAAAAAAGGACACCAATTTTGTTTGGGAACCACGTTGCACGACCGCGCAATTGTCAGTTAAAACGACGCAGTGCCGAATCACAAAAACTGGCCCGGTCATTGACCAGTAATATGGTCTGGGGCTCAAGTGGTTAAAAATTAACAAAACACTCAAATTAGCCTAATTGTTGGCGATAATGTGAAAGATGATGTTACACCGAGTAAATAGATACCTAACATGTCACGCTTTAATATTGCAACACTCATGGAATGGCGCCAAACTTCAGTAGTTTAAAATCCCCATAGACGACGCTTTTTTTTCCTTCAGTTTACCAGTTTAGAGTTACAGAGAAGGTCTAGTGCTAAAAGTATTGCTCTCTCTCTAACACATGCGTCAATACCTCACATGTGTGGTTTGAACAGTGTTTACATATGTGGGTGGGACTTACGCCCACATATGTAAACATCGTTCAAACCACACATGTGAGGTATTGACGCTTGCATTAGAGCGAGAGCAATACTTTTAGCATTAGACCTCCTCTGTAACTCTAAACTGGTAACCTGAAAAAATAAAAATGTGCGTGTTCGCTTCTGACTGGGAGCTACTAGGGACAGGGGTGTTTTAATTTTTATTATTTATTTTTGTTATGTAATAATTCACTAAGACCTCCCCTTCAGGCTGGAAAGCATTAGTTCAGGGGGAAAAAAACACAGCTCTCATGCTTTCAGCAGCCATTGCAGCTTTGTGAGCTGCACTGAGCTTGCTCAGAAAGAAAGTTTTTTACTTTATTTTTGTGGATGTCTTTAAGCATGCTCATAGAGCGTGGGTGGGTTAGTAATTTAAGGACATCCTTAACAGGTGTAACCACTTACAAGTTCACCCAAACTAGAGACTGAAATTTCTTCATGTAATTTCAATTGGTTCATTAGCACACAAGCACACATGTTATAAAAAGCGTGGGATAGAGCAGTCCTCAGCTGCCCTGAGAGGGGGCAGGCAGGCAGGCAGGCAGGCAGGCAGGCAGGCAGGCAGGCAGGCAGGCAGCTAGCTAGCTAACCAGAGATGCGTTTTGGAGCATGTTTATTTTTTGCCAATGTTTTTAGTTTATTTTTAAATGATGTACACTTTGATGTATTTGTCTCTGCTGCCTTATTTAGAAAAATATTGCTGAAGATGTTGGGACGGTTAACCTATGTTTATTTTGATTTTTTTAATTTATTTAAGTTTGTGTGTGTTGTTTGTTTGTCTTTTTTGCTTTCCTTGTTTTGATGACCAATAAAAATTACTTTCAAATTGTGAAGTTTGTTTTGTTACTTTTTCATGCTAAAGATTTTGACAGCTGCAGCTGAAATAGGTTTGGCCTAACAAATTTAGGTGTGATTTTTTTTTGTCTAAGCTTCTTTCCTGGTGTGTATGCATGAAATGTTTGCTGCCATGTTTAATCACCAGGAAATTAAAGACAATGTGGTAAATATTTTCTTTTTACTTCAGTGGTCCTCAAGTACCCCTGACAGGACATGTTTTGTGGATTTCTCTTATCAAGAATTGCTGTCCAGGCTGTCTTTTAAAGCACATGTGCAAGATGAAGGAAAACCTGCAAACATGGCCTGTTGGGGGGGGGGGTGTATTGGTGGAAATTTTTTGTTTATTCAGACACGACATTAGGTACCAAATTTACAAATAACGGGGAAACATCAAGAAAATCTCACACTGCTTACAAACATTTACATATACAAGATAATCATTTAAACAACTATAACACTCCTATAAAACCAACATTGAATTTACAAACCTTGAAAACACAGACTACTAACACGCAACCAATTCACCAGTGCTAACCTCTATCAGGTTGGGAAAACTTTTATCACCCTCCATTATCCGGCTCATTGCACTTTGGGTCACTATTGGTGCATACCCATAATTAAGGTCCATAAGAAACAAAAGAAAGAATAACAAAATACTATATATGGCATATTTTACGCGGATTAGCCAACTACCTGCGCAAGCCTATTGGCATCAACTGCAGAAACCTACAGCCTCTTCCCCATCTGGCCACTGCACCAGGTCATAGCTAGCCAAATCCATCAACAGACCACATATCTATACATCATAAACATCGAACAAAATCCCGCTATATTAACCGACTAGTAAAATAACAAATTACTCTGCACCCGCACCCTCATCCTGCTTAGAACAGGGCACAGAACCCACTCCCGCATCACTCATTTAACACCTTTTTTACTTTTTTTCTTTTTCTTCTTATTCTTCCTAAGCACTACCCAACCAGTATCACCGGCTGCTGGGCCCACCCCACTCATACCCTCTGAGGGCTCTTCACTTGACCCGGCCTGAGGTCTTTTCTGTGACCCAAGGGCCACCTCCATATCCTCCTGGGTTACTGCACCACCCAACGCATGAGAATCCACCCGTGGGGGGGAGAGCGGGGCAAAACGGGAAGAAAGCGGGAGGGGAACAGAACAAGAATGAGAGGAGGGGGCAACAGGAAGAGAAAAGGAAGGGGGGGGGGAAGGATAGCACAGACTGGCCCCAACACCCCCCCCCCAGGGGGAACCACCAAACCCTCCTCACTCCCCTCTACTTCAGAATCGGTGTCTAAGGCAGAGGAGTCCAGCAAAAACTCAGGAGGCCCCCCAAGGAAAACCCCACCACCTCCTGACACTCCACTCTGACCCGGAGGGTCAGGGGCTACTGCACCAACCCCCGCCCTCCTCCTGATGAGACCCTGCCTTTGAGGCTCCTCACCCCCCTCTACCTCAGAATCAATGTCCACTCCACTCTGACCTGGAGGATCAGGGGCAGCTGCACCAACCCCCGCCCTCCTCCTGACAGAACCTTGCCTCTGGGGCATAGGGGCAGCCCGACCACCAGATCTAGAAGCACCCGCGGCCTGCCCCCCCCACCCCCCTCCATCTCAGAATCAGTGTCCGAGGTGAAACCTTCCGAACCCCAGATTCCTCTTGCACATTACCCCTATAAGCCTGCGGACATCGACTGAAAGGGTGACCTAACTCGTTACAAAGATTACATCTAATATGGGCACACCCGTCCGCCAGGTGACCCCTCCCACCACAGCGCGTGCACTTCACAACAGTGCATTCAGCGCTCAAGTGAGTGGGGGACCCGCACTTAAAACACCTTTTAGGCTGTCCAGGATAAAAAAAACAAAATTCTGTCTCTCCCAATGAAAGCACTCCCAGGGATATGAGCCATGCTATTTCCCTGCCTCTTCAACTTAATCTTAACCCCCCAGGCCCCTGTCCAGATCCCCCTTTCATCCACCTTCTTCCAAAGGGGGCACTGGAGCTGGCCATGACGGGTCAACCAGGTCGCAATGTCTTCCGGAGGAAGGGATTCATTGCGTACCAGGATGGTTACATTTTTGACCTCCTCCTGCCTAGACAGGGGGGTCAAACAGAACTTGGACCATGGGTCCTGTCTTTTGACTAGTTCATAATTCAACAAAAACATTTCCATAACGATGACTGACATAAAACTAAAATCAAACTCTACTGAACCTCCCGGATGGATAACCGCAAAGAGGTCAGACGCCCTTACTCCAGAGAGAGGACCATATCGATGACCTCTCCTCGGGACGGGCACTGACCTTCACCAATAAACTTTAGTTGCACCACATTCCTTCTCCTGCGTTCTGTACCACCACCTCCCTGGACCATGCCCTCTCACCCGCTGCTCTTGCGCAGGGGGAACCCTGAAATTGCGGGCACCGAACTTGCTGTAAATATGATCCAAGGGAGCACTTAACCCAGCCACTTGAGCATAAGACCTGCCCTCCCTCAAAGCATTGAGCAAGCTCTCTTCCTGAGAGGTTGTGATAACTCCCGCAGGTTGGGGTGCATCAAATGGACCAACCCCCCTCAGGACCTCCATTGACGCAACCTGGGCAGTCTCCTCATGACTCGCTGCCCTCCCCCTCACTACTGAAGGACCCGAAAGGGGGCCCGACCCCAACACAACTTCCTGTACCTGAGCCAATTGAGTATCATCCATATTAAAACCAGAGTCCCCCATCTCTTCACAGGCTCCATAGGAACCTACATGGACTTCTGTCACAGCTGCAGACTGGGAACCTTCTAACTTTCTAATAAAATCCATTGCCAAACATACATCATCTAAATGTCCCGCAGGGTGATCCCCCCAAACTGGAGCCTGTTCAGAAGGGAGACCCGCAGATGGGGAAGTACTCACAAGTCCCTGGGTATTCTGTTCCAAAGCTGAGGACTGGACCTGGCCGGGAAATGGAGCTCCGGGTGCCACCACAGCCACTTCCGGTTCACCCGCTGACGTCACTTCCGGTTCAGGGACACGCGCTGACGTCACTTCCGGTCCGGGTCACATGCTGACGTCACTTCCGGTTCCGGGTCACGTGCTGACGTCACTTCCGGTCGCAGCTCCGTCCCAATCACGGGAGATTCCCGCACAGCGGAAATGCCCTCCAAGTCACTGCTGATTGGTCGTCCAGAAGCAGGAGGCTCCACATGGCGTGGCGTGCCCTCTCCCTCGGCAGCCATTGCTATCCTAGCCATAGCTTCTTCCATACTAGATGTCATACAGTCCATCTCAACTGGATCCGCGGTAGATGCCTGCCCCTCACCCTGTAAACCCGCAGCGGTCGCCACCACAACGGCCGGCTGACCCTGCTGTAGGCTACTTGCTGGATTCACAGAGGCCAAAGCACCCCCGCTTCCAGGAGCAGGCTTATCACCCTGATCTTGCTGGGAACCAGACACACTCTTCACGGTGACCAAAAGACCAGGCAGAAGACGAGGAAGACTCACCACGGGGTTGAGACCTCTCTCACTCACGCAAGTTCCCTCATGCTTCATGGGACAACCTCCCACTTGATATTGTACCCCCTTTCTTCACAGGTTGGGGTCCGGCAGGTGCCTGGGCGCCCTCAGCGGTACTCTCCGAGATAGTCCCTGAGGTCTGAGGTTCCACTAACAGAGAACCCCCAGCCCCCTCAGCTACTAATGCTGACTTGCCTCTCCTTGCTGCCTGCTTGCTCTCCTCAGAGGCACGTTGGAGCTCCCTCCTGATTGGAAGGAGGAAAGCCTTCTCTGCAGTCCCTCTGGAACAGAGACACATAACAAGACCCCATAACTGGCCATTCTGCTCTTTCAACAGGTCTATTGCTTCCTTGACTTCGAATCGAATCTTTTTGAGCTACTAGCCCGATCTCTTCTGTTCCTTAAACTGGCCAGCACTGTAATCCTGGAATGGAGAGCTTGTGCCGCCTTCTGAATCAAACCTTTGGTTTTGCTGCGTCTTCTCAGCATTCGCTGATCATCCTCCCCTTGCTGGGGAAAAGTCCAATCTGCCAGCTTGGACTGGACCGACAAAAATTGCTTCTCTTCTTTATTTAAATCCCCAAAACTCGGGAGATCCACGGTCCTCAGAGGTACCGGGCGGGAGGTGAACTCCCCTTGACCAGGAACAAGCCCCTGGCCTGGGCTTGATGAGGCCATAGCCTCCCCTCTCCTCCAGGGTCTGGTTCTTCACAGGAGCTGCTTCAAAGACACAACCTCTTCCTTCAAGGCATTGGTGGACAGGCTTGAAGTGCTGATTTACAGCACTGTGCTTAAATCTAGCGCAAGACAATCCTATTCTAATTGTGGGTGTTTGAGGGAAGCCAAGTGAGTGTTAGAACCCCTGCTTGTGGTTTTTGGGTTGGGCATTGTCTCTTTTCTTAAAATTGGCTTCACTTCCTGTCACACAGCTGAACAGGAAGTGAGGTTAAAACCCTGCCAATGTCTTTTCTTGGGGTCAATCTAACTAGTGCCCTCATTAAGCAAATTGCACTGCAGTGTACACCCCAAATGATTAGTTAGCTTGGGGTTTAGTAAAGGTAAAGCCACTCTGCAATAGAAGCGCTGAAAATCAGAAGGGAAGCAATGATGGTTTTAACATCCAATCCTGTAGAAGCAACGTTTTTTCTTCTTCCTTGCTTGTCCACTTGTAATGCAAAGTGGATTTGCCTTTAGTAAATAGACCCCCAAAGTCCAAGATCCCTAATAATTTGGGGTGTACACAGCAAAATGCAATTTCCATAATGGGAAACTATTGATCTGTGTCCCCCAACAAAAGACATTAGTAAGGTTTTACCCTCACTTCCTGTTTGGCTATGTGACAGGAAGTGAATGAATTTGAACATCATTTGTGAGATGTCTTTACCCTATTAGGGGTGCAGGCATCCCCCAAAAATCAGCAAATACTTATTTGCAAATTAAGAAAATTGTTTAACATTGGGTGGTGTTTGTGGGGGTCCCTAACACACATTCATACATATTAGCAATGCTGTATCCTGGCCTATTGGCATGGTTATATTTTCTTAGGCCTCTCAAAAAAACTCTCTGAAATTTGTGCTTAAACTAGAACTATAATCAACACTTTTTTTATTTTATTTCATTTTGGATAGACTGAGGGAGGGTTATAGGCCCTGTCATTTTTTTGGTGTATTATCTGTGTCCAATAGGGGAGATTTGCCTTCACTTCCTGCCCCATAGCCAAACAGGAAGTGAGAGAAAAAACTATGCAAATTAAGGGAATCCTGTGCCCCCCCCCCCCCCAGAACTAGTGTATGTGTCCCCTGAAAATTCCTGGGCGGGTCATACAAAAACAGGGTGTGGCCTTGACAGGAAGGGTGGGTCATTTTGAGGTGCAGAAATGTAGTCAGGCCTAGGGCAGCACAAAACCTAAATATACTACTGCATATTAGGGCTTATTTAGACAGGATCCGATTTACAGCATGTTTTTAGATTGTGGGAGGAAACCCACGCAGGCACAGGGAGAACATGCAAACTCCAGGCAGAAGGTATCACGGACGGGATTCGAACCACCGACTCTTTTGCTGCTAGGTGAAAGTGCTATACACTACACCACTGTGCTGAACGAACATGATCGCAGCTGAATGCATGAGATCAGTGTTTTTTTTTTTTTTCAAATTCCATGCTTTCCAGCATGGAGGACAGATGTGGGGTCTTATTGACCCTGCCTCTTTCCATAAAGAGGACCTGTCACATACTAGTCCTATTACAAGGGATGTTTACATTCCTTGTAATAAGAAGAAAAGTGAAAAAACAAAACCAAAAAATGGACAAAAAAGTGCAAAAATAAAAATATGTTAAAAAAATAAAATCTACATTAAAACGCCCCTGTCCCTAGTAGCTCGCACTCAGAAGCGAACATGCATATGCAAGTCCCACCCACATATGTAAACACCGTTCAAACCACACGTGAGGTATTGATGCGTGCGTTAGAGCGAGAGCAATAATTTTAGCACTAGACCTCCTCTGTAACTCTAAACTGGTAACCTGAAAAAAAAAATTCAAGCGTCGCCTATGGAGATTTTTAATACCGAAGTTTAGCGCCATCCCGAAAAAACATCAGTTTTTAAAAATAAAAAAAACATTGATACATGTCCCCTGGGGCAGGAATGAGGTCCCCAAACACTTTTTAGGACAAAACTTGCAGATTAGCCTTTAAAATTAGGACTTTTGATTTCCCCCATAGACTTCTACAGGGAGTTGGGCGGCGGCTTTACTTATCAATTGTATTGCGCTGCTGCTGCGCCCGGTTCATGCGTTTAATTAAGGCTTCATCCAGCGCACTAATTAAGGCATGAATCGGCGCAGCAGTGACAGCAGCTATAAATATCTATTGAAAGGAACATGGATAGCAAGGACGTAAATCCCCATATTGCATAGTCAAATTGCATGCTATACACCTTTTTTTGATATCACTATTGAATTGGACAAAATATACAATTTTTGGTATCTATGCTTGGTTCATATTAAGGCTTTCAGCGCACTGGATGATCGGCGCAGCACAGTACAATTAAATGATTTCGATTAATATTGGTATTTATTGGATATTAGCTTAATAATTTGGATCTCGTGTGGTACATTACCATTATCCCCTGGGAGGGGTATTGATCTATATATATTTATAAAATGTTGTCAAATGTATGTTGCATTAATATAATATGCCTGTAAATTAGCGAATGTTTCCCGTGGTTAGAACTGTCTCTGCACAAAATGACATTCTGAAGGAAAAAAAGTAATTTAAAAACCACTCGCGGCTATAATGATTTGTCTGCTCCCGGCAATTCAGAGAAAATTCATTCATAAAAAAAGAAAAAAAAGCGTGGGGGTCCCCCCAAATTTAATTACCAGGCCCTTCAGGTCTTGTATGGATATTAACCACTTAAGACCCGGACCAATACGCTGGTAAATGACCCAAGGTGTTTTTGCGATTCGGCACTGCGTCGCTTTAACAGACAATTGCGCGGTCGTGCGACGTGGCTCCCAAACAAAATTTGCGTCCTTTTCTTCCCACAAATAGAGCTTTCTTTTGGTGGTATTTGATCACCTCTGCGATTTTTATTTTTTGCGCTATATACAAAAATAGAGCGACATTTTTGAAAAAAAAACACTATTTTTTACTTTTTGTTAAAAAAAAATCAAATAAACTAAATTTTAGTCAAACATTTAGGCCAAAATTTATTTAGCCACATGTCTTTAGTAAAAAAAAAAATCGCAATAAAAAAAAATAGCTACCTAGCGGGAACAGCGACACTAATACAGCGATCAGAAAAATGATCGCTTAGTGACGCTGGCAATAGGGAGTGAAAGGGTTAACTAGGGCGGTGATCAGGGGGTTAAAACTTTATTAGGGGGGGTGGGGGGGCTATCCTGAACCTAACACTAACTGTTTTTTACAGTGCCTGTCACACTGACACTAAATGCAGTGATTAAATCACTGCATTCAGTAACACTGTGACAGGGGGGGTGGGGGGGGGCGATCACAAGGGGTTAATATGCCTATGTGAGTGTGTGTCAGTGTTGTGTTGGTGCACACTTACTTGTCATGTCTTCTCTCATCAGCAGCGCTGGGAAACAGCGCTGCGATGAGAGAATACATCATTTCCTCCTTCCTGTGTAAACACAGGAGGAGGAAGTGACAGGCTGGGAGCGCGCTCCCATTGGCTGGGAGCGATCGCGGGGGGGGCGGAAAACACGGACATCCGCCCGCAGATCCCGGATCGCTCCCAGAGGTAGGGAGACCCCCGCACGCCGCGGAGGGGGTCCCGATGGGACCCCCGAACCGCACTCAGGCGGGGACGTAAATTTACGCCCTTGTGCCTGTACGAGCCATGTTGTGGCCGTATATGTGCGTGCGGGGGTCTTTAAGTGGTTAAGGGGAACCCCGCCGTCAAATTAAAAATGTTCCCCCCAAACATCCATACCAGGCCCTTCAGGCTACATGGACTTTTTCGCTGTTTTCTGGGGTCTCAGATTTCACTGCCGTTCTCTGCCGGGGGGGGGGGGGGGTCACGGACTTCACCGCCGTTTTCTGCCGGGGGGTTCCGGACTTCACTGCCGTCTTCTGCCGGGGGGTCCCGGAATTTTTCACCATTTTCTGCCAGGGGGGCCCGGACTTCACAGCCATCTTGTTATGTTCTGCCAGTGTCCCCCTTTTTTCTTTAAGCACTTTTACAAGGGGGGCCCGGACTTGTTCGTCGTTTTCTGCTGGAGGTGTCCTGGACTTCTTCGCCGTTTCCTGCCGGGGGGTCCCAGACGTCACCGCCATCTTGTTGTGTTCTGATGGGGTCCCCTTTCTTCTTTAAGCTATTTAACAGGGGGGGGGGGCCCGCACTTGTTCGCCGTTTTCTGCCAGGGGGGTCCCAGACTTTTTCGCGGTCTTCTCTGTTCTCTCTTTTGCCAGGCTCCACCGTGGGGGCCCGGTCTTCTCCGCCATCTTGTTTCCTCTTCTAGCCTATATAAGTCGGTGCGCAACGTGCACACAGCATTACAGCGGGAGAGCTCGTTGTGTCAACATCGCTAGAAGAGAAGAGGGAACAGAGAAGATGGTGAAGAAGTCCGGGACCCGGCAGAAGATGGCGGTGGGGTCCCGGACTTCACCACCATCTTCTGCCGGGGGGTCCGGACTTCACTGCCATCTTGTTGTGTTCTGTGTGTTCCGGCAGAACACAAGACGGCGGTGAAGTCCGGACCCCCCGGCAGAAGGCGGCAGTGAAGTCTGGCATCCCGCGGCAGTAGATGGCGGTGAAGTCCGGGACCCTCTGGCAGAAAACGGCGGTGAAGTCCGGGACCCTCTCCCGGCAGAAAACGGCAGTGAAGTCTGGGACCCCCCGGCAGGACATGGCGGTGAATTCCGAGTCCCCCCGGCAGAAAACAGCAGTGAAGTCCGGGACCCCCCGGCAGAAAACTGCAAAAAAATCCAGGACCCTCTGCTTGGAAAAGAGCTTAAAGAAGAAGGCGGGGGGCCCCGGCAGAAGACCCCCCCGAGCTGACTAATAAATTACTTTAAAAACCTGTGTGTTTTTTTTTAATACTCAGGAACCCCTGGTAGAGCAGACAGGGGATTTTTTCCCCCTGGTGAATGGGTAGGGGTACGATGTACCCCAGGTTCAGACTCGGTTCAGGTAAGCAGACATAGGAGTGGGGGGCCGGTATCATGGGGCCCCTGTCATGGACCTTGCAAGATGTGGGATCGGATGGTTTAAATAGTTCTTGGCGCCGAAATTCAGCGCGAGCGCGCGCTCCTGCACGCTCGCGCCGTTGTGCATCGCGCCGCGTGTGCGCGCGCACCCGCGCATGCGCTGAAACAGACTTCTCCTGGCGCTGTCAGTATTGGTAAGATTCCTGTTTCTCTTATCATGACAACCTGTGTGTTTTTTTTTTATTACATTTTTTCCCCCTGGTGAATGGGTAGGGGTACGATGTACCCCATACCCTTTCACATAGGGTGGGGGGCCGGTATCATGGGGCCCCTGTCATGGACCTTGGAATGTGGAAGTGTTCTCCTTGAGACAGCTCCATTGTTCTGTGTCTGGCTGTTGTATACATTGATTGCCCCCTGGGACTTCTGTCTCATTACACCTAGCAGTCATGCTATTCAAGCTATCAGACCAATCCCTGTTGACTATTCCAAGTCCTCATTTGCATGGCTAAGGAGGACCTGAGTGGGAACTACAAATGTACTTTACAATTGACCAATAGGAAAGCAGTTGTTGGGGGTGGGATGTTCCAACTTCTGTATAAAAGTGTGTTGTGTGGCTTCCAATAAAATAGTCCTGTTTGAACTTACATACAGCCTGCCTGGTGTTTGTTCTAATGGATCTCGAATGGCACATAGCTGTAGTTCGGATCCCGGAGCCTTGGATGACTGAACCATCAGACGTTGCGATCGGCAATCTGATCCAATAGTAGCAGAGGAGTGTCGGGAGAGTGGAAACGAGCATGGGTCTCGTCACAGCCTCCTTATTAAAAGGGTGTCCCGGATTCCGATAAGCCCCCGCCCGCATACCCCGACAACCAATGGCCAGGGTTGTCGAGAAGAGGCCCTTGTCCCCATCAACATGGGGACAAGGGTGCTTTGGGGTGGCACCCACCCCCCCATATTAAGGGCATGCGTCCTGGTACAGCTCAGGAGGGGGGGGGGGGCGTTCGATTGTCCTGACCGGCCAGGCGGCGTGCTCGGATAAGGACTTAAAGGCCTGCTATGCTCCTGAAGGGGAACCCACGCCATTTTTTTATCTAAAATTTGGCGCAGACGTTCCCTTCATGGTCAGCGTAACTTACAAAAGCTTCGGCCATTCAGGTGCATCTCTTCAACCCACGCAAAGGCAGCTATGCCACTTGACATTTACCAATATTTTGCCGGCGTAGTGAAGAGGTGCCCCTGAATAACCGAAAATTACGCTCACGCATGCACAGTACACAAATAAACCTCTCACAGGTTTAAATGTACTAGCAGGTGCAGCGGCTGCTTTATACAAAAGTCACTTTCACTTTCTATTCAGGCCGTATACATTACACAACAAATGTCACTACACTTCCACACATCATCACACATCCCCCCAGTGGTGGCCCATCCATAGGGGGCGCCCGGCGCGCCCCCCCCCCCCCCCCCTCCTGTAGTAAAAAAAAAAAACGGGCCCTTTAAGACATTTTATTTTGCTTAAAATGTCATTTTAAATTTTACCTGCAGTTCTGGCGGCCGTCAATAGAGGGTGTTGCAGCGCCACCCCCTATCCCAAATAACACACATTCATTGCAATGAATGTGTGTTATCATTGTTGTTAGCTGCCACTAGTCTATTCATATAACCGGACATAGGGTGCCGGTTACCTGAATAGCGGCAGCTGGTTGGCTGTGAGGAAGTGCCTTTCAGAGCCGCTGGCTCTGATTGGCTTTTCAAGTACAACCCTCCGGCTCTCGAATGTCTATACTCGGAGCACAGCCTCCCTGCGTTCCTTGTATGAGACTGACAGCCGTTTCAGCCAATCAGGTTCCCAGATTCTGGTTATTAGGAACCTGATTGGCTGAAGTGTCACCAAGGCGGGAGAAGACATCAGGGACGTGGAAGCATTAAGGTAAGTGCCCCCTTCTTCCTATCGCAATGATTAATAATTAAAAGACTAATGCTGACAGATCCCCTTCTCACCATGATTTCTTTACTGCAACGTCCTGAGTTTAGCCAGCTTGTCCTACTTGACAGAAGTGTGTCCCTGAAAACATTTTTAAATGCTAGACTTCTATGGCAGTGGGTTATCCAGACCTGACAAAATCTATGTAGAACTAAAGCCCTATCGTGTAAGAGCAGTAAAACTGGTTTCTACAGACATGGGGCCAGATTCTCATAGATCCGCACATATTTATGCAGGCGTAGCACATCTCAGATGCACTACGCCGACGTAACACGGAGAGGCAAGTACCGTATTCTCTGTGCAAATGCGTTCCAAGATGCGCCGGCGTAACGGAAATTCATCGGTGTAAGCCGACGTAATTCCAAAGTAGGAGGGAAGTGGGCGTGATCCATTCAAATGAAGCGTGACCCCACGCAAACGAACGCCGGGACGAACGGAGCATGCGTCGTGACGTGGATGCCCCTCTGCGCATGCGCAAAACCACGCAGGGTGCAACCCCCTACGATTCGGCGGCCCATTGCATAAATAAAAGCGCCCACATATGCGCCAGTCCAGCGCAAAAGTCTCCCATTTTTTGTTTGGCCTGGGAATACTTTTGCAGGACCATGTCTGCTACAGGGAAGGAGAGGAGTAAAAAAATTCTCCCCAGAGGAGAGGGCTATAGTGATTGCCTCCATAGAGAAGTATGATTTGCGGCTCCATGGTGCAGAGAGTGGCAAAACCAGCAAGTCGCGGAGGGACGAGATCCTTATGAAGATAGCTTCTCAAGTGAATGCCCTTTCACATGAGGTCCGGACACCCCAGGACATCATGAAAAAAATGAACGACCTGCGGCGTCTAGTGAAGGGCAAGCTGGCTGCAAAGAGTCTGCATGCCAGGGGCACTGGAGGGGGCCCACCCTGTACCATCTGCCTTACTGAGGAGGAGAAGGTGGTCGCCCGCTGCCTTCAGAGGGAGCAGGTGGAGGGAGTCGGGGGCTACGACTCTGTTGAGCCAGCCATGAGGACAGGTAAGTGTGTTTTTTTTTTTTTTTTTTTTCACAGTCAAATTTTTATTCAGAAGATCAAACAAAACATACATAGGACATATCTGTAGAAAAACAGGTACAAAACCGGTGTAAGTACAAGAACAGCATATGTCATGTTCCAATGGGGAGCGATATTAACCTGAGTGGTATGTTTCAAAAAGAGAATGCAAAGTATAGTTAAACAATTGGAATATGATAGTTTGAAAGGATAATGGGGGGGGGGGTAAGGGAACAAAGGGCTAGGGAGGTGGGAGTGAGAGATAAATATGGAATAGAAAAGGATGAGTAAGCCATGAGTAAGCCAAAGAGGTGGTATGTGGGACCTGAGATCTCTCAAGACAAATTTTTTCAATCGGCGTTAGTGGGCCGAGATAAGCAGGTTTGAGTTTAGAGTTCACCAAGAAGTCCCTCATTTGGAGGTAGAACCAAAACCCAGGGAACTCATCCCCGAATTCAGCTCTCAGAGCCTCATATGGTTTAACTCTGGTACCAGACAGGCAGTTGGTGACAAGGAGGTTGGGAATCTTCTTACCCTGTAGGCCTGGGCAGAAATCGGGGTAGTCAAAAATTGGTGTGAGAGGTCCGGGGATCGTCGCTAATTTATGTTTAACCGCAATCTTATGCCAAACTGTAAGTGTGGTCGCAATCAGAGGGTGTCTAATCAGTTTGGTCGTTTTTGAGGATGGGGTCCATGGGAGATATAAAATGCGTTGGGGGACTGATTGTTGCTCTAGGTTGACCCAATCTTTATCCTTACTGTGGCAATGCCAGTCTATTATTCTGGAGATGTGGGCCGCTTGGTAATATTTCCTATAGTCAGGCAAGCCTATTCTGCCCTTCTTTTTGGGGAGTGTAAGGAGTTTGAAGTTAATTCTAGGATTTCTACCTGCCCATAGGAAGCGTCTCTGTATGTGAAGCAGTGTAGTAAAGAACGAATCCTGAATACGGATAGGGAGGGCATTAAAAATATATAAAAGTCTCGGCAAGACCGTCATCTTTAGGATCGCAGCCCTACCGAACCACAAGAACAATTTGGGTGTCCATTTGTGGAGGTCATTGGAGATTGTCCTCAGCAAAGGAGCGTAGTTCGTGTGGAAAAGTTTGTCCAGGTGATTGGTCAGGTGGATACCCAAGTACTTAAGTGAGGAAGGGACCCATTTGAATGAATGGTTGGACTTCAGGAGATCAAGTTGGTCAGGAGTTAGTGTTAGGTTTAGGGCTTCCGATTTCGACCTATTGATTTTAAAGTTTGAAATATACCCGAAAGTTTCAAATATTTTTTGCATATTGGGGATGGAGAAAAAGGGTTCAGTGAGGAAGAACAGCAGGTCGTCCGCGTAAGCGGCTACTTTATATTCCCTACTGCCCACCCGGAATCCGTGGACCTCTTTGGACCTATTAATAGCTCTGAATAATGGTTCTAGGGAGAGAATGAAAAGTATCGGGGAGAGGGGGCAGCCCTGACGTGTCCCATTTTGTATTGTGATAGGGTCTGATAGTATATTGTTCACTTTGATTCTGGCTTGTGGGTGTTGGTACAGGGCCGATATCCAGGACATCATGCCCTCCCCCAGCCCAATATGCGAGCAGGTGGAAAACATGTATTCCCAGGAGATCCTATCGAATGCTTTTTCGGCATCGGTAGAAAGTAGCAATCCGCTAAGCTTAGAGTCTTGGGCAAATTGGATCAGGTCAAGTGCTTTCGTGATGTTGTCATGCGCTTCTCTACTAGGCATAAAGCCTACCTGTTCAGGGCCAATGATTTTGGAGAGGAGGGGTTTTAGTCTGTTAGCTAGGATCTTGGCTAGAAGTTTCAGATCAACATTTAATAGCGAAATGGGTCTAAAATTGGCACAATCAGTAAGGTCTTTATCAGGTTTGGGGACTACTGCTATATGGGCCATAAGGAAGGAGCTAGAGTTGTGTTTGTTTTTTGCTAAGTAATTAAAGGAGGGCAAGAGCGGCTTACAGAGAATGTTGGCGTAGGACTTGTAGTATTGGGATGTAAAGCCATCCGGACCTGGGCTCTTTCCTGCTTTCAGGTCTTTTATGGCCGTCTGCAGTTCTAATAAATTTATGGGTTCATCTAGTTTGGATGTATCTTCACTATTGAGAGAGGGGAGTTCGCAATCTTCGAGGAAGTTTCTTATTATGTCTCCTTTCGACCCCGTAACATGCTGGGGTCTGTGTTGATCAGGGAGATTATAAAGTTTGTCATAAAATTTGGAAAAGAGCTCGGCTATTATCCCTGAGTCATGTCACAGGACTCCTTCTCTGTCTTTGATAGAGTGAACGTGGTGGGCTGTTTGAGCATCTTTGAGGGCCCTAGTGAGTAATTTTCCGCTTGTATCCCCTTGCTCATAGAAGATATTTTTCTTGAACAAGAGGGATTTTTTAATTTTCATGTCCAATACTTGTTTCAGGGATGATCTACATTTTACTAAGTCCTCTTCTACTTTAATCGACAGAGACTGTTTGTGTAGAGTTTTTAAGCTAGCTATCTGACGTGATAAATTTGCAATTTCCTTTTCCCTGTCTCTTTTTCTCCTGGAGCCCCATTTCACCAACACTCCTCTAACCACATTTTTGTGAGCCTCCCAGTTATTAAGGGGGTTTGTGTCAACATCAAGATTGTTTTCAAAATACGTTGTGATTGTCTGATGTATGTCATCTTTAATCACCTGGTCAGTGAGTAGTGATGCATTAAGCCTCCAGTTGAAAGTGGTTTGTTTGGGCGGGTCAAACTGTAAGGAGAGGGCAATAGGGGCATGATCTGAAAGGGAGATGATGCCTATGTCAGCTCTTAGAATACAGCCTAGGTCTCTCTGGGTGATGAAGAGCAGGTCAATACGGGAATACCTTTTGTGGGGGGGAGAGAAGAAGGTGAAGTCTCTCTCCGAGGGGTGTGTTGCTCTCCATGAGTCCACCAATGTCAGGGATTGGAGCATAATTTTGACACGTTTCAGTATTTTGTAGGAGATGTGTGTGGATCCATTTGAGGTGTCTCTCAGGGGGGAGAGGGGGATGTTGAAGTCCCCTCCCAGTATTATGCAGCCGTCCGCAAACCACTTTAATTCTTCAACAATTTTGCAGCAGAAAGTGATATGCCCTGTGTTTGGAAAATAGACATTGGCCAGGGTGACTGGAGCACCGTCCAATGTGCCTTTCAGAAAGATATAGCGGCCATCTGGGTCCGAGAGTTTGTGTTGGAGTGCAAAGGGTGAGTCCTTGTTAAGCAGGATGGAGACACCCTTGGTCTTGGCCAGGGGGTTGGTGGCATGATGGGCTGTGTTAAAGACATTATCTGTGATCTTGGGTATGTTCTGCCCCTTAAAATGTGTTTCCTGCAGAAAAACTATAGAGGGGCGGGCTTTCTTGAGTTCTTTTAGTAGTTTTGTCCTTTTTTCAGGGATGTTTAGACCGTTGATGTTGTGCGATATGATAGTGGGTGATTTTCCCAGGAATGCGTATGCCACGTCTGAAGAGATATTTGGTTAGGTGAAACTAAAGTATGGGGGCGGGGGCCATGCAGGCAATGTGTAAGGGGTAAAGGAGAAAGAAAAATAAAAATAAAAGGGGGGGGATTGGGGGGGGAGGGGATAGATTAAGAAAGTGGGGGGAGGGTGAGTTTAACTCTAAAACCCACCCGGAGGGTGGAGAGTTAGTTAGATTCTTATTTTCTAAGAACCAAGAACTAATATGTACTCTTGGGGGTAAATAGGAGACGCCGGTGCGTGCCACGACGGGTTGGGAACTGTTACCCACGTGTCACGGGTAAGTCACGTCTGCGATATTCGCAAAGAAATCACAAACTGGAGAATCACCGTAGGGAGATGCGGGGAGATGCGGGCCGTGGGACCTCAGAGGATAGGCATGAGAAGAGATCAAAACGGTCTGAGGCCTAAATACGGAGAGTAATACACATAGAAGAAATTAACTCAAAAAGCATAAAGAGAAAAAAAGAAAAAAAAAGAAGATCAATTTCTTCCTCCCTTTCCTCTTCCTCTTCTTTGGAGGATCAAGAGCAAATTAAGAAAGGGAGGGAGGGAGATGGCGTGTCTATGTATGAATGTCCTAGCCGGGAGAGTGGAGCCCGTGGGACCTCAGAGGATAGGCATGAGAAGAGATCAAAACGGTCTGAGGCCTAAATACGGAGAGTAATACACATAGAAGAAATTAACTCAAAAAGCATAAAGAGAAAAAAAGAAAAAAAAAGAAGATCAATTTCTTCCTCCCTTTCCTCTTCCTCTTCTTTGGAGGATCAAGAAAGAGCAAATTAAGAAAGGGAGGGAGGGAGATGGCGTGTCTATGTATGAATGTCCTAGCCGGGAGAGTGGAGCCCATGTGTAGTGATCTATACACTAGACCAGCATAGTACATTTATAGTAAGGTCCTAGACCCTCCGTGAATCTTATCTACCTTATGCCAGGCTTGCCTAAGTTATGTAAACAGTTACAAACCAACTAAGTCTGGGAAACCCAGGTCAAGCAGCAGTAGTAAGACAACTCTATTCGGAAAACAATTCACAGGTATATAACATTGTAAATTATCCGGTCCGGGGACCAACAGTGCACGGTGGGTCAGCTATATGTGCCAGCCCAGTACTCACGGTTAACCTGAGTAAGAACGCAAAGCAAAACTGTTTGTGATGGTGAATGAGAGTTGGTCTGAGTTCATCATGCGAGCGGCCGGTGTGCCTTTCTGTAAGCTTGTGGCCACCATCTCAGTCAGGCAGATGTCCCTGGAGAAGAATAAGGACCTAGAAACACTTAATACAGTTAATGTCATAAACCTGAAAGAGGAGAGAATCACGTTCGGCATGCTATAAGCAAGCACATCGTGTCATTGGAAACTAGTGGGCCAGTCCCATTGACGCGTTCAGCTTACAGGGGAAGAAATGTAATAGCAAGGACAGTGTAATTAGTTCCGGTCTGAGGCGCCATCTAGTGGTTATGAGAGGGAAGCCAACCACTCAACATCTGGGTATGGGGAGAACATGTCATAGGAGGTAAATGGCAAAAGATAAAAAGAAAAAAAAAAAAAAGAAAAGGGGGGAAGTTAACTTCCTCCTCTCCCTTTGTTTGCAAGCCAAAACTGCACAGGAAACATGAGAACACAGGTGTCGTGGAGCAAGTAGAAACTGGGCTGCGTTCCGAATAGCAATACTTACAGACTGAAGACAGACAAAGCAAAAGCCAGGGAGGGACATTATGGGATATTATAGGCGCTGAAGTTCTCTCACTCTGGGGCTTTTTGAGCTCTTTGAGGGTGCTGGTGAACCATTGTAGCGCCTGTTGGAGTTGTCACGTTGGTTCTTCTGCTGAAAGGGGGAGATCAATGGCGATGGACCTGGTGAGTGTTGGGGGTGATTGATGAGGGGAGGCAGGCGGAACTCCTCGTACCACTCCGGCAGGTCCACCGTCGCTATCTGTAGGGCCTCGCAGAATGACAGAAGTTCCTCCGGCATCCGAAGTAAGTGCTGTTTGCCCATAAAGGATGCCTGCAGTGCAAAACGAAATTTCCACCAGTAAGTTATCCCTTTTTCTCTCAGGGCAGCCAGGAGAGGTTTTAAGGCTCTCCTGTTTTTCAGGGTGATCGGGGATAGATCTTGGTATAGCTGGATCTGGGCGCCATCATGTTGAATCTGGTCTGCGTTCCTTGCTTTCTGTAATATGTCCTCCTTTAGGGCAAAGTTGGGCAAGCAACAGATGATGTCCCTGAGAGGGTTACCGTCCGGAGCCCTGGGTCTAAGCGCCCTGTGCGCACGGTCAAACTCAATAGGGGATTGTTCTGGTCTATCTAGCAGGCCATTAAAGATGGCGGTCAAAGTCGGTCTCACCTGCTCAGGGGTCGCCGATTCCGGGACCCCCCTTACCCTAATGTTATGTCTACGGCCCCTGTTGTCGAGGTCTTCTATTTGCCTGTTCACCTCGATCAGGAGTTGAGAGTGCTGAGCAGAAATGTCGTCCAGTCGAAGCAGGGCCCTGTCTCTTCTCTTCCCTGCGCGTTCGGTCACAGCCATCTGCTCCGAGAGCCTCAATAACTCCGACTTAATGTCTGTGATGGCAATTGCAAAGGAATTCTTAATGTCCGCGGCTATATCCGTCATAGCTGCGTAGGTTAGGGGTCTGTCGATGGAGCCCGTACCTTTGGAGGATCCCTCGGAAGCTGGGAGGGATATCTCGTCCTCGTCTATGTCCTCCTCCTCGTGCAGCTTGTGCGGTGGCGCCATCTTTGAGGCCTTGCCGCCGCCGCTGTACCTGAATTTGCTGAGGTTTGTAGGGGTCAGCTTTCGTTTGGGGGTGCCCAGTGAGCATAGGGAGCGGCTGTGAGATCCTCTTCTGAGCTGGGAGGACATAATCATCTGTAAAACGTCCGGTTTCAGCTCTCAGGTCCCACGGGTAGCCGGAGCTCCTTCACACCGCTGCCATCCGCACCGCGCGCCAAGCCACACCCCCCAAGTGTGTTTTATATACTGTTGTATAAATATATATCTGTTGTGTAGCATTTGAGGGGGTGGAGGGGAACATGTGACAAGTGTGTGGGTCCACCAACATGTGCATCTTTTGTGTCATCCACAGATGTGCAGGAGGGAGCGGGGCCATCCGTTGCTGCCAGGGGCCATCCTGTAACATCCCCTGAGCATCCAGTCCCTCTGGCTGCCCCCCTGGAAAGACAAGTGGCCTTGTTGGAGGGAAGTGGGCACACCTCAACGGAGGAGGTGTTTGAGGAGGAGGTTGTTCAGCATGACCAGGAGGTGTACCTCATTTTGGAGGAGGCGCATGGGTTGGCCGGACCATCCCAAGCAACCACCCCATTCATCTCCAGCCCCTCAGTGTCCACCCCCAACCTCTCCAGTCCCTCCGATTCCATCCCCTTCATCTCCGGCCCCTCAACATCCTCCCCATATGCTAGGTCCCCAGCCACTTCCAGGAAGGCGACTCGGAAGACGAGGGGTGTTCCCCAGGTCCTGCCGGAACAGCTGGCCAGGCTGCAGGACCAGCAAAATCGCCACCTGTCAGAGGTCGTTGGGGAGATGAGGCGTCTGGCCGACAGCCTGGCCTCCTCAGGTCCATTAACGGACGCTATTCAGGACGTTGCTGTGAGCAGCGCAGCAACGGTGACCAGCCTGGGGGAGCTGCAGGCGACCACCTCAGACCTTGTGGGGGAGGTCAAGTCCCTGCGTGTTGCTGCCCAGGACCAGACTGCTGTGCTCACCCGCATAGCGGTGGCCTTGGAGGGCATGCAGGCAGCCAGGGAGGGACGTGGGGATGCTACTCCTCCACCTGATACCCCACCCCCCCACCTGAGGCTGCCCCCAGGCAAGTGAGGGCCAGGAGCCTTGGCACCAGGCGGAGCCCACGCCAGGCCAAGTGATTTTTTGTTAACTTTGTTATTGCTCTGGTGAAGAGCGTTTTTTGTTTTTTATTGCTCTGGTGAAGAGCGTTTTTTGTTTTTTATTGCTCTGGTGAAGAGCGTTTTTTGTTTTTTATTGCTCTGGTGAAGAGCATTTTTTTCCCTTTACTGCACACGGTCAGTAGTGCAGGGAACAGTGTGAATGGTGTGTGAATGTGGGGGTTGGCACTCCTGCCAGTAAGGGGTGTCACCCTCGGCCGTTGGGGAGAAGTTATCCCCACGGCTGTTTGAATAACGTGTGAATGGACAGCGACACCATTGGGGCCTTGACGCGGCGTTGCTGCTCCCAAGTCCTGCATGCTGGACTTGGGCTAATCCAATGTGATGTGGATGTGGTGTGTGTGATCTAGGGACCACAGTGGTGTGCATGCGTGCATTGTCTGTGTGCCATGCTGAATGTGTGTGTTTAACGGTCAAAGATTCGTAACACGAGGCAACTCCTGACTGCTCTTCCATCAGCAGACAGGGTCTCCTCTGGCAGGGGGGGCTGTCTGATTGGGGGGTCAGGTCATCACGTATGTCAATCTGCAGGCCCTTTCTCATGGCAAAGTTGTGCAGAATGCAACATGCACCGATGATCTGACACACAAAATTTGGGGAATACAACAGGGCCCCCCAGACTTATCCAGGCATCGGAAACGGGACTTCAGGAGGCCAAATGTGCGCTCTACCACTGCTCGGGTTTTGGCGTGGGCTTTATTGTATCTTCTCTCTCCTCTAGTTTGGGGATCCCGGAATGGAGTCATGAGATGGGGCCCAAGTGCATATGCCGCATCACCTGGAAGGGAAAAGACAGGAGGAGGTTAGTCATGCACGTGCCCCTCGTGATGTCTGCATCATGGGGTCGGACACTCATGCCTGACACCCATGTCACTCACCAACCAGCCAGCTGTCCCCATACACGTTCTGTTCGAATTATGTTGGGATGTGGCTTTGACGGCATATGTAGCTGTCATGGCTGGACCCGGGGTGTTTGGCACAGACGTGCAATATGAGGTGTAACGGAATGACCCGTGACAGACTGAGATACTCCTATGTCTAGGGTCACCTTATGTCCATTAGGGCCATAGGGTGACAAAGAATCATAATTCATGTATTACAGAAGATGGGACATTAATAATAATTCATGTTTGCAGGATGTCTTGAGATATCAAAGGCTGTTGGCTATTCAATCTGGGCACACATGCTTTTGAAAGTTGTTAATTTAGGTATAATAGGCTATTGAAATGTCTTGAGACGTGTCTTGAGGTGTTGGCTATTCACTGTGAAAGACACATTGGGGCTGATTTACTATTGCCACTGCGCTGCGCCGGTACATGCCTTAATTAGTGCGCTGGATGAAGCCTTAATTAGGCGCATGAACCGGCGTAGCACAGGAGCGCAATGCAATTGATAAGTAAAGCCGCCGCCGAACGCCCTGTATAAGTCTATGGGGGAAATCTTAAGTGTTAATTTTAAAGGCTAATCTGCAAGTTTTGTCCTAAAAAGTGTTTGGGGACCTCAGTCCTGCCCCAGGGGACATGTATCAATGCTTTTTTTATTTTTTAAAACGGCCGTTTTTTTCGGGAGCAGTGATTATAATAATGCTAAAAGTGCAACAATAAAAGTGTAATATTCCTTTAAATTTCGTACTATGGGGGGCTGTAAAGTCAGCATGTGAAAAAGCATACTTTTCCCGTGGTTAGAAATGTCTCTGCACAAAATGACATTCGCCAAAGAAAAAAAGCCGTTTAAAACTGACTCGCGGCAATATTGAATTGTCGGCTTCGGGCAATTGCAGGAGAATTCATTCATAAAAAACATGAAAAAAAAAAGCGTGGGGGTCCCCCCAAATTCAATAACCAGACCCTTTAGGTCTGGTATGGATATTAAGGGGAACCCCGCCGTCAATTTAAAAAAAAAATGACGTGGGGTTCCCCCCAAATATCCATAACCAGACCCTTCAGGTCTGGTGTGGAATTTAAGGGGAACTCCACCCCAAATTTAAAAAAAAAATGGCGTGGAGTCCCCCCTAAAATCCACACCAGACCCCTTATCCGAGCACGTTGACCTGGCCGGCCGCAGAAAAGAGGGGGGGACAGAGCGCGGCCCCCCCTCTCCTGAACCGCACCAGGCCACATGCCCTCAACATTGGGAGGGTGCTTTGGGGTGCCCCCCAAAACACCTTGTCCCCATGTTGATGGGGACAAGGGTCTCTTCCCCACAACCCTTGCCCGGTGGTTGTGGGGGTCTGCGGGCAGGAGGCTTATCGAAATCTGGAAGACCCCTTTAACAAAGGGGCCCCCCAGATCCCGCCCCCCCCCTGTTTGAAATGGTAATAGGGTACATTGTACCTCTACCATTTCACCAAAAAAAAAAAGTGTCAAGTGTAAAAACATGACAAGAGCCGGTTTTTGACAAGTCCTTTATTATCTTCTTTCTTCTTCTTTTCTTCGGTTTTCTTCCTTCTTCTTCTTCCTCTGCTTCTGTCTTGGGTCTTGTAGTGCCGCATCTTGACCGGCGTCTTGTTCCATCTTCCTCTCCTTCCGCTGTCCTACTCGTCCGCATCTTCTTCTGGTTCTTCTTCGCCGGAGGCGCCGCTTCCAATTGAAATCCCTGCTGTATGCCGGACCACGCCCCCCTCTGATGCCACGGGCAAGCTCTTAGGAAAGTCCCTTGTGCTGCCTGTGCGTCAGAGGGGGGCGTGGTCACATGTCAGATGGCAGGCAATTCAATTGGAAGCTTGTGCGCGGCTTCTTCTTTGCCGGAGTCGCCGCTTCCAATTGAATTGCCCGCCATCTAACATGTGACCACGCCCCCCTCTGACGCACAGGCACCACACGGGGACTTTCCTAAGAGCTTGCCCGTGGTGTCAGAGGGGGGCGTGGTCCGGCATACAGCGTGGATTTCAATTGGAAGCGGCGCCTCCGGCGAAGAAGAACAAGAAGAAGATGCAGACGAGAAGGACAGCGGAAGGAGAAGAAGATGGAAGAACACGCCGGTCAAGATGCGGGAATAGAAGACCCAAGACAGAAGCAGAGGAAGAAGAAGGAAGAAGAAACCCGAAGGAAAGAAGAAAAGAAGAAGAAAGAAGATAATAAAGGACTTGTCGTTTTTAACACTTGACACTTTTTTTTTGGGTGAAATGGTAGAGGTACAATGTACCCCATTACCATTTCACACAGGGGGGGGCGGGATCTGGGGGGCCCCTTTGTTAAAGGGGTCTTTTAGATTTCGATAAGCCTCCTGCCCGCAGACCCCCACAACCACCGGGCAAGGGTTATGGGGAAGAGACCCTTGTCCCCATCAACATGGGGACAAGGTGTTTTGGGGGGCACCCCAAAGCACCCTCCCAATGTTGAGGGCATGTGGCCTGGTGCAGTTCAGGAGAGGGGGGGGCCGCACTCTGTCCCCCCTCTTTTCTGCAGCCAGCCAGGTCAACGTGCTCGGATAAGGGGTCTGGTGTGGATTTTAGGGGGGACTCCACGCCATTTAAAAAAAAAATTGGGGTGGAGTTCCCCTTAAATTCCACACCAGACCTGAAGGGTCTGGTTATGGATATTTGGGGGGAACCCCACGTCATTTTTTTTTTAAATTGACGGCGGGGTTCCCCTTAATATCCATACCAGACCTAAAGGGTCTGGTTATTGAATTTGGGGGGACCCCCACCCTTTTTTTTGGTGTTTTTTATGAATGAATTCTCCTGCAATTGCCGGGAGCCGACAATTCATTATTGCCGCGAGTCAGTTTTAAACAGCTTTTTTCCTTCAGAAATTCTGAATCAGAATGTCACTTTTCACATGCTGACATTACACCCAGGGCCGCCATCAGGGGGGCAGTATATCTGTAAGGGGCCCGGGGGTCCGGAGGTGCCCAGATGCCTGGAGGCCCCCAGGGCCCCAGATAATAACCCCCCTCTTTTTTTTTTATATATATTTTTTAATATTTTTTTTATTTTTTATTAAAGGGCCAATTTTTTGTATTTCTTTCTCGTACATCACGGGACACAGAGCGGCATATTCATTACTATATGGGTTATATGGAGTACCTCAAACAAACAGGAAGTCCCTCCCTATATAACCCCCTCCCCTAGAGGGAGTCCCTCAGTTTTTTCGCCAGTGTCTTAGGTGTTGGTCACGGAATAGCTTTGCTCCACATCCTTGGGATTACGGGCGGGCTAACCGGATCTGTCCAAGGAGCCTCAGTGCCAAAGTGGACAGTACCCGGGCCCCAAACCGTGGGGTTTTGCCTATAATGCTCCTCTTTGGAGGGCTGGACCCTGGGCCCAGGACTTGGAGTTCGTAAAGACCATAAGTTCCTGTTTGCCAGGGTGCTATATAGGTCCAGGACAGTGGGTACCTTCATAGGACCCCAGGGCCTGAAGATCTACTACGCTACCCACAGAGATGGGAGAAGATTGGACCGTTTTGCAAAACGTCCTGCGGCATGGAGCAGGTAAGAGGGGAGCCTGCGGGACTTGGTTCGACAGCAGGCTCTCCAGGGGAGATCTTAAGGGGGGTAGCCTGAGTATGCTCTGCATTGGCATCATGGTCACTATGGGCCAGATTCAGGTAGATGAGAGTATCTTTCCTCTGGAGTAACGCTTCTCATTTACGTTACTCTGAAGACCCTTTCAGCGCAAGTCCTGTAATTCACATAGCAGTTGCGCGTAAACTTGCGCCAGAGTAACGATAATGCGCTGGCGTAACCCGACGCAAGTGGAAGTGGGTGTGATCATATGTAAATGATGGGCGGAGCCCAGCGCAGAGGCTTACGTTCAGCGCATCATCCACGGAGCATGCGCAGTGAGTGCGGCTCCACTCGCCCCCCTTGTGCGCATGCTCACAACTTCCGTCGGCACCACTTCCTGGGAAACGTCAGCGCAATGCGTTCCGCTGGGCGCTTAAAAGCGCTGGCGGAAACGCCATTCCGGCGCAAAAGTATATCCGTTTCCCCCCACCCCAGGGAAGATACTTTTGCACTGTAATGGCTGCTCCCGCTACCCCCAAAGAGAGGAGGAACCTCAACTTTAATGCCCAGGAGGTCTCTGTGATAATCTCGGCTATGGAGACGTTTAATGATTTCCTCCACGGGAAAAAAAGCAGGAAGACCAGCCGGGAGAGGAAGCAGGGCATCCTGGACACCATAGCTGCCAGGGTCAATGTGCTGGGGTACTCCACCCGGAATGCAGGCGATATTCAAAAAAAAATAAACGACCTGCGGCGCAAGGTGAGGGGCAAGGTGGCCACCATTAGGAGCCATGAGAGGGGCACAGGTGGTGGTCCCCCATGTCCTGTCTCCCTGACCGCGGAGGAGAAGGTGGTCGCACGCTGCCTGGACAGGGAGCAGTTGGAGGGGGTCCCTGGCTATGACTCCGTAGAGGAAGGCTCCAGGACAGGTAAGTGATTTTTACCCCCTTTTTGGTGTGTTGCATGTGGGGGGGGGTACATGTGCCAAGTGTGTGGGACCACCAACATGTGTCTGCTTTGTGTCATCCACAGATGACGGAGCTGGGCCATCATCGCTTACCGGCCAGTCCACCCCAACCTCCCAACGGGATGCTGATGACGAGGCCCTGGGTGCTGGAGACACCGAGGTGGAGGAGGAGAGTACCCACACCACTTCAGCAGAGGTGGTTGTGGAGGAGCCTGTCCCTGAACAGGAGTTTATTTTAATGTTGGAGGAGTCCTCCTCCTCTGCAGGGCCCTCTGTGATCCCCTCCCCCATCCTAGGTAGCCCCTCAAGGGCGACTCCATCCCCACGGGGACAACCTTCTTCTGCCCCCAGGAAGGCGACCCGGAAGACCAGGGGGGTGTCTGATCTGGTCCAGGACCAGGTAGTGTTGGACCACGCCAAACAGACCCAGCAAATGGGGGAGATGGCTGGCCACTTAGACAGGGTCGCAGACAGCCTGGGCTCTCTGTCACAGCTGCCCAGTCGTGTGCAGGGCGTTGTGACCAGCCTGGGGGAGGTGCAGGCTGATATCCGGCACCTGACAGCAGCTGTTCGAGACAACACAGCTGCCATCCGGGAAGAGGGGAGGCAGCGGCAACGTGACCAGCGGCATCAGATCACCCGCCAGCTAAGGATGCAGGCCCAGACAAACCTGTATCTGAGCCGTATTGCTGTGGCATTGGAGGGCATGCAGCCAACAGCTCCCAGGAGTGGCCCACCCGGGGATCAGCCTCCTCCTGATGCCCCCCCACCCCCACCACCACCCACTCCCTCCAGGCAGCTGAGGAGCCCGAGAGTGCCCCCAAGGAGGAGCCCCCGTCATCCCAGATGAGGGTTTTTTGATTTTTTGGTTGTTATATATTTTTGTTTATACTCAGGATATGAGTTTTTTTTTATTTTTGTTCTCAGGTTATGAGATATTTTTGTTTATTTTGTACTGCACACGGTCAGGAGTGCAGGGGACAGTGTGAATGGTGTGTGAATGTGAGAGGGTGGCACTCCTGACAGTAAGGGGTGTCACCCTCGGCCGTGGTGGTGAAGTTAACCCCACGGCTGTATGAATGACGTGTGAAAGGTGTATGAATGGACAGTGACATCATTGGGGCCTTGACGCTGGCGTTACTGCTCCCAACTCCTACATGCTGGACTTGGGCTAATCCAATGCGATGTGCATGTGGTGTGTGTGATCTAGGGACATCAGTGGTGTACACGCGTGCATTGTCTGTGTGATTAATGTTTTGGTTTAGTGTCCAAAGATGCCTACGGCGAGGACCCTCCTTACTGCTCTTCCATCAGCAGACTGGGTGTCCTCTGGCAGGTGGGGACTGTGTGGGTCGGGGGTCAGGTCATCACGTATGTCAATCTGCAGGCCTTTTCTCATAGCAAAGTTGTGCAGAATACAACATGCACCGATGATCTGACACACAAAGGTAGGGGAATACAATAGGGTCCCCCCGGACTTATCCAGGCAGCGGAAACGGGACTTCAGGAGCCCAAATGTTTGCTCCACCACTGCACGGGTTTTGATGTGTGCTTCATTGTATTTTCTCTCTCCTCTGGTTTGGGGGTTCCGGAAAGGAGTCATTAGATGGGGTCCCAGTGCATATGCAGAGTCACCTGTAAGGGAAAAGACAGGAGGATGTTAGTCATGCATGTGCGACTTCTGTTGTGCATCACGGGAGGGGATAGTCATGCCTGCCACCCATGTCACTCACCAACCAGCCAGCTGTCCCCATACATGTTCTGCTCGAATTCTGCTGGGATGGGACTCTGACGGTATATGAAGCTGTCATGGCTGGACCCGGGGTGTTTGGCACGGACGTGCCATATGAGGCGCTGGGCATCGGCTATCACCTGTACGTTGATGGAATGCCAATGCTTCCGATTGCGGTATATGTGCTCTGTGGCACTGGGGGGCTGTAGGGCCACATGTGTGCAATCAATGGCCCCGATGGTGCGTGGGAATCTGGCAATGCTGTAGAAATCTGTCATTGCCTTCAGCCGCAGCTCCTCAGTGGTGGGTCTGATGAACTGGTTGGACATGCGTCTGAGGATTGCAGGGACAACCTGGTGCACACATCTGCTTATGGAGGACTGTGACATCCCAGCCACCACTCCACTTGTACGCTGGAATGATCCAGTTGCAAGGAAATGAAGTGTTGCCAGGACCTTCACCAGTGGCTGCACTGCTTGTGAGCGGTGTGTCTTGCTGGTGATGTCACCCTGCAGGGTTGTGGTTAGTTCAAGTATTGCATCAGGGCTGAATCTGAAGAGGCGATACACCTCCTCATCCCCCATGCCAAAGAGGCTCATACATGTGCGGTATATCCTCTCACGTGCCCGCCTCCTTCGTTCCGGGGGACCCAGTACTAGTGCTAGGACCACGACTGCCCCTGGCATGTTGGCACACAGAGGTGTTGTCCTTGCAAGTGTGGTTGTTCAGCTAGCTCCTATCGTCGGTAACGCTGCTGTAGCTGCTCTCCTGCTGACCTGTGGCCATCTGGAGTAAAGATAAAGCAGCCTTTTGTAGAAATAACTTTGCGCCGGACGGACGAGATACGCGCGGCGCATGTAGCCGGCGTATGGTGCTAATCAGTTCGTGAATTGTGAAAAATCCCTCATTTGCATATTTGCAGGGGAAATCAATGGGCGCGACTGATGCGCACAGCGAAATTAAGCGCTGACGATACTCTGGCGTCGGAACGTTCCGCCGGTCGCAAATGACCCGTTATTGGGCGCATCTAGTTTGGTGGGTACGGGCACATAGAAACGACGGCGCATCATCACAGTTACGCGGCGCATATCGAAATACTCCAGCGCAAGTGTTCCTGAATCTGGCCCTTAGTCTGATGGACAGGATGCCCTGAAATGTTTCCCCCCATCACTTGATCCCCCTACCTATCTATGTATGTTTGCTAGCTACCTGTTGCTCGCTGGTTGAAGATCTTTAAAAAAAAAAAAACAGATCTGTCTCTAGGCTAAAGGGACTCCTTAGGGGCCTGTTTTAGCCTTACCTTGCCGGGATTCAAAATCTGCCACCTGATGCGTCCTCCAACCTGCATTCCTGGGCTCCAGAGTGCGTCTCCTCCTGGGCTCTCCCCCCCCGACAGTCGCGCGCGCGTGCACGCGCGCATGCATATAGAAAATGTTCGCGCCGTTCGGGAGGGGGGGGGGCGGGGAGCGTGACTGCAGTGGAGAGTGGGCGTGCCTTCAATTGCTGTTATACACAGCAGGCGCGTTCTTAGCTCAGTTCAGAGCTGAGCTGGAGAGAGAGGACGTAGAGCTGGCAGCACAGTGACTCCCGGTGGCGAGAAGGGGTACTACATGCTGGAGTCAGCTCCAATACTTTTTGTTAAGCCAAAATCCCCTTGGCAACAGGTTGAATGCTGGCAAACATGTTGGGGGTGGGGCTGTATGTTGTGAATAATATTATAAAGGAAAACATACTGAGCCCCACCGTTTTTGGGCATTAGTGATCCTATTGTCCCCTAAACCTTATTTTTTTTTGTACTCCTGGCTATAACAGTCTGTTGTTGTAAGCGGAGTCCCTCGGTTTTGTATTATGGCTTCCAAGGGTTCAGGATCAAAACACAAAAAAAAAAAAAAAAAAAGAAAAGGCAAAGACAAAGGGGTTCCTCCTCTGGTTCTGATGATATGCCAATACTTTCCCCACAGGTTATTCCTATAGGGGTCACCCTGGATAAGCCATTAAGGGGGTCTGGTGCGGAGGCTGGCCCAGGTCGGCCCAACCCTGTGGTATCACAGAGGAGATGCTAGCCGTCACCCTAGGGGGGCTAGAAAAAAAAAAAAAAAAAGTTAACAGCTATGATCGCTGGCTCTTTTTCTGGCAAAAAGCGGACTGGATCCCCATCGCCAAAAGGGACAGAACCTAGAGGAAGGATCTACCACGGAAGAATCGTTTTCAGCCTCCCAGACGGAGAGTCTGTGGGTCCAGTCTTTGACAGACATGGTCCGCTCGGCATTTAATTTGCCATTTCCAGAGCCTCAAGTTCCTGCGGTATCCTCTTTAGGTTCTTTTAAAAGCGCCTTTAAGCAACGCAGCTTTTCCGGTCCATCCTCTGTTAGAGGAATTGGTTTTTCCAGGATTGGGACGACCGGACAGAATTTTTTCTGCCGCCTAAAGCTGACGAGAGGGTAGTCTTTATGCACGTCTGCCAGGAAATATTTGTGCTTGCAGGCACTCTTTCCCCTGACCAATTGCTCTTTAAAAGGGGGCCCGGATGGCTCAGTCGGTAGAGCATCGGACTTTTGGTCTGAGGGTCCAGGGTTCAGGTCCCGGTTCGGGCACTGCTTTTCAACTACCCGTGAGGTCCTTGAGGCCACATCTCCCGGAAAGCGCCCGATCTCGTCTGATCTCGGAGGCTAAGCAGGGTCGGGCCTGGTTAGTGCCTGGATGGGAGACCACCTGGAAGGTTTTCTGTTATTTACCCTATGGAAAAGACATTTTTCTAAGAAAGGGGGCGCTCCCAACTGTGGACGCAGCCATCTCATGGGTGAATAAATCATTAACTGGCCTAAGGGGAAACATACAAATGTTTAAGGTCCCGGTCGATAAACGTTTAGAGACACTTTCCAGCATCCTTGGCTACAGCCAGCAGTGGCTGCAAGTGGAGTTTTGTCAGGCGTTAAAGAACCAGACAAAACAGATGCTTAAGACATCCCTGCCCAATAGGCAGAGGAGTTATTGTATATTCCCAGAGCTCTGTGCTTTGCGGTAGAGGCTATAAAAAGACTCCATCCAGCAGGCGTCTCGTTGTCACTATTTTTAGTGCATATGAGAAGGCTCTTATGGTTGAAGAACTGGGCGGCCGAGCCCCATGTAAAAGACTGCTGGCAGGTTTGCCCTTCCATGGAAAGATCTGGATAAATACATTCAGACTGTTTCAAGTGGCAAAAGTACCCTTTTACCAGTCAAAAGAAGTTCCGGGGTCCTGCGTTTAAAAGGGCAGCTCCCCCCGGTTCCAGGGCCCTCAAATTTCAGGCAGTACGGACCTCCTGCGCGATCAAACTTTTAACAATGGATCGCAAGGACAGGCCTCTGGGGATCGGTCCCCGACAGAGGGGGTCCGATCATCTGTGGCCGCAGGCTACAGATTATAATTTCTAAAATTTCCTCCACAAGGAAGGCCTCAATGCGGGCAGCATTGGATCACCTGCTTTACCAGGGCATAATGGTAGAGGTACCAGCCCAAGAACAGGGGCTAGGTTTCTATTCCAATCTGTTTGTCATACCAAGGCTCATCGGCAATGTCAGACCAATTTTGGACCTAAAAGGTTTAAATGATTACCTAAGGGTTCGCTCTTTCCGGATAGAATCCGTTTGGTCAGCAGCCGCCACACTCCAGAAGGATCTGGCTTCTATAGACATAAAGGATGGTTACCTTCATGTACCAGGTCTTTCAGCCACATCAAATATTTTTGTTTTACGCTTCGCAGTGATACAGCGTCACTTCCAATTCGTGGCGCCCCCCTTCGGGCTGGCTACGGCCCCCGGGTATTCACGAAGGTCCTAGCTCCTATTCTAGTCAGTCTAAAGGATCCAAGGGATCTCGGTCCTAGCATACCTGGACGACCTCTTAATCATAAGATCACTCGCTTCCTTGGTGGAATGCGTAGTAGCCCTCATGGTTCAGTACCTCGAGAGGTTCGGCTGAGTCCTAAACCGGGAAAAGATCAGCATTTCAACCTACAAAGCAGTTGGAATATCTCGGCACGAGATTAGACACAGAACAGAAGATGGATGTTCCTGCCCCTGGTAAAGGTCGAGGCTATCAAAAGATTGATTCAGTTGGTTCTAAGCAAAAAAGAGCCAACTATTCGCCTATGTATGCGATGGCCATGTTCGAGGCGATACCACACGCTTCCACACTCGTGTCCTACAGGCAGCAATTCTAGCAGCTTGGTTCTGCCCAGTGGTCTGGAAGGCTGGAGAGCGGTCTTGAACAAGTTCACTCGCCAAGGAACTTGGGCAGAGGCGGAGAGGCAGCTGCCCATCAAGGTCTGGGAGTTCTGAGCGGCTCGGCTAGCCCTCCTGGCATAGACATCCAGATTACAGGGGTCCTCGGTGAGAAGTCATTCAGACAATGCCACAGCGGTGGCATATAGGTGAACCACCAAGGGGGAACCAAGAGTCAAGCCACTCAGAGTGAGAGGAGCTTGGTTTTTCGGTGGGCAGAGGTTTATGTACCCTGCATATCGGCGACATTCATTCCCGAGGTGGACAACCTGCAGGCGTACTTCCTAAGTCGCCAAACCCTGTCGCCGGGGGAGTGGTCTCTGCATCCACAAGTTTTTTTCAGACAATCTGCCAGAAGTGGGGAGTGCCAGACGTGGAGGTCATGGCATCAGGATTCAACAAGAAGCTAGACAGGTTCATGTCTCGAACAAGGGACCCTATGGCCTGCGGAACCGATGTGTTGGTTTGCCCTTGGCATCAATCATAACTTCTATATGCATTTCCCCCACTGCAGTTACTACCCCGCCTGTGGCGCAGGATCATAGCACAGGCCGGTTATACTGGTAGCCCCAGCTTGGTAACGGAGGGCATGGTACTCACTAGTCCTGAAATTGGCAGCGGGAGGCCCTTGGACTCTTCCTCTAGGGCCAGACCTACTCTCACAAGGCCCGATCCTCCACCCTGCATTACGGCGTCTAAATTTGACGGCCTGGCGGCTGAATCCCTGATTCTCAGGGGTAGAGGTCTGTCTAGGCAGGTAATCCCTACCCTCAATAAGGCTAGAAAGCCGGCCTCCAGGGTAATTTTGTTACAGGGTTTGGAGGGCCTACGTAGGCTGGTGTGAGGCTAAGAGATGGGTTTCCCGCAAGTATACCATTGATAGAGTATTAAGTTTTCTCCAGCTAGGAGTGGATAAAGGCCTGGCATTAAGCACGATCTAGGGACAGATTTCAGCCTTATCAGTGTGGTTTCAGAGGCCGCTGGCCGCCCACTCGCTGGTTAAGATCTTCGTACAGGGAGTCTTACGTGTTAATCCTCCAGTCAAATCACCACTTTGTCCATGGGACTTAAATCTTGTTCTGTCAACTCTACAGAAACAACCCCTTGAGCCGTTGGCTGAGGTACCTTTGGTTTTACTGACTGGAAAGTCGGTATTTCTGATCACCATAGTTTCGGCCAGGAGAGTATCGGAATTGGCAGCCTTATCTTGTAAGGAACCATATCTCATTTTACATAAGGATAGGGCGGGGTTCCGTCCTCATTCTTCCTTTCTACCAAAGGTTATATCCAGTTTCCACCTGAACCAGGATGTGGTACTTCCATCCTTCTTCCAAAACCCACCTCTAGAAAGGAGGGGTTGCTGCATACGTTGGATATTGTCAGGGCCATAAAGGCCTATCTTAAAGCTACAGAGAAGGTTCGGAAAACAGATGTGGTGTTCGTTTTACCGGAAGGGCCCAAGATGGGTCAGGCAGCTGCTTGATCCACCATCGCAAGATGGATTAAACAATTAATCGTTCAGGCCTGCTGTGTGAAGAGGTTGCCTCCTCCTTTGTCGGCAAAGGCCCATTCTACCAGGGCCATGGGCACCTCCTGGGCAGCACATCATCAGATCTCTATGGCTCGAATATGCAAGGCAGCAACGTGGTCGTCAGTCCACATGTTTACAAAATTTTATCAATTGGACGTAAGAAGGAATGCGGATACAGCCTTTGGGCAGTCAGTACTACAGGCCGCGATTCAAGCTCCTCAGGATCTGAGGGGGCTCCCTTGATTTGGTTTGAGATTTACATTTCTTGTTTAAGTTGGATTTACTACTATTTGAGTATACCTCTAAATTAAATCCTTCTTTGGAAGATGTCTCCCTCCCCTCATTAAAGCATTGCTTTCGGACATCCCATATAGTAATGAATATGCCGCTCTGTGTCCCGTGATGTACGAGAAAGAAAAAGGGATTTTTAAATACAGCTTACCTGTAAAATCCTTTTCTTGGAGTACATCACGGGACACAGAGCTCCCACCCCTCTTTTGGGGAACATTTTGGGAGGCATACTGCTTGCTACAAAACTGAAGGACTCCCTCTAGGGGAGGGGGTTATATAGGGAGGGACTTCCTGTTTGTTTGAGATTGCCAGTGTCCACACCTGAAGGTACTCCATATAACCCATATAGTAATGAATATGCCGCTCTGTGTCCCGTGATGTACTCCAAGAAAAGGATTTTACAGGTAAGCTGTATTTAAAAATCCCTTTTTTTTTAGCAGTCCGGAGGTCCCCAGGGGCCCAGAGGCCCCCAGGGCCCCAGGTGACAACTCCCCATTTTTTCATTTTTTTTTTAAGATATTTTTTAATATTTTTTTTTTATTAAGGGGCCAATGTTTTTTTTTAGGGGGTCTGGAGGTCCCCAGTGGCCCAGAGATCCCCAGGGCTCCAGATGACAACCCCCCTTTTTAAAAAAAAAATTAAAATAAATGATATATTTTTCTATTTTTTTTTTTTTTTTTACACACATATATATATATATATATAAAATATTAAATTATTATTATAATATTAATATTATTAAATTATAAAAATGATTTAAACGTTTTCTATTTTCTTTAATTTTTTTTAGATATAGATATATTTTTATTAAAAGGCTCAGAGGTCTCCAGGTTATTTTATTTTATTTTTTTAAAGTGTATTTTGTGCGTGAACTCGAGAGAGAGGAGCCGGACTGCAGGAGTTGGGAGTAGGCAGACCCTCCCCCCGGAGGCAATCGCCATCCTTCTCCATGCCCCCGGTTGCAATGGCGGGTGTGAGGGGGGGCCTCCTACTCACCCCGCCCTACCTGCTCCACCTGGGAGCCCGACTGGAGCCCAACGGGGCAGAGGGACTCCCCCTTTGAGGGAGTGAGGGGGTCTAGCCCACCCAGCCAGCCCCGTAGGTCCTTCGCCTCTCCGTGTGCCTGCGTGGGCTTCCTCCCACAATCTAAAAACATGCTGTAAATTGGATCCTGTCTAAATAAGCCCTAATATGCAGTAGGATATTTAGGTTTTGTGCTGCCCTAGGCCTGACCAAATTTCGGCACCCCCTAATAGAAAAATGACCCACCCTTCCTGTCAAGGCCACACCCTGTTTTTTTATGACCCGCCCAGGAATTTTCAGGGGACACACACAAGTTCTGTGGGGGGGGGGTGGGCACAGGAGTCCCTTAATTTGCCTAGTTTTTCTATCACTTCCTGTTTGGTTATGGGGCAGGAAGTGAGGGCCAATCTCCCCAAACGGACAGGGATAATACAAAATAAACTGACAGGGCTTATAACCCTTCCCCCCCAACTCTATCTAAAATGAAAGAAAACAAAAAAAAGAAGTGTTGATTATAGTTCCAATTTAACCCCAAATTTCAGATAATTTTATTGAGAGGCTTAAGAAAATATAACCATGCCAATAGGTCAGGATCTAGCGTTGCTAATATGTATGAATGTGTGTTAGGAACCCCCACAAACACCAACCAATGTTAACTAAACAATTTTTTTGTTTGTTTTGGGGATGCCTGCACCCCTGATAGGGTAAAGACACCTCACAAATGTTGTCACTTTCTACTTAATTCATTCACTTCCTGCCACATAGCCAAACAGGAAGTGAGGGAAAAACCTGAGTAATGTCTTGTTGGGGACACACAGATCAATCTAAATAGTTTCCCATTTTGGAAATTGCATTTTGCTGTGTACACCCCAAATTAGTAAGGATCTTGGACTTTGGGGTCCATTTACTAAAGGCAAATCCACTTTGCACTACAAGTGGACAAGCAAGGAAGAAAAATAAAAACTTGGCGGGATTGGATGTTAAAACCATCAGTGCTTCCCTTCTGATTTTCATTGACTACGCTTCTACTGCAGAGCGTCTTTGCCTTTACTAAACCCCAAAGTAACTAATAATTTGGGGTGTACACAGCAGTGCAATTTGCTTAATGGGGACACTAGTTAGATTGACCTGTGTCCCGAAGAAAAGACCATTGGTAGGGTTTTATCCTCACTTCCTGTTCAGCTGTGTGACAGGAAGTGAAGCCAATTTTAAGAAAAGGGACACAAAGCCTAATCTAAAAACACTAGCAGGGGTTCACTTGGCTTCCCTCAAACAACCCACAATTAGAATAGGATTGTCTTGTGTTAGTTTCAAGCACAGCACTATAAATCAGCACTTCAAGGCTGCCCACCAATACACCACCGCCCCCCCAAACAGGCCTTGTTTGCAGGTTTTCCTTCATCTTGCACATGTGCTTTAAAAAGTCAGTCTGGACATCAATTCTAGGAAACAATACTTACCGCTTTGTCCTTCCTTTTCTGGTGACTAAACATGGCAAACATTTCATGCATACACACCAGGAAAGAGCTTAGAGACAAATCACACTTGATGGTTTAGGCCCAAACTATTTCAGCTGCAGCTGTTAAAATCCGTAGCAAAAAAAAAAAAAAAAAAAAGAAAAGTGACGTTTCAAAAAAAACGTCGTTTTTTTAAAAAAGAAAAAAAAAAGAAAAAAATATCACAAAACAAACTCCAAAATTTGAAAGTAATTTTATTGGTCCACAAAACAAGGAAAGCAAGACAAAATATAAAAAAAAAACACACACAAACCAAAAAAAAACTAAAAACAAAAAATAGACCTAGGTATAGTTCACACAGTAATTTGAATATGGTTCATGCTTTTGAAATAACAGGATAGACCCACAGGATTAAAACATTAGTCATTAACGGCTTGAGAAACATTTTGGAAAATTATGCAGCAGACAAAACATCAAAGTGAACATCATTATATCAAACAATTGCCCACCCCCAAAAAAAAAAAAACTTGCTCCAAAACATCTCTGTTTCGCCCCGCCATTCCTTCCAGCCAGCAAGTCTGCCCCCTCTCAGGGCAGCTGACATGTGCTCTATCTACGCTTTTTATAACATGTGTGCTAATGAACCAATTGGAAACACATGAAGAAATGTCAGCCTCTAGTTTGTGTGCACTTGTAACTGCTTACACCTGTTAAGGATGTCCTTAAATTACTAAGCCAAAAACCACACTTTCTGAGCATGCTCAGAAACATGCATGTCATTTTCAGGCACAAAAACCCAGCTTAATTTTCTAAGTCTCCGAGCATGCCCAGTTCACTCGAGATGCATTAACAGAATCAAAAAAATGGAATATCTTGGGAGGCCACTGGTCACAGGAAGATTTAGAATTTCTGGCCATTCAAGAATGGGAGCTGGAGGTCGCCTACAGACAGCTGCTAGACTCGGCTCAGCAGCAGGGTGGGGCTTGGGACTATGAGGAAAGTTCAGATGACAACTGTGAACTCCTGGCTGATGAATCGGCAGTGGAAAAAATGGAGAGTGCCATCCCTAAAGCCGAAGTGGATGGTGTGGAGTTCCAGAGAGCCGGCGCGGTTGGCCCCTCTCTCCAGCAGCAAGCTGAGGTGGTAAAGCTTTTACCCCCAGCTGAGTCACTGACAACAGAGCAGGGTGCCCCAGGCATCTGCTCCCAACTAGCAGAAGAGGGGGACCCTGTGGTAGTGGATGGGACTGTGGTCTCCACTCACAGCAACCCAGCGGAAGAGCTGGCAACAGAGCAGAGTGTCATAGGCCTCTGCTCCTCACTAACAGAAGAGGGGGACCCTGTGGTAGTGGATAGGACTGTGGTCTCCACTCACAGCAACCCAGCAGAAGAGATAACAACAGAGCAGAGTGTCATAGGCCTGTGCTCCTCACGAACAGAAGAGGGGGACCCTGTGGTAGTGGATGGGACTGTGGTCTCCACTCACAGCAACCCAGCGGAAGAGCTGGCAACAGAGCAGAGTGTCATAGGCCTTTGCTCCTCACTAACAGAAGAGGGGGACCCTGTGGTAGTGGATGGGACTGTGGTCTCCACTCACAGCAACCCAGCGGCAGAGCTGGCAACAGAGCAGAGTGTCATAGGCCTCTGCTCCTTACTAACAGAAGAGGGGGAACCTGTGGTAGTGGATAGGACTGTGGTCTCCACTCACAGCAACCCAGCGGAAGAGCTGGCAACAGAGCAGAGTGTCATAGGCCTCTGCTCCTCACGAACAGAAGAGGGGGACCCTGTGGTAGTGGATGGTACTGTGGTCTCCACTCACAGCAACCCAGCGGAAGAGCTGGCAACAGAGCAGAGTGTCATAGGCCTCTGCTCCTCACTAACAGAAGAGGGGGTCCCTGTGGCAGTGGATGGGACTTCAGTCTCCACTGACACAACCCCAGAAAATGGTGCGGCCCTGAAGCAGGAGGATGTCGGCTTTGCTTTGCAAGCACCGGGGGGTTCTCATCTGGCACCTGTGGATGGGACTGCAGTCTCTACTGGTATACCCCAGGAAGGGGGGGCAGTTGGCCCAGACCCCCAACAGCATGATGGACTGAGCCCAGCCACCCTGCCTTCTCTCCAGCGGCTGAAAGGACTCCAGGGCCAGTCCAGGCTTCTCCCCAGCAGCAGGCGTGTTCTCTGAGAGAGGCAGAGGGTGGCGGGCAGGGATGGACTGAGACCAAAATTTGGCCCTGGACTTTATCCAGACCGGCCCACTTTATTTTTGCAAACAAGAACAAAAACAGTATATAAACTATACGCAACTGTGCAAAAAACATAAGTAGCATAACATAAAGGAGTCCTCACTCACCTCTTTTATTATTTCACTTATTCTCCTCTGTATTTTCCTCATTCTTCTCACATCACTGCATGAAGTGGAGAGCGAGCTGCACAGCCATTACTTTGACAGGCTGTCACTGAAACCGGCCCACTGACCCACCGGCCCACCGGGAAACTCCCTGTAGTCCCTATGGCCAGTCCATGCCTGGTGGCGGGGTGAGTAATGCTCAGTTTGGAGCCATCTATTTGGGGTACAGTATGGATACCAGCATTGGAGGACTGGAACTACTGACTGACTTGAATGTGATTGAAGCCCCCCATGGTGTGAAGGGGGATAGAGATTGTATTGTCCTGTGATTACGGTCACATGCTTGTAAACTGTATAAGAAGCTGAAAAAATACCATTAAAGTGTTCATATCTTTGGAATCAAGTGCAGAGCTGAGTCTTGTCTTGATTATGGGAAATGATATGGATCGTGTATGCAGGATTGTGGAGTGTCGGATAAGCTTGTCGTGGTTGGATGGAAGGTCGTAAACGGTGGTGACCGTTACATGAGGTATTTGGCATCAGCTATCACCTGTACGTTGATGGAATGCCAATGCTTCCGATTGCGATATATATGCTCTGTGGCACGGGGGCCTGTAGTGCCACATGTGTGCAATCAATGGCCCCGATGGTGCGTGGGAATCTGGCAAGTCTGTAGAAATCCAGCATTGCCTACTGCCACAGATGCTCAGTGGTGGGTCTGATGATGTGGTGGGACATGCGTCTGAGGATTGCGGGGACAACCTGGTGCACACATCTGCTCATGCTGATTTGTGACATCCCAGCCACAACTCCACTTGTACACTGGAATGATCCACTGGCAAGGAAATGGAGTGTTGCCAGTACCTTGTCCAGTGGCTGCAGTGCATGTGAGCGGTGTGTCTGACTGGTGATGTCATCCTGCAGGGCTGTGGTTATTTCCAGGATGGCAGCAGGGCTGAATCTGAAGATGCGATACACCTCCTCATCACCCATGCCAAAGAGGCTCATGCGCGTTCGGTATATCCTCTCACGTGCCCTCCTCGTTCGGTATGGTGCTGCTGTAGTTGCCCTCCAGCTGACTTGCACACGTCTGGGGCAAAGTTACCCCTGCTTTTATGAGGGGTAAGTTTAGGCAAGGCTTTCGTGCTACGCGCACCATGCGTAGCCTATGCCGAACGCGCGTAGTTTCGGAAATCGGCGCATCTCCCTCATTTGCATATTTGCATGATAATTCAATGGAAGCTCAAGATGCGCACTGCGTAACTATGCGCCTACGCCGCGCTAGCTTAAAACATTTACGCCGCTGAGGAAAAGCTGATTTTCTGGCGTATATGGTTCTGTGTTTACGGCGCATAGATACGATGGCGCACATTTACAATTACGCCGCGCATATCCATTTACGCCGGCGTAACCTCTTTGAGAATCTGGCCCATGCAGTTCAAGGTGAAGTTTAATGTTATTTCTCTGGTAGAAGTAAATATGGAAAATGCCACATAAATTGATGCAAATGTGTATATCAATTATTTATTATTGCCTCGGCTAATACATGTGTGCATGCTTTTCAGGGCTAAACAGATATGCTATGAAATCCCTCTATTGGTTTTATTAGATTAAGCAAAGTGCAGTTACCCAGAGCAAACCAATCAGAATGTATCTTTCACTGATCTGACAGTAGTAAGTAGAGCTTTTACTGGTTGATATGAGTTCCTGCAATCTCTACAACATTATAGCCATCTATTTTTTTTTTTTTTTTTGGTAAAGTTCTTTTTCAGTTCTTATGTTTTTAATAATGACTTTAAATTTACCCTGTAAGTACAAACATTATCTAAAATGCAAATGCATTTTTATGTTCCTCTTTAAAAAAAAAAAAGTAAAAAGACAATTAGATACATTATGGATGATGCCTCACTGGCGAGAATGGCACAGTGGCATGCACAGTGAAGACAATGGCACAGCGGCTGCGTTTGATGGCATGGCACAGCGTCTGCATTTGATGGCATGGCACAGCGGCTGCAAATTGATGGCATGGCAGTGGTGCGAATTGATGGCATAGTGACTGAATTAGATGGCATGGCACAGTGGTAATAATTGATGGCACAGTGGCTGCGTTTGATGGCATGCACAGCGGCTGCAAATTGATGGCATGGCACAGTGCTGCGAATTGATGGCATAGTGACTGCATTTGATGGCATGGCACAGTGGTGCGAATTGATGGCATAGTGACTGCATTTGATGGCATGGCAAAGCGGCTGCATTTGATGGCATGGCACAGTGGTGCGAATTGATGGCATAGTGACTGCTTTTGATGGCATGGCACAGTGGTAATATTTGATGGCACAGTGGTAATATTTGATGGCACAGTGGCTGCGTTTGATGGCATGGCACAGTGACTGCATTTGATGGCATTGCACAGTGGTAATAATTGATGGCACAGTGGCTGCATTTGATGGCATGGCACCGTGGTGACAATTGATGCCACAGTGGCTGCATTTGATGGGCACAGTAAAGCTGCAATTTTTTCTTTTTCGCGCCCCCCCAAAAATGTTGAGCACCAGCCGCCACTGCATTCCCCCTATAATAAACTCACCCCCAAACTCTTTTATTTTACATTTGTAGATGCTGTGCGCCAGGTTCAGAGTGGCACACCGTGCACCCCCTCCTGGGCGCATTTGGCATTATAGTAAATACGGAATAGTGCTGCATTGCCGACACATTCCTTTAGTAAATACATAAACTGCCGTTGCGCACGCCGATGCGCCATGTTTATGGCACAATCGGTTAGTAAATCAGCCCGAGTGTCATTTAATTTCAGTAAGCTAGATTGAGCAGGCAGTTGATTCAGTTAGATCCAGTATATTTAGTATATACATACATTCCAGGCTTTGTGTGTGTGTATATATATATATATATATATATTGTGTAAGGGGTTAGCTCGGTAGCAGGGGTGTGTGACCCCCTGGATGGGTTCACTACACACTGAACTATACAGAGAGGCAGCCGAAGACGTTTGAAAAACAAAGAGTTTGGTTTAATCTTCCATATTGCTGGAAACAAGTGCAAATATCCAAACAGCATAAACAAAACAAAACATAAAATAAACCCTGGCCACTTGGGGTGTCTACCTTCACCACACAGGAACCTATCTATGGAGTCTGGCACAGACACTGCTGGTCATACAGCAGAGAAACAATAGTCTTTTTGATTTTTATCACACAGAAAAATCAACAACCACCTCACCTCTTGAGAAGTCTTTCTTACTGCTCTCCTTAACTCAAAAAGCCTCAGGATGCAGCAATCAGTAGTCATCCTTTGGATAACTTATAGAGGCCTTAATTGCCTCATTATGAACAGCTGAAGTTTTCCAACATCCTAAACCTTTCTGGCTACCTCTGTAGCCGACACCTGGTAGTAATTGGTGTATTGTCTAAACAAGGCACAAATGTATCGTCTGTGACAACACCCACAGATTTACCTGGCTTCCTGTCACATACCCCCCCTCTTGTTTCAACCCTAGGGTTGGGACACAGGTTGCCAGGCACGCATGCACTCTGGACAACCCATCTGCATTCCCCATTTTAACACTGGGGCGATGCGTTACCACAAAACTAAATTCCTGGAGGGCCAGGAATTTAGTAATTATTCTCCTATTGATCTCTTTGTTCTGTGTCCTCCACTTCAATGGGGCATGATCCGTCACCAGTTCAAACTGTCTACCCACGAGGTAGTACCGGAGAGAATCCAAAGCCTATTTCACCACCAAACACTCTTTCTCAATGGTGGCATAATTCTCCTCATGGGCCTTCAACTTTCGGCTGAGGTACATGTAACGGTCACCACCGCTTACGACCTTCCATCCAACCACGACAAGCTTATCCGACACACCAACAACCAGGCAGACATGATCCATTCCATTTCCCAGAATAAACGAGACTCTAGTTTCCAAAATGTATGAATGACTTTATTGGTTTTCTTAGCTTGCTTATATATCCAGTACAGCATAATACAGTTTACCACAGGACAATGCAGTCCCCACCCCCCTATTCACTCACTGAGGATAATTCTTTAATTGGTAGCTAGACATGACGGCACCGCATCATCAATAGAGTTCAATTAACCTTGAATAATAACACAGACATCTAGTTGAATAAGTTATCTAGACAGCTTTATCACACAATGGCAGAGTCTTGTGAGAGTGGGTGCAATCAACACCTTTTCAACAGAAATGTCTTTACAGTGAATAGCCAACACCTTAAGATATTTCAATAGCCTATTATACAAAGGTATGAGTCACTGTCTGGTTGACCTGGTCATGTCATCATGAACTCCTTGTGATATCTCAGTCCTGAAATATGAAGTATTAATAATGTCCCATCTGTTAGTAAAGGAATTATAATTCACTATTAGCCACCCTACACCCAAAAGGGCACAGGGTGGATTTCGACCCAAGAGTTATTGTTGCTGCTGTCACAGGAGTATCTCTCACTCTTCCAACGTCTCTGGGTGTCACGGGCCATTCTGTTACATCTCTCCTCTTTCGGTGGGAGACGGACACAGGTGGGAACCCCAAACGGGTTGACTCCGAAGTCCGTCAGTAGTTCCAGTCCTCCAATGCTGGTATCCATACTGTACCCCAAATAAATGGCTCCAAACTGAGCATTACTCACCGCGCCAACCTCTGCCTCTCTCAGAGAACACGCCTGCCGCTGGAGAGAAGGCAGGGTGGCTGGGCTCAGTCCATCATGCTGTTGGGGGTCTGGGCCAACTGCCCCCCTTCCTGGAGTATACCAGTGGAGACTGCAGTCCCATCCACAGGTGCCAGGTGAAAACCCCCCGGTGCTTGCAAAGCAAAGCCGACATCCTTCTGTTTCAGGGCTGCGCCATTTTCTGGGGTTGTGTCAGTGGAGACTGAAGTCCCATCCACTACCCCAGGAACCCCCTCTTCTGTTAGTGAGGAGCAGAGGCCTATGACACTCTGCTCTGTTGCCAGCTCTTCCGCTGGGTTGCTGTGAGTGGAGACCAAAGTCCCATCCACTACCACTATCTCAGTCCTGAAATATGAAGTATTAATAATGTCCCATCTGTTAGTAAAGGAATTATAATTCACTATTAGCCACCCTACACCCAAAAGGGCACAGGGTGGATTTCGACCCAAGAGTTATTGTTGCTGCTGGCACAGGAGTATCTCTCATCCTTCCAACATCTCTGGGTGTCACGGGCCATTCTGTTACAGTACATAACAGGGTGTTCCTCCCCCTTGATAATCTAGGACAGTACAGCTCCTAACCCCACATTTGACGCATCTGTCTGAACCACAAAGTCCCGTGAAAAATCAGGCAAATTTAAAACTGCCTGACTACATAAGGCCTGTTTTAAAGCCTGAAAAGCTGTTTCTGCTTCGGGAGTCCATTTGGTCAGACTCCTTCCCTTTGGTCAAATTGGTCAGGGGAGCAGCCTGTGAGGCAAAATGGGGGATAAAGCGTCGATAATACCCTGCGATCCCCAAAAATGCAAGAACCTGTTTCTTGTTGGTGGGACGTGGCCAATTCTGAATAGCCTCAACTTTGTTTATTTGGAGCTTGATTAGACCTCTACAATGGTATACCCCAGATACTTCACCTCTTCTAGCCCAAGGGTACATTTTTTTTGATTGGCTGTAAACCCGGCTTTCCAGATGGAATCCATCACAGCCTGAACTTTTGGTAAGTGTGAGTCCCAATCCTCACTGTGGATGACAACGTCATCGAGGTATGCAGCAGCATAGGCTCGATGAGGCCGAAGGGTCTTATCCATGGTGCGTTGAAATTCTGTAACCCAAAAAGCATCCTCCGATATTTGAAAGATTTGCAAATGCTGTTTTTTCCCTGGCCGACTCCGAGAGAGGAATTCGCCAATAACCCTTGGTCAGGTCTAACGTCGTCATGTACCGGGCAGTGCCTAGGCAATCAATCATTTCATCTATGCGGGGCATAGGATAGGTGTCAAACTTAGTGATTTTATTTAGGTGGAGAAAGTCATTACAAAACCGCCAACTTCCATCTGGTTTGGGCACTAAGACAATGGGACTGGACCAATCACTATTTGACTCTTCTATCACCCCCAGCTCAAGCATTTTTTTTACTTCCTGGCAAATTGCCTCTCGCCGGGCTTTTGGAATTCTATAAGGCTTTAACTTGACCTTATCCCCTGGTGTGGTGATAATGTCATGTTCAACTCCAGAGACCCAAAATGGCAGGTCTGAAAACTTCTCCCTATTACGGAGCACAAATTCTTTAACCTTTTGGACAGAGTCTCTGCTATCCCAACTTCATGGACAGCCAGGTTAAATGGAGCAGAAAATCGGGTATTCTTAGCGACCAAGGACTCTCTATCCTTCCATGGTTTCAACAAGTTCACGTGATAGAGCTGCTCAGGTTTTTGTCTTCCCGGTTGGCTAATTTTATAATTCACCACCCCCATTTTCTCCAACACTTAATAGGGACCCTGCCATTTGGCTAAGAATTTACTTTCGACCGTGGGGACCAATACTAAAACATTTAATGTGAAAATGGCTTAATGTAGCTTAACGAGCAAAAAAGTGCCTAAACCTCAATCAATTGCCCTGAAACTTTGCACACCCCAAGAGATAGACATTCCAAACATATCCAAGAAGTTTCAAACGATTTGGTCTTCCACAAGGCAAACTAGGTACATTAAGCTTGTTTTTTGGGGAGCTTAATGTGGCTTAACGTACGAAAAAGACCTTGAATGTTAACCAATTTCTCCCAAACTTCACACAATAGAAGACTCTGTCCATGGCAACATATTCTGAAAATTTCAGCTCATTTGGTTAATCACACCAAAAGTTATTCACATTAAGCTATATTTTACAATACTAAAACATTTAATGTTAAATTGGCTTAATGTAGCTTAACGAGCAATAAAGTGCCTAAACCTCAATCAATTGCCCTGAAACTTTTCACAGCCTAAGATCTCAACTACGCAAACATATCCTATAAGTTATGTGCTATTTGGTATCCCACAAGGCAAAGTAGGGACATTAAGCTTGTTTTTTTGGGAGCTTAATGTAGCTTAACGTACAAAAAAGACCTAAAATGTTAACCTATTTCCCCCAAACTTCACACAGTAGAAGGCTCTATCGGTACCAACATATTCTGAACATTTCAGCTCATTTGGGTTATCACACCAAAATGTATTCACATTAAGCTATATTTTACAATGCAAAAACAGAGCTTAACGTACCATAATGTACCTAAACCTCAATCAATTGTCTTAAAACTTTGCACAGCCTAAGTTCTTAACTACCCAAACCTATCCAATAAGTTTTGTGTGATTCGGAGTCCCACAAGGCAAACTAGGGACATTAAGCTTGTTTTTTGGGGAGCTTAATGTGGCTTAACGTACGAAAAAGACTTAAAATGTTAACTAATTTCCACCAAACTTTACACAGTAGAAGACTCTATCCATGCCAACATATTCTGAAAATGTCAGCTTATTTGGTTAATCACACCAAAAGTAATTCGCATTAAGCTATATTTTACAATTCTAAAACATTTAATGTGAAATTAGCTTAATGTAGCTTAACGAGCAATAAAGTGCCTAAACCTCAATCAATTCCCCTAAAACTTTGCACATCCCAAGATCTCGACCTTACAAACATATCCAAGAAGTTTCACGCGATTTGGTGTCCCAGAAGGCAAACTAGGTACATTAAGCTTGTTTTTTGGGGAGCTTAATGTGGCTTAACGTACGAAAAAGACCTTAAATGTTAACCAATCTCCCCCAAGATTCACACAATAGAAGACTCTGTCCATGCCAACATATTCAGAAATGTTCAGCTTATTTGGTTAATCACACCAAAAGTTATTCACTTTAAGCTATATTTTACAATACTGAAATTGGCTTAATGTAGCTTAACGAGCAAAAAAGTACCTGAACCTCAATCAATTGCCCTGAAACTTTGCACAGCCTAACATCTCAACTACCCAAACATATTCTATAAGTGTTGTGCTATTTGGTGTCTCACACGGCAAACTAGGGACATTAAGCTTGTTTTTTTGGGAGCTTAATGTAGCTTAACATACGAAAAAGACCTTAAATGTTAACCAATTTCCCCCAAACTTCACACAGTAGAAGGCTCTATCGATGCCAACATATTCTGAAAATTTCAGCTTATTTGGTTAATCACACCAAAAGTAATTCGCATTAAGCTATATTTTACAATTCTAAAACATTTAATGTGAAATTAGCTTAATGTAGCTTAACGAGCAATAAAGTGCCTAAACCTCAATCAATTGCCCTGAAACTTTGCACATCCCAAGATCTCGACCTTACAAACATATCTAAGACATTTCAAGCGATTTGGTGTTCCACAAGGAAAACTAGGGACATTAAGCTTGTTATTTTGGGAGCTTAACGTACAAAAAAGACCTTAAATGTTAACCAATTTCCTCCATGTCAGCTCATTTGGTTAATCACACCAAAAGTTATTCACATTAAGCTATTTATTACAATACTGAAATTGGCTTAATGTAGCTTAACAAGCAAAAAAGTGCCTGAACCGCAATCAATTGCCCTGAAACTTTGCACACCCCAAGTTCTTGACCTTCCAAACATATCTACAGAATTTCAAGTGATTTGGTGGTCCACAAGGCAAACAAGAAACATTAAGCTTGTTTTTTTGGGAGCTTAACGTACAAAAAAGCCCTTAAATGTTAACCAATTTCCCCCAAATTTCACACAATAGAAGAGCACATCCATGCCAACATATTCTGAAATGTTCAGCTCATTTGGTTATTCACATTAAGCTATTTATTACAATACTGAAATTGGCTTAATGTAGCTTAATGTAGCTTAACTCCTTGCCGACCACCTGCCGCCATATTACTGCGGGGCGGTGGCACTGCTACGCGGGAGCAAGTAGCTCTACGTCCTCCCTGTAGCAGCTAATAGGGCGCACACAGCTAATAGGGTGCGGGTTCGATCGCCGCCGGGCACCCGCGATTGCTCGTTACAGAGCGGGGAACGGGAGGTATGTGTGTAAACACATACCTTTCGTTCCTGTCAGCTGGGGAAACGCTGATGTTCTGTTCATACAATGTATGGACAGAAGATCAGTGATTTCCCCTAGTGAGGCCACCCCCCCCCCATACAGTTAGAACACACCAGGACCACACTTAACCCCTTCCCTGCCCCCTAGTGTTAACCCCTTCACTGCCAATGGCATTTTTATAGTAATACAATGCATTTTTATAGCATTGATCGCTAAAAAAATGCCAATGGTCCCAAAAATGTGTCAAAAGTGTCTGATGTGTCCGCCATAATATCGCAGTACCGAAAAAAAAAACGCTGATCGCCGCCATTACTAGTAAAAAAAAATAATAATAAAAATGCTATAAAACGACCCCCTTTTTTGTAAACGCTATAAATTTTGCGCAAACCAATTTATAAACGCTAATTGCGATTTTATTTTTAACGAAAAATATGTAGAAGAATACGTATCGGCCTAAACTGAGGAAAAAAAATGTTTTTTTATATCTTTTTTGGGATTTTTATTATAGCAAAATGTAAAAAATATTGCATTTTTTTCAAAATAGTCGCTCTATTTTTGTTTATAGCGCAAAAAATAAAAACCGCAGAGATGATCAAATATCACCAAAAGAAAGCTCTATTTGTGGGAAAAAAAGGACGCCAATTTTGTTTGGGAGCCACGTCGCACGACCGCGCAATTGTCAGTTAAAGCGATGCAGTGCAGAATCACAAAAAGTGCTCTGGTCTTTGGACAGCAATATGGTCCGGGGCTAAAGTGGTTAACAAGCAAAAATGTGCCTGAACCTCAATTAATTGCCCTGAAACTTTGCAAACCCCAAGATCTCGACCTTTCAAACATATCCAAGAAGTTTCAAGCGATTTGGTGTCCCAGAAGGCAAACTAGGTACATTAAGCTTGTTTTCTTGGAGAGCACATTAAGCTATATTTTACAATACTGTATCTACACATTTCAAGTGATTTGGTGGTCCACAAGGCAAACAAGGAACATTAAGCTTGTTTTTTTGGGAGCTTAACGTACAAAAAAGATCTTAAATGTTAACCAGTTTCCCCCAATAGAAGACTCTGTCCATGCCAACATATTCAGAAATGTTCAGCTCATTTTGTTTATCACACCAAAAGTTATTCACATTAAGCTATATTTTACAATACTGAAATTGGCTTAATGTAGCTTAATGTAGCTTAATGAGCAAAAACGTGCCTGAACCTCAATCAATTGCCCTGAAACTCTGTACACCCCAAGATCTTGACCTTTCAAACATATCCAAGAAGTTTCAAGCGATTTGGTGTCCCAGAAGGCAAACTAGGTACATTAAGCTTGTTTTTTGGGGAGCTTAATGTGGCTTAACGTACGAAAAAGACCTTAAATGTTAACCAATCTCCCTTAAGATTCACACAATAGAAGACTCTGTCCATGCCAACATATTCAGAAATGTTCAGCTCATTTGGTTTATCACACCAAATGTTATTCACATTAAGCTATATTTTACAATACTGAAATTGGCTTAATGTAGCTTAACAAGCAAAAAAGTGCCTGAACCTCAATCAATTGCCTTGAAACTTTGCATACCCCAAGATCTCGACCTTCCAAACATATCTACGAAATTTGCGATTTGCTGTTTCACAAGACAAACAAGGGACATTAAGCTTGTTGTTTTGAGAGCTTAACGTACAAAAAAGACCTTAAATGTTAACCAATTTCCCCCAAATCTTACACAATAGAAGACCCCATCCATGCCAACATATTCTGACAATTTCAGCTCATTTGGTTTATCACACCAAAAGTTATTCACATTTTTTTACAATACTGAAATTGGCCTAATGTAGCTTAATGTAGCTTAACGAGCAAAAAAGTGCCTGAACCTCAATCAATTGCCCTGAAACTTTGCACACCACAAGATCTTGACCTTCCAAACATAATTAGAAGATGACAGATGACCCCATCCATGCCAACATATTCTAGTGTAAAAAGAGCCTAATGCAGTGGCATACTAAGTCGGGGGGGTGTGCTGCAGCAGGTGCCACACACTGAGGGGGTGTCAGGCCGATAAACCCCTTCCATGACTGAAGACTTGGCAGAGAAAGAGCCGCAGCCTAGGTAACACATCGCAGGCTGAAGCTGCCTAGCTTTGCGGGGGGGTGCGAGCCGCACCCTGAGTGATACCCATCCCGTCGGCAGACCCGAGTCCCGGCCGCAACAATCCCCTTCTCTCATGGCCACGCCGTGGCTCTGATAAGCCTTGGCTGCGACTGTCTCGCAGTCACATAGCCGAGCAGAGTGAAGCCACCCTGCCTCCTCCTCCTCTGTGTAATCTACAAGTGCTGTGTGTGCAGCACGCGGCACGCTGATCATCTGAGCCGAGCGAGGTGCATTATGGGTCTGGAGGGGGGGTGTCTGCACTGTTGTAGGGGGGTCTGTATTTTTGGGGGTCTGTATTGTTGGGGGGGCTGATTTGTAGCGGGAGGTCTGTTTTGTATGACAGCTCTTATATAGGTGAGGCAGGGCCACCCGTCACATAACCCATCCCCCTCTGACGCACCCTCTGACTATGTCACTGGGGAAGCCCAGGCTTTCCCTTGCGTCAGAGGGGGACGGGTCACGTGACGGGTGGCCCTGTCTTACCTATATAAGAGCTGTCATACCACCAACCACCGGGCAAGGGTTGTGGGGATGAGACCCTTGTTGAGGGCATGTGGTCTGGTACGGTTCAGGAGAGGGGGCACTCTCTCATTCCCCCCTTTCTGTGGCAGGCCAGGTTATGTGCTCGGATAAGGAGTCTGGTGTGGATTTTTGGGGGAACTCCACTCCATTTTTTTTAATTTGGGGTGGAGTTCCCCTAAAAATCCACACCAGACCTGAAGGGTCTGGAATGGATATTTGGGGGGAATCCCACGTCTTTTTTTTTATTATTATTGACGGCAGGGTTTCCCCTTAATATCCTAACCAGACCTGAAGGCCTGGTAATTAAATCTAGGGGGACCCCCATGCTTTTTATTATTTTTTCTGAATGAATTCTCTCTGGATTGCTTTTCGAATCTGCCGCGAACACCCCAAATTGTTCATTGTTTACCAAACAGGCGAACAGGCAATGTTCGAGTCGAACATGAGTTTGACTCGAACTCGAAGCTCATCCCTAGTTCTGAGTAATTTTCTAGCAAAAAAAAATATGATTTTTATATGAAGGAGAGAAGTGCCAGAATAGGCGTGGTATGGAAGTGGTTAAGCTAAATGTCCATCATTTCCCTTGTGGGAAACCAAAATCCATAAAACTTTCAGGATATGGCTGAGAAGATTAAAACTTTGGTTGTGCAAAGTTTCAATTGATTAACCACTTCAGCCCCGGTAGGATTTGCCCCCCTATTGGCCAGGCTATTTTTTGCGATACTAGACTGCATTGATATAACTGACAACTGCATGGTTGTGCAACATTGTACCCAAACAAAATTGACGTCCTTTTTCCCCACAAATAGATCTTTGTTTTGGTGGTATTTGCTCATCGCTGCAGTTTTTATTTTTTGCGATATAAACAAAAAAAGAGCGTCAATTTACTTAAATTACGTAAATTACTTTTTTTTTTACTTTTTGCTTTAATAAATATCCCCAAAAAATCAGTTGAGGCCAATTTGTATTCTTATACATATTTTTGGTAAAAAAAAAAAAATAGCAATAAGTGTATATTGTTTGGTTTGGGCAAAAGTTGTTGGGCCAGATTCATGAAGAGTTAGGCTGGCGGATCCAGTGATCCGCCAGCCTAACTGTCACTTTAAGCTGGCGTTTCTGTTTTCTATAACCAGAAAACAAGAAACGCCGGGTTGAAGTTCCGATGCGATCGGCGTAATTGAATTTCGCCATCGCATCGTTACTTCAACTTAAAAATGGCGCCGGGGGCATTCCCGCCGATTTACGCTCAAAAAATATGTTAATGAGCGGAAATCGGCAATTCACGATCTTTTTCGGGCGCGACGCAGTGACTTTACGACGTTTCCGGAAGCGATACGCGGCGTAAAGATAAAGCAGCCCCCTAGTGGAATATCCTATGTTAGGTATAGGCGTCGTCATCGCGTCGGAAAAAAACCAAATCGCGTCGTTTGCGTAAAACATTCATGAATGGGGACGTGACGTCATTGACGTTCACTGACAGAACTTGGAGCATGCGCACTGGGATGCATTGACACTCGACGCATGCGCAGTACATTCGCCGCGGGATCGCGCGTAGTTTGAATACTACACGCCCCGTACCCGCCCAATTTGAATTCCGCTGTCTCATTTGCGATGCGCTGCCGCAACTGTAGGAGCAAGTGCTTCATGAATAACAGCACTTGCTCCTAAAATTTCTGCAGCGTAACGTAAATGAGATGCGTTACTCCAGAGCAAAGATGCTCTGATCTACCTGAATCTGGCCCATAGCGTTTACAAAATAGGGAATAGATTTATGGAATTTTTATAGAATTTGTATTTTTTATTTAATTTTTTCTAGTAATGGCGGGGAGCTGCGATTTTTACTGAGGCTGCAACATTATGGCGGACAGATCAGACACTTTTCTGGGACCACTGACATTTATAAAGCAATCAGTGCTATAAAAATACATTAATTACTGTGCAAATGTCACTGGCAGGGAAGGAGTTAACACTTGGGGGCGATCAAGGGATTAAATGTGTCCTTAGTGTGTTTCTAACTGTGAGGGGATGGGAATGACAAGAAGGGGAGCCAGGTCTTTGTTCCTACTTAGTAGGAATATACAATCTGTCTCTCCCCCCCTGTCAGAACAGAGATTTGTGTGTTTACACACACAAATCCCCATCCTGGCTCTCATGCCTGCTATTGCTGGTTGCAGTGGCGAACGCGCCTGCTCGCCATGCGCATTGGGTCCCTCACCGCGCAGTGGGCACGCGCCTGCTATGGCTCTTAAAGGACATTTATTCATTTGTGTTGACACATGAAAAGATAAAATATTTACAAAAATGTGAGGATGTACTTACTTTTGTGAGATACTGTACCTCCTCTGTACAGTGTTTTTTAAAAGAGCAGTTCTGATCCTTCTCTTCTCAGTTTCCTCCCTGGCGCTCCTGGCTGCTCCCTGCTGCCAAATGCCCCCACAGCAACTAGCTTGCTATGGGGCACTCGAGCAGAGCCGCAGCTTTGTGTGTCCATTTAGACACAGAGCCATGGTTTGGCCCCGCCCCCTCTCTCTCCTCAATCTGTCCCTTGGCTCTCGGGTGGAGGCGCCATCATCTTCAGTAAGGGAATCAGGAAGTGAAGCCTTGCAGCTTTACAGCCTGGCTCCCTACTGCACATTCTCGAGTCGCTCTGCGCAATCCCACTGGTCCCTGCTGTCTTCTGGGACCTGTGTGTCTCCCAGAATACAGTGGGTGATGGAGGAGGCGCCGGACATAGTGTAGATATCGGCGGGTACTGCGGCTATCTATGCCCGGGAGTGGGAGCAAAACACCTGTATTAGACAGGTATCTGCTTTCCCCTCCCCCTGAAAGGGGTGAAATGTGACATGACGCGGAGTCGGGGAGAATACCGAAAAGTGGAAGTTCCATTTTTATGTGTAAGTCCGCTTTAAGATAATGACGTAATATATAAAAAAAAAATGTAAGTTCAAACAAGTTTTTCTTTCTGTGAATATTGTCCTGCAACAATATTTTTTTTTTTTTTTTTTTGCAATCCTTAGACAATTAAATGTAATAAAACTAAACAAAAGGCATTTTTTTCAGCAGTAAACATATGTAAAAAGTTAATAAGTAAAAAATAGCAGGTAATGGCGCCTACTAGAAATAAAGAATGTGCAAATAAATATAAATGGTGTCTGTCCAAATCAAAAGTGCTGGTCCTAGTCAAAATATAACATATATATAACACAACATAAATTGAATATTAATTGATAATTAGTGATTGAAGAAATAGTGATTGAAAAAATTGAAAAAATAAATAATTCATAAATCCTAAAAAGTCCAATTCCTAGTGATAAAAATTCCCAAAATAAGTGTTGCAATATTAAATGATGATGATAATAATAATCCAAAAAAGTCCAGTTTTATAATAATATAAAAATATTTTCAGGATTGCTTCCAAAGAATATAAAGTGATATGTGCTTCATGCAGGTATAGCCGTCAGTGGTTCATTCAGTGCTCTCCCCCAATGGTCCCGCACTCACCGGATCCAACTACCCCTGCAGGGGTAATGGGCTTTCTCAGTAAAAATCCACACTTCAGTAGGATCTGCCTGGTTTCCTCACATAGGATCTAATCCAACCATTCAGCCGCTCATAGGGAAGATAGGATAAAACGAAAAATGCCCAATAGCGTGATACCGTTTTGTGCCAAGTAAAATTATTTATTGATAAACAATGGGTACTCACAATTTACATGCAGTTTAAAAAGCCTTTAGGAAAATATATGCTGTAGCTCTAAGGAACGTTCGCTCGACCGGTTTCGTCGTTCAATATGTCATATGTAAAAAGTTCTAAAAAATATTAATAAGCGAAGCAAACGGATTTTTTTTAATTAGATAAATAAAATAGAAAAGAAAAAAAATCACCAGGAAAAATATATTTGAATAGAGAAGGGGAATATAGAGTTAATCAGTGCTGATTAGAGAAAACTAAAGGGTTAATAAGGGGTTCAACAGAGGAACATGTAATTAGAAAAAAACATGTTTTGCCTTGTCATGGTTGCTTTAAGTCTCTTCACCTGCAAATCAAAGTTCGTCCCTATATAGAAACAAAACACAGAACATTACAATTGATACAATGTTTCAATGTAACTTTCTGTGAAGTGTTTGTTGATAAACTTTGCCAGCCTGCTTCTTTTTTTTATTTATTTTGTCAGCTGCTGCTGAATTGCTGTGTACTGAGAAAGGGAAGAGTAAAATATAGATTAATGTGAATAACTTTTGGTGTGATTAACCGAATGAGCTGACATTTTCAGAATATGTTGGCATGGATGTGGTCTTCTATTGTCTGAAATTTGGGGGAAATTGGTTAACATTTAGGGTCTTTTCTGTATGTTAAGCTCCCCAAAAAACAAGCTTAAAGGGGAGGTTCCCCTAAAAAGAAACTTTTAACATTGCATCTATCCTCTTAATCACATCTAGAATCGGCTGGTAGTTTTAAAAAAATCTGTCCGTACATACCATTTTCTTCATGCAGCCTCACCGCAACTTCCGGGTATGATGGTCGGGGATGGGTGTGCCTACTTGATTGACAGGCATCCGATCGACGTATACAGCGCGTCACAAGATGCCGAAAGAAGCCGAACGTTGGTGCGGATTTTTTTAAAACTACCAGCCGATTCTAGATGTGATTAAGAGGATAGATGCAATGTTAAAAGTTTCTTTCCTGACAGACTCCATGGCAGCCTACGTGTGGGTTAATCCCGCCTCCTCTCCAATGCTATAGGACCCCATACCCATAAAGCTTTGCTCACCTTCAGTGCTGGTGTTCCTTTTTTGTCCTCCTCCATGGATCTCAAGAGATGTGTTCAGGATGTCCAGTTCAAGCAGTGGAATGACACACTTCCAAGCGGTGCAGCTCGGATCCCAGCCACGGGCGGGTGGTGAGCTTCTTGCAGCAAAGCACTTGTTGTGACTGGCTGCGTGTGTCAAGGATCCTGGATAGATGGCTGGCAAGGTCTGTTCACCTCCATGGCAGCCGCATCTGTGTTTTGTTTGTCTCACACGTTGTTTGGCTCTCTCTCTTTCTTTCCCTTCCTGGGTTGGGGTAGTTAGAGTGGCTGGAACACTTTTTGCATTCCAGCCGCACAGGTAATTTCCGGGGTTTGCGGCCCATCGCGTGCACGCAGCCGTGCACGTGCACCCGGCCGCGTGCGCACGTGCGCGTTCTCGCGGCGGCCGTGCAGGCGTGTGACGTCACCAGCGGGCATTTTAAATCAGCTGCTCGCCCCATAGTCATTGGAACACGTTCCTAGGCGAGCAGCTGATCATTGTCAGACTTCAGGTCAGTAGGTAGCAGGCAGGGTCTTTGTGTTGTTCCCTCACTCTTTCTTTTGGTTTAATATGGTTTATGTATGCGTTTTTAAGGTGCAGTCCTTACCACTCTTATCTTCCTCTGACCTGGTAGTGTCCTGCTGCATAGGTCCAGCCATCATGGACCAGTCACCACCCGCACATGGCCAGCCCTCACGCACAAGGTATGTGCAGTTGAAGGGGGGGGCGTAGGGTTGCAACCCTGTTCCTTATTGAGTCGTCTTTGACTTATTTCTTTTTTGCAGCCCTTCTGATTCAGAACCTCATGCACCAAGCAAGTCCACCTCAGACCTTGCCAGGCCAAATCAACGTTCCTCTTCAAAGTCTAAGAAACGCAGCTCCTCATCTACCTCTCGTCACCATGAGAGAAGGTCACATTCTTCCTCAAGACACCGCTCCCACCGCCATGATAGCTGCTCTAGGCGCAGAACCTGCTGGGGATGCGATTCACAAGTCCCGGAGGGTAAATCGCTGTGCAATCACTGCTATGCCCAGGCGGTTGGGAAAAAAGAATCAGAAGACCGACGGATTGAATCCATGGTCGAACGTGCGGTGCAGAAGTCCCTAAGGGAGAGGGACGCGTCTCACACGCACGGGCAAGCCAGTATCGCTAGGTCTGGCCCTACGGCCGATGAGTTCCATGAGGATCCAGGCCCCTCACAGCCTCACACCCCCATCCCGGTGGCCCTGGAGGGCGATGAGGAGGGCGATGAGGAAGATCTGGAATTTGACTTTGCCCAAGTGACCTCACTCATTAAAGCCGTTAAAGAGGCACTCCGGTGGGAAGATTCATCCTCTGCTCCAGCAACAAGCTGGATGATGCCATTTCCAAGGCCACAGGGGGTAAATCGGGGTTCCTTCCCCAGGACAGACGACAGCCAGGGAAAAGGAGCGTAGCCCAGACCGCGCAAGGGAAGCGCGTGCCTATAGACCCGGCGGGAGTTTCCGAAGGAATTGGGGCAGAGGTCAGATGTCCTCCCGTAAACCAGCTTCCACAAATCAGGTGTCCGGTGGGCGCGAGCAGGGGAAGTCTTTTTGACATGAAGCACGTCCAGGCGGTTCGAGTGGGGGCAAGATTACAAAACTTTCGGCACGTCTGGGCGGCCTCGATCACAGACCCGTGGGTCATCAGGACGGTGTCTTCAGGCCACGCCTGGTCCTTTGCCAACACGCCCCCTCCCAGGTTCATCCCTACCCTACTTCCAAAGCCAGCAGAACAAAAGCAAATTCTTCTGTCCTATGTGGATCTGTTGAAGGCTCAAGGGGCAGTGAGATGCGTCCCAAAGGACGAACGGTTTCATGGGGTATACTCCCCCCTTTTCCTGGTCCAAAAGAAGAACAGCTCGTGGCGGCCAGTCATAGACTTGACCTACCTAAACCAATTTATAAAACACGGGAGGTTCAAGATGGAGACCCTGTCCACTATTCAGCTAGCCATTCAACCAGGAGATTGGATGATCTCGATAGATCTGAAGGATGTGTATTTCCACGTGCCAGTGGCAGCAGAACTCCAGAAATACCTCAGATTTCATGTGGGGCAGGAACACCTCCAATTCATTTGTCTGCCATTCGGGCTGACAACCTCCCCACGAGTGTTTACGAAGACCCTACTAGCAGTGGTGGCCCTGATCAGGCTGAGGAAGATACATCTTTATCATTATCTGGACGACCTCCTGGTCTTGTCTCAAGACAGGGCTCATCTCCTGGAACAGAGGGATCAGGTGATCTCGATCCTGACGGAATTCGGTTGGCTTTTAAATCCAGAAAAGAGTCACCTAGAGCCATCGCAACGTCGAATATATCTGGGAGCCCAGGTCGACACCGCAAAAGAGACTATCTCCCTCCCACTAGAGAAGATTCCCGTGATTCAGGAGAGGATTGCCAAGGCCCTAGATGTTCGTTATCTGAGAGCCTCTCAATGTCTGAAGATAATAGGCACAATGGTTTCAACATCTCCCATGGTGAAGTGGGCATTGTGGAGGCTACGTCATTTTCAGTTCGGCTTCCTCAAACAATGGAAGTCCGGGAACAAGAACCAGATGATTTTCATCTCACCATCCATGAGGAACAGCCTCTTTTGGTGGCTTCATCGGAAGAATCTCCTGAATTGCCACTCCATTGCTCCAATATCGTGGGTTTCGGTGACAACGGATGCCAGCGGCTCCGGCTGGGGAGCCCTATGCGGCACAGAGATCGCACAGGGCAAGTGGGATGCCCGTCTTCGCGACCCAGGCTCGAACATCCTGGAGATCAGGGCGGCCTGGTGCGCCCTCCAATCCTTTCCCCAGCTTCTGAAAGGAGAGTCGGTATTACTGAAGATGGACAATACCACGGCAGTGTCCTATGTCAAGAGACAGGGAGGGACAAGGAGCTCAGCTCTTTTACGAGAGATCGAACCAATCTTGGGCTGGGCCCAGAAGAATCTGGCGAACCTGTCCGCAGTCTATATTCCCGGAAAACAGAATTCTCAGGTGGACTTCCTGTCACGCACTCGGGTGGATGTCAACGAGTGGTCCCTCCACGAGGAGTCTTTTCAGTGGATTCTGTCCCTGGGGACCAATCCCCAGGTGGATCTCTTTGCCTCTCTATTCAACCACAAGCTGAAGAGGTTTTATACGAGGGGTCACTGCAGTCAAGCAACGGGGACGGACGCCCTGACAGACGGGTGGAGATTCAAGAGGGCGTATGCTTTTCCCCCGTTCTCAGTGATCTTCAAACTCCTACGGAGGCTCCAGTCGGAGTCAGTACAGTTAACACTGGTAGCGCCCTACTGGCCCAACAGGCCGTGGTTCCCCCTCTTGATCCAACTGAGTTACTGGGACCCAGTACCTCTACCAGCCAGACCGGATCTTCTATCCCAGGGGGCGCTCCTTCACCCCGCTCTGTCCATACTGAAGCTAGCGGTATGGTTCTTGAGAGGGAAAGGTTAGAAGTCCTCGGCTGCGCTCCTAGGGTGATCGCAACTCTGATGAGCTCGGGCGGCACATCCGCTAGTTAAGCAATTCTTCCGTGGAGCTTCAAGGCTGAGGCCTCAAAGAAAGCCAAGATTCCCCAAGTGGGATCTTCCCTTGGTTCTGGACTTTCTGAATGGACTTGATACAGCAGAATCTCCTTCATTATCACTGAAGGATTTCTCGGCTAAAGTGGCTTTTTTGGTCGCCATCACTTCGGCTAAGAGAGTCTCGGAGATTGGATCCCTGGGTTACAAAGAGCCGTTTCTAACATTCTTTCCAGACAGAGTAGTCCTGATTCCCATGCTGGGTTCCAACCCGAAGGTGACGTCGGTTTTCCACGCCAACCAGGAGATTGTTCTCCCTACTTTCAGAGACTCGGAGTCAGAGAGTATCCACCCTTTGGACTTAGGGAAAATCCTTACGGAGTACATCTAAGTAACTTCTGCTTTCAGACGCTCAGATCATCTGTTCATCCTGCACTCAGGTATCAACAAGGGGAAGAAGGCCTCTTCAAGAACCATTGCAGCTTGGATCATCCACGCGATTCAGCAGGCTTATAAAGTGAAGGGCTTGGCTCCTCCACAGGTGGTGACTGCACACTCTACCAGAGGGATGGCAACCTCCTGGGCAGCTGCCCATCATGTGGCTCCGGATGTTATCTGTAGAGCGGCCTCTTGGTCCTCCATTAATACATTTATGTCTCACTATTGTGTTGAACCTGCATCCCTTTCTTCTGTAAACTTTGGGCGTTCAATCATGTCGGCCGACAGGACAAATTAAAACTATTTTTTGTTCAGCATACCCACCCGTGTGGTTTGGCTAGTTATTTCCCACACGTAGGCTGCCATGGAATCTGTCAGGAAAAAGGAAAATGTATTACCAAATACTTACCGTAATTTTCCTTTCCTGATGGACTCCATGGCAGCCGGAGTACCCACCCTGTAAGCATGGAGTCGGCTAGTTATGGAACACCAGCACTGAAGGTGAGCAAAGCTTTATGGGTATGGGGTCCTATAGCATTGGAGAGGAGGCGGGATTAACCCACACGTAGGCTGCCATGGAGTCCATCAGGAAAGGAAAATTACGGTAAGTATTTGGTAATAAATTTTCCTTTTTTTAGGGGAACCTCCCCTTTAATGTTCCTTGTTTGCCTTGTGGACCACCAAATCACTTGAAATTTTGTAGATATGTTTGGAAGGTCAAGATCTTGGGGTGTGCAAAGTTTCAGGACAATTGATTGAGGTTCAGGCACTTTTTTGTTCGTTAAGCGATATTAAGCCAATTTCAGTATTGTAAAATATAGCTTAATGTGAATAACTTTTGGTGTGATTAACCAAATGAGCTGAACATTTCTGAATATGTTGGCATGGACAGCGTCTTCTATTGTGTGAATCTTGGGGGAGATTGGTTAACATTTAAGGTCTTTTTCGTACGTTAAGCCACATTAAGCTCCCCAAAAAACAAGCTTAATGTACCTAGTTTGCCTTCTGGGACACCAAATCGCTTGAAACCTCTTGGATATGTTTGAAAGTCGAGATCTTGGGGTGTGCAAAGTTTCAGGGCAATTGATTGAGGTTCAGGCACATTTTTGCTCGTTAAGCTACATTAAGCCAATTTCAGTATTGTAAAATATAGCTTAATGTGAATAACTTTTGGTATGATTAACCGAATGAGCTGAAATTTTCAGAATATGTTCGCATGGATAGGGTCTTCTATTGTGTGAAGTTTGGGGGAAATTGGTTAACATTTAATGTCATTTTTGTACGTTAAGCTTCCAAAAAAACAAGCTTAATGTCCCTTGTTTTCCTTGTGGAACACCAAATCGCTTGAAATGTCTTAGGCGGCGTACACACGACCGAGGTTCTCGCTGTTAAGAAGTTTGATTGAGGTTTAGGTACATTATGGTACGTTAAGCTCTGTTTTTGCATTGTAAAATATAGCTTAATGTGAATACATTTTGGTGTGATAACCCAAATGAGCTGAAATGTTCAGAATATGTTGGCATCGATAGAGCCTTCTACTGTGTGAAGTTTGGGGGAAATAGGTTAACATTTAAGGTCTTTTTCGTATGTTAAGTTACATTAAGCTCCCAAAAAACAAGCTTAATGTCCCTAGTTTGCCTTGTGAGACACCAAATAGCACAACACTTATAGGTTATGTTTGAGTAGTTGAGATGTTAGGCTGTGCAAAGTTTCAGGGCAATTGATTGAGGTTCAGGCACTTTTTTGCTTGTTAATCTACATTAAGCCAATTTCAGTATTGTAAAATATAGCTTAATGTGAATAACTTTTGGTGTGATTAACCAAATAAGCTGAACATTTCTGAATATGTTGGCATGGACAGAGTCTTCTATTGTGTGAATCTTGGGGGAGATTGGTTAACATTTAAGGTCTTTTTCGTACGTTAAGCCACATTAAGCTCCCCAAAAAACAAGCTTAATGTACCTAGTTTGCCTTCTGGGACACCAAATTGCGTAAACCTTCTTGGATATGTTTGTAAGGTCGAGATCTTGGGATGTGCAAAGTTTCAGGGGAATTAATTGAGGTTCAGGCACTTTTTTGCTCGTTAAGCTACATTAAGCCAATTTCAGTATTGTAAAATATAGCTTAATGTGAATAACTTTTGGTGTGATTAACCAAATAAGCTGAACATTTCTGAATATGTTGGCATGGACAGAGTCTTCTATTGTGTGAATCTTGGGGGAGATTGGTTAACATGTAGGGTCTTTTTCGTACGTTAAGCCACATTAAGCTCCCAAAAAACAAGCTTAATGTACCTAGTTTGCCTTCTGGGACACCAAATCGCGTGAAACTTCTTAGATATGTTTGTAAGGTCGAGATCTTGGGATGTGCAAAGTTTCAGGGGTATTTAATTGAGGTTTAGGCACTTTATTGCTCGTTAAGCTACATTAAGCTAATTTCACATTAAATGTTTTAGAATTGTAAAATATAGCTTAATGTGAATAACTTTTGGTGTGATTAACCAAATAAGCTGACATTTTCAGAATATGTTGGCATGGATAGAGTATTCTACTGTGTGAAGTTTGGTGGAAATTAGTTAACATTTTAAGTCTTTTTCGTACGTTAAGCCACATTAAGCTCCCCAAAAAACAAGCTTAATGTCCCTAGTTTGCCTTGTGGGACCCCGAATCACACAAAACTTCTTGGATAAGTTTGGGTAGTTAAGATCTTAGGCTGTGCAAAGTTTTAAGACAATTGATTGAGGTTTAGGTACATTATGGTACGTTAAGCTCTGTTTTTGCATTGTCAAATATAGCTTAATGTGAATAAATTTTGGTGTGATAACCCAAATGAGCTGAAATGTTCAGAATATGTTGGCATCGATAGAGCCTTCTACTGTGTGAAGTTTGGGGGAAATAGGTTAACATTTAAGGTCTTTTTCGTATGTTAAGTTACATTAAGCTCCCAAAAAAACAAGCTTAATGTCCCTAGTTTGCCTTGTGAGACACCAAATAGCACAACACTTATAGGTTATGTTTGAGTAGTTGAGATGTTAGGCTGTGCAAAGTTTCAGGGCAATTGATTGAGGTTCAGGCACTTTTTTGCTTGTTAATCTACATTAAGCCAATTTCAGTATTGTAAAATATAGCTTAATGTGAATAACTTTTGGTGTGATTAACCAAATAAGCTGAACATTTCTGAATATGTTGGCATGGACAGAGTCTTCTATTGTGTGAATCTTGGGGGAGATTGGTTAACATTTAAGGTCTTTTTCGTACGTTAAGCCACATTAAGCTCCCCAAAAAACAAGCTTAATGTACCTAGTTTGCCTTCTGGGACACCAAATCGCGTGAAACTTCTTGAATATGTTTGTAAGGTCAAGATCTTGGGATGTGAAAAGTTTCAGGGGAATTAATTGAGGTTCAGGCACTTTTTTGCTCGTTAAGCTATATTAAGCCAATTTCAGTATTGTAAAATATAGCTTAATGTGAATAACTTTTGGTGTGATTAACCAAATAAGCTGAACATTTCTGAATATGTTGGCATGGACAGAGTCTTCTATTGTGTGAATCTTGGGGGAGATTGGTTAACATTTAGGGTCTTTTTCGTACGTTAAGCCACATTAAGCTCCCAAAAAACAAGCTTAATGTACCTAGTTTGCCTTCTGGGACACCAAATCACGTGAAACTTCTTAGATATGTTTGTAAGGTCGAGATCTTGGGATGTGCAAAGTTTCAGGGGTATTTAATTGAGGTTTAGGCACTTTATTGCTCGTTAAGCTACATTAAGCTAATTTCACATTAAATGTTTTAGAATTGTAAAATATAGCTTAATGTGAATAACTTTTGGTGTGATTAACCAAATAAGCTGACATTTTCAGAATATGTTGGCATGGATAGAGTATTCTACTGTGTGAAGTTTGGTGGAAATTAGTTAACATTTTAAGTCTTTTTCGTACGTTAAGCCACATTAAGCTCCCCAAAAAACAAGCTTAATGTCCCTAGTTTGCCTTGTGGGACCCCAAATCACACAAAACTTCTTGGATAAGTTTGGGTAGTTAAGATCTTAGGCTGTGCAAAGTTTTAAGACAATTGATTGAGGTTTAGGTACATTATGGTACGTTAAGCTCTGTTTTTGCATTGTAAAATATAGCTTAATGTGAATAAATTTTGGTGTGATAACCCAAATGAGCTGAAATGTTCAGAATATGTTGGCATCGATAGAGCCTTCTACTGTTTGAAGTTTGGGGGAAATAGGTTAACATTTAAGGTCTTTTTCGTATGTTAAGTTACATTAAGCTCCCAAAAAACAAGCTTAATGTCCCTAGTTTGCCTTGTGAGACACCAAATAGCACAACACTTATAGGTTATGTTTGAGTAGTTGAGATGTTAGGCTGTGCAAAGTTTCAGGGCAATTGATTGAGGTTCAGGCACTTTTTTGCTTGTTAATCTACATTAAGCCAATTTCAGTATTGTAAAATATAGCTTAATGTGAATAACTTTTGGTGTGATTTAACCAAATAAGCTGAACATTTCTGAATATGTTGGCATGGACAGAGTCTTCTATTGTGTGAATCTTGGGGGAGATTGGTTAACATTTAAGGTCTTTTTCGTACGTTAAGCCACATTAAGCTCCCCAAAAAACAAGCTTAATGTACCTAGTTTGCCTTCTGGGACACCAAATCGCGTGAAACTTCTTGGATATGTTTGTAAGGTCAAAATCTTGGGATGTGCAAAGTTTCAGGGGAATTAATTGAGGTTCAGGCACTTTTTTGCTCGTTAAGCTACATTAAGCCAATTTCAGTATTGTAAAATATAGCTTAATGTGAATAACTTTTGGTGTGATTAACCAAATAAGCTGAATATGTTGGCATGGACAGAGTCTTCTATTGTGTGAATCTTGGGGGAGATTGGTTAACATTTAGGGTCTTTTTCGTACGTTAAGCCACATTAAGCTCCCAAAAAACAAGCTTAATGTACCTAGTTTGCCTTCTGGGACACCAAATCGCGTGAAACTTCTTAGATATGTTTGTAAGGTCGAGATCTTGGGATGTGCAAAGTTTCAGGGGTATTTAATTGAGGTTTAGGCACTTTATTGCTCGTTAAGCTACATTAAGCTAATTTCACATTAAATGTTTTAGAATTGTAAAATATAGCTTAATGTGAATAACTTTTGGTGTGATTAACCATATAAGCTGACATTTTCAGAATATGTTGGCATGGATAGAGTATTCTACTGTGTGAAGTTTGGTGGAAATTAGTTAACATTTTAAGTCTTTTTCGTACGTTAAGCCACATTAAGCTCCCCAAAAAACAAGCTTAATGTCCCTAGTTTGCCTTGTGGGACCCCGAATCACACAAAACTTCTAGGATAAGTTTGGGTAGTTAAGATCTTAGGCTGTGCAAAGTTTTAAGACAATTGATTGAGGTTTAGGTACATTATGGTACGTTAAGCTCTGTTTTTGCATTGTAAAATATAGCTTAATGTGAATAAATTTTGGTGTGATAACCCAAATGAGCTGAAATGTTAAGAATATGTTGGCATCGATAGAGCCTTCTACTGTGTGAAGTTTGGGGGAAATAGGTTAACATTTAAGGTCTTTTTCGTATGTTAAGTTACATTAAGCTCCCAAAAAAACAAGCTTAATGTCCCTAGTTTGCCTTGTGAGACACCAAATAGCACAAAACTTATAGGTTATGTTTGAGTAGTTGAGATGTTAGGATGTGCAAAGTTTCAGGGCAATTGATTGAGGTTCAGGCACTTTTTTGCTTGTTAATCTACATTAAGCCAATTTCAGTATTGTAAAATATAGCTTAATGTGAATAACTTTTGGTGTGATTAACCAAATAAGCTGAACATTTCTGAATATGTTGGCATGGACAGAGTCTTCTATTGTGTGAATCTTGGGGGAGATTGGTTAACATTTAGGGTCTTTTTCGTACGTTAAGCCACATTAAGCTCCCAAAAAACAAGCTTAAAGCGGAGTTTCACCCTAAATCGCGTAAACTTCTTAGACTATGTTTGTACGAGATGCTTGGCATCCTGCAAAGTTTCATTTAGCGTCAGCTACAGTATGCCTATTTTTATTTTTTTGCGCTGTACTTACAGATTAAACTATTTGTCTGTTTCAGGCTACATTTTCGCGGGGTAATAGGCGTTCCTATCAAGAGGGGAACATGATTGACGGCTTTTTCGGCTATGGCGCGTTAAGCACGCATTCCGAAAAACAAGCTAGTCCGGAGTAGACTCGGCTCTTCACGGCGCCTGCGCACAAAACTTCTGACTAGGAGCTGACTGCTGTGCAGGTGCCCGTGTAGGACTAGGCTCTTCACGGCGCCTGCGCAGTAAAATATAGCTCCTAGTCTGTGCGCAGGCGCCATGAAGAGCCGAGTCCTACTGGCTGTGATTTTCGGAACGCGTGACGTGCCATAAGCCGGCCGTCAATCATGTTCCCCTCTTGATAGGAACGCCTATTTCCTGCCCGGAGTCTGAAACGAAAAAAACAGATTAAACTGTAAGTACAGCACAGAAAAAAAAAATAAAGGCATACTGTAGCTCACGCTAGTATGCTGAATGTCAGTGGAGACAAAGATTTTTTATTTTTTTAGGGTGAACCCCCTCTTTAATGTACCTAGTTTGCCATCTGGGACACCAAATCGCATGAAACTTCTTAGATATGTTTGTAAGGTCGAGATCTTGGGATGTGCAAAGTTTCAGGGGTATTTAATTGAGGTTTAGGCACTTTATTGCTCGTTAAGCTACATTAAGCTAATTTCACATTAAATGTTTTAGAATTGTAAAATATAGCTTAATGTGAATAACTTTTGGTGTGATTAACCAAATAAGCTGACATTTTCAGAATATGTTGGCATGGATAGAGTATTCTACTGTGTGAAGTTTGGTGGAAATTAGTTAACATTTTAAGTCTTTTTCGTACGTTAAGCCACATTAAGCTCCCCAAAAAACAAGCTTAATGTCCCTAGTTTGCCTTGTGGGACACCAAATAGCACCACACTTATAGAATATGTTTGGGTAGTTGAGATGTTAGGCTGTGCAAAGTTTCAGGGCAATTGATTGAGGTTCAGGCACTTTTTTGCTCGTTAAGCTACATTAAGCCAATTTCAGTATTGTAAAATATACCTTAATGTGAATAACTTTTGGTGTGATTAACCGAATGAGCAGAAATTTTCAGAATATGTTGGCATGGATAGGGTCTTCTATTGTGTGAAATTCGGGGTAAATTCGTTAACATTTAAGGTCTTTTTTGTACGTAAAGCTCCCAAAAAAACAAGCTTAATGTTCCTAGTTTGCCTTGTGGAACACCAAATCGCTTCAGATTTCTTAGATATGTTTGGAACGTCGAGATCTTGGGGTGTGCAAAGTTTCAGGGCAATTGATTGAGGTTTAGGCACTTTATTGCTCGTTGAGCTTCATTAAGCTAATTTCACATTAAGGGCCAGATTCAGGTAGATGGGAGCATCTTTGCTCCAGAGTAACGCTTCTCATTTACGTTACTCTGCCGAAATTTTAGGAGCAAGTGCTGTTATTCATAAAGCACTTGCTCCTAAAGTTGCGGCAGCGCATCGCAAATGAGCCAGCGGAATTCAAATTGGGCGGGTACGGGGCGTGTAGTATTCAAACGATGCGAGATCCCGCGGCGAACGTACTGCGCATGCGTCGAGTGTCAATGCATCCCAGTGCGCATGCTCCAAGTTCTGTCAGTGAACGTCAATGACGTCAAGTCCCCATTCATGAATGTTTTACGCAAACGACGCGATTTTTTTTTTCCGACGCGATGACGACGGCTATACTTAACATAGGATACTCCACTAGGGGGCTGCTTTATCTTTACGTCGCGTATCGCTTCCGGAAACGTCGTAAAGTCACTGCGTCGTGCTCGAAAACGATCGTGAAACTCCCGCTGATTAACATATTTTTTCAGCTTTAATCAGCGGGAATGCCCCCGGCGCCATTTTTAAGTTGAAGTAACGATGCGATGGCGAAATTCAATTACGCCGATCGCATCGGAACTCCAACCCGGCGTTTCTTGTTTTCTGGTTATAGAAAACAAAAACAGTAACGTAAATGAGAAGCGTTACTCCAGAGCAAAGATGCTCTCATCTACCTGAATCTGGCCCTAAATGTTTTAGTATTGTAAAATATAGCTTAATGTGAATAACTTTTGGTGTGATTAACCAAATGAGCTGAAATTTTCAGAATATGTTGCAGAGTCTTCTATTGTGTGAAGTTTGGGGGAAATTGGTTAACATTCAAGGTCTTTTTCGTACGTTAAGCCACATTAAGCTCCCCAAAAAACAAGCTTAATGTACCTAGTTTGCCTTGTGGAACACCAAATCGTTTGAAACTTCTTGGATATGTTTGGAACGTCGATCTCTTGGGGTGTGCAAAGTTTTAGGGCAATTGATTGAGGTTTAGGCACTTTTTTGCTCGTTAAGCTACATTAAGCCATTTTCACATTAAATGTTTTAGTATGTCCCGCGATTATGGGCGTTTCCTCCACGGCCCGGACAGTGCCAACACCTCCCCGGCCAGGAGGAGGGAGATTTTGGACATCATCACTGACCAGGTGAATTCAGCAGGGGAGGGGGAGACACGGAACCGGTCTGGGATTGATAAAAAGATTAATGACCTCCGGCGTCTGGTCAAAAAGAAGCTGACCAAAATGCTTGCCCATGCCAGGGCCACAGAGGGGGCCCACCATGCCGTGTTAGGCTGACAGCGGAGGAGCGTGCGGTGGCCCTGACCTTTCATCGGCATGAAGTGGAGGGCCTGCCCGGCTTTGACTCAAGTCCGGAGCCCGTGGTGCCAGGTAAGTTTTTTTTTTATTTCAGGTGTGTAGCATGTGTGGTGGAGGGGGTGAAAGGGAATATGTGGCAAGTGTGTGGATCCTCCAACCTGTGAATGTTTTGTGTCATCCACAGATGTGCAGGAGGGTGCAGGGCCATCTGGCCTGACCGCACCATCCCCAGGACAGCAGCCTAATGAGGCCCCCCCGACAAGGCCGGAGTCCGCGGAGGAGGTTGAAGAGGAGGAGGTTGAGGAGGAGGAGTTTGATGAGGAGGAGGAGTCCATGTCAGGCACTGGCCTATTGTTGTTGGAGGACCGTTCCCCTCTGGCTGGCAGCAGCCAGCCCTCCCTAAGGGGGAGCCCCCCTCCTCCCCCAACATGGCTCCCCTCCCAAGGGCCTCCCCTTCTCCCCGGCCACAAGCATCAGCTGGAGGCAGGAAGGCGACCCAGAAGACCAGAGGGGTGGCCGATCTCCTGCCCGCCACTCTGAGAAGGGACCAGTTCCTCCAGACCCGCCATCTGGGACAGGTCAGCCAGACATTGGTGCGGATGGAGGAGAGCCTGTCCTCCATCAAGGATACGCTGGGGAACCTGGACTGCCACTCCCGGGCTTTCACAAACTGCCTTAACGACCTGCAGACTACATCAGCAGGCGTTGGGCAGGATGTGAGGGCCCTTACCCAGGCTATCCAGGCCAACATGGCAACACTAGGTGGTGCCCTGGACAGAATAGCCGTGGCCTTGGAGGGCAGGCCGCCAGGTGGGCAGAGATCAGGGGCTGCTCCTCCTTCCCCGGTTTTCCCGCTCCCCCATGAGTCTCCCCTGAGGAGCCAGGGCCATGGCCGGGGGCGCCCCAGGCGTGGCTCACGTCAAGGGCACTAATTTGTTTTTCCCTTTTTTTTTTTGCCCCTTTTTTTTTGCTGGAAATTTTTTGATTTTGCTGGTCATTTTTTTTTTTTTTGGGGTTGTGAATACTGTTTGAATGTGGGGGTGACATTCCTGCCGGAAAAGGGCTGTCACCCTCAATTTTGGTGGAGTAGGGTTCCCCAGGACCAGGGAGAAGTGATCCCCAGGTCTGTGTGAATGGTGTATGAATGTACAGTGACATAATTGGAGCCTTGGCGTGGCGTTGCTGCTCACAAGTTTTGCATGGTGGACTGGTGCCAATCCAATTTGATGAGGATGTGGTGTGTCTGTGCTAGGGACCACAGTGGTGTGCATGCATGCATTCTCATTGTGCCATGATTAATGTGTGTGTTTAACGTGCAAAGATGCCCAATGTGAGCTGTCTCCTGGCTGCTCTTCCCTCAGAAGACGGGGGACCCTCAGTTAGGGGGGGATTGCCTGGTTCAGGGGTCAGGTCATCACGTAGGTCAATCTGCAGCCCCTTTCTTACTGCGAAGTTGTGCAGCATGCAACATGCACCGATGATCTGGCACAGGCAGGCATCAGGCATCGGAAACGTGACTTCAGGAGGCCAAAGGTGCGCTCCACCACTGCACGTGTTTGGGCATGTGCTTGATTGTATCTTTCTTCTCCTGGGGTTTGGGGATTCCGGATAGGAGTCATGAGATGGGGTCCCAGTGCATATGCAGAGTCACCTGTAAGGGAAAAGACAGGAGGATGTTAGTCATGCATGTGCCCCTTGTGATGTGTGCATCATGGGGGGGGGACAGTCATGCCTGCCACCCATGTCACCAACCAGCCAGGTGGCCCCATACACGTTCTGATCGAATTCCATTCGGATGTGGCTTTGATTGTAGATGTAGCTGTCATGGCTGACCCGGGGTGTTTGGCCGGACGTGCCATATGAGGCCTTGGACATCGACTATCACCTGTACGTTGATGGAATGCCAATGCTTCCGATTGCGGTACATGTGCTCTGTCTCATGGGGGGGCTGGAGTGCCACATGTGTGCAATCAATGGCCCTGATGGTGCGTGGGAATCTGGCAATTCTGTAGAAATCTCTCATTGCCTTCAGCCGCAGGTCCTCAGTGGTGGGTTTGATGATTTGGTTGGCCATGCGTCTGAGGATTGCAGGGACAACCTGGTGCACACATCTGCTCATGGAGGATTGTGACATCCCAGCCACCACTCCACTTGTACGCTGAAAAGAGCCACTGGCAAGGACATGGAGTGTTGCCATGACCTTGACCAGTGGCTGCACTGCATGTGAGCGTTGTGTTGGGCTGGTGATGTCCTCCTGCAGGGTTGTGGTTAATTCCATGATGGCATGAGGGGTGAATCTGAAGATGCGATACACCTCAGAATCACTCATGCCAAACAGGTCTATGCGTGTGCGGTATATCCTCTCCCGTGCCCTCCTCCGTGCCATACTCCGTGCCCTCATCCTTCTTTGTTCATCTAAAGTCAGCAGTATAGCTATGCGCGACGATGCCCCTGGCATGTTGGCATACAAATTGTTGTGCAACACGTGTGACTGCTGAGCTCCTCACTAACGGTGTTGCTTTATCTAACATGTAGACATTTTTTCTCTTTTTAGACCAGCTTTTATATGGTCTAATTTTAGACAGGACATTTTGCTGTTGCGCACACTGCGTAGCCTGCGCTGCCCCAACGTTCTTTTGTGGATCCCCGTAAGTCCCTCATTAGCATATTTGACTAGCAAATCAATGGTCTCTCTAGCGCAGTTTTGCGCGGACGGATGCGCCTGTCTAACGAAATTACGCTGGACAAAAAAAGTAGATATCTTGCGTATCTCGTTTTGGGGATGCCGTGCATCGAAACGCTGTGAATCTGGCCCTTCGTTTTTTCCATGATCTTGTGTACGCGGCATAATTCTTGTGACTGCCTATCTATTTGATACAAAATATCTGATATGTATTCAAGATTGTAATAAATCATGTACTGTAACTCAATGTTTATGTTATTTCCTTTTGACATGGCATTCCCTCATTTAAAGTCCCACAAACCATTCTCTTTCTATATAAAAAAATATTGTGTTTTTTTTTCAAAATTTCTGCTCTTTTTTTTGTTTATAGCGTAAAAAATAAAAACCGCAGAGGTGATCAAATACCACTAAAAGAAAGCATGTTGTGAAATAAAATGATACATTTGGGTACAGTGTTGCATGACCACGCAATTATCATTCAAAATGTTACATTCTCTTTAAGACCTCTATCACACTGGGGCATTTTTCAGGCATTGTAGCGCTAAAAATAGAGCCTGTAAAGCGCCCGAAAAATGCCTCATCTGCAGTCCCAGTGTGAAAGCCCAAGTGCTTTAAAATTTGGTCGGTGTGGTTGCAGGACATTGGAAAAAGTCCTGCAAGCAGCATTTTTGGAGCAGTTTATACACTGCCCCTCCATTGCCCCTGCCCATTGGAATGCATGGGCAGTGCTGTCGAAGCGCCTGCAAAAGCGACTCGGCAGCAGCACTACACAGGTGCTTTTAAACACTTCTAAGGAGTTAAAAGCGCTGCTATAACTAGCTGTTCTTTTCTGCTTCCCCCCCCCCACCCACCACCACCACCACTGCTCCAGTGTGAAAGGTATCTAAATGTATGTTTTTTCTGATCTATACTACTTACTTAGTAAACTTTGATTCTCTTACACAGAAATTCATCTGGAAATCAAGCTACCAAGATATTAATGTGTGCCGAATGAAAGGAAAGCAGGAGGTAAGACTTTTTTTTTTTACCAAGAACATAATTTATGAACAAGTAGTTAGTTACCATGACTATGGTATCCCAGATATAACCTTTACTGCTTAGACCCACTGATTTATACTCCCCCTTAAACCTTTAATAATAATGAGACCACCACTGTAACTTGGAGTAAAACTGGCCGTAGCAGCCTCCTTTATTTTAGATAACATCCAATAATAAATAACATATATAAACCATATAATTCCTGAGAAAAACAGTTCTTCTCATACTAGTGCTGGACTTTGCAGGCACCACTAACACTGACTTGTAAAACCTTTTAACATTATAACATTTTATTGGCACTGCGGTACCTCACCTCTGGTCATAGGCCTCAAGCCGACAAGCTGGCTCAGAGAAGATCAATGACCGCAGTGCCCCCATTAACCAACATTCCAGATACACCTTGGTAGACTGGAAACCACACCCTTTCAGAACCCATACCACCTCTGGGTAATGGCATCCATATTTGGGGTAATTTCTTCTCCTGCAAAGTTCAAACACCCACCACCAGCATCCAAAGGTAACCCCTTGCCTTTGGGCGCACCTCCACACCCTCAATGCTTGCTGTACCCCGTCCTACGGGCCCAACCCCCACCATATCGATACCAATATCTGTGCAGTAAACTCCATCACTCCTAAGGTATCTTCACGTAGACACCTCCAACTCCCAGATGCCTGACCGCCAGGCCCCCGTTTCTACTAACAAACCACATTTTGGTTGGCACTGCGTTATATAACCTCTGGTCATAGGCCTCAAGCCGACAGGCTGGCTCAGAGACGACCACTGACCGCAGTGCCCCCACCACCTCTTTGTCCATCTTCCACCAAGCTCTTTTTCACCCCCTCCTCTGTCTGGCCATCCTCAATGATGTCCCAGCCACCATGACCGATCATACCACTATCGTATGCGGGAACCTCACGACCCCAGCATTGACCTCACCCCCTAAATCATTTCTCCTACATGGAGACCCAGTACCTCCAGTGGTCGGTCCCAACATGCAAACCTGTGCACTTCCGATACCACTCTACTTCCACCTCATTCCTGGGAAACGCAACCAATGTACACGAGCCTGCCGTCTCGGGACCCCCAGCTGTCGACCCACCGGTCGCACATACACTCTCCAAGCCCCCCAATCTCCGAAGGAGTGGCCTATAATCCAGATCAATCCTTGCACTGTACCTGAAAGACAGTAAGCAACATATACAACCATTGATGCAACCACCAAATTACCCCTACGCCAAGCCCACCAACCATTGTGGCCTACATCTAGTCAAAACCTCTTCGACTCCACCTGCCTATTTCCTTGACTGTTTCCACGTAAAGACGATCACGTGCAGCCTCTGTCGCTGCCCCAATCCTAAGGGAACGCCAGAGAATTCCTTCTCCACTAGGCCCAAAGCCCCCAAACCTTTCCTAAACCCCCTCACTACCCCCTGCCACTGCTGGCACTACCAAACGACTACGGGGACCCTCCCCCCATCCCCCTACCAACACACCAGCATTTTGCAACACAGTAGAAATTTATGAAAACGACTTACCGGGCTGCCTGGAAGCAAATCCCACCAGCCGAAGCACTCGTCTCCCTCGCAGCGAACTCCGTCCCGGGCACGAACTCCCCCTCCGGAAGTCCCCTTCAGATGATGGCCCACCAGGCGACACGGGCCTGGCGGCCGAGGGCCCAGAGCTGGCAACACTCACTCACGGATTTCACCAATGCTTTTCTGGGTGCCTCACGTCCGCCGTTGTCTTCCACTCCCACACGCCCCCTCACCTGGATTTGAGGTGGCTAGCCGTGTATGGCAAGGGACTAGCCACCGCTGCGACCGATCTCCCTCGCCGAGGCTCCTGCACCACCGGTGCACAACTGGGGTGAGAGCCCACCGCAGCCTTCTCAGTAAGCAGAGCCAGGCCTGGCCGCCGACTTGGAGCCATAGCCGCCCCCCCCACCCCTGTACAGGGCCCGTCGCTGTACATTTTGCTGAGGGGGCCCAAGGTGGCCCGAGCTGGGCTCCCATCCCACCCGGTTGGCTCCTGGATGGGCCCCATGGGGGGGGCCGCTCCAGGGGCCGAGATCGCGCGGGTCCCCCCCCGCTAAATCGCGGGTAACCCCCCCCCCCCGCGGTTGCCGCGAAATCGCGGGTACCCCCCCCCCCGCACTCCCCCAGCAGCAAAATTCCTCCTGATAAAACTTTTCTCCCCAGCCTGTGTTACCCAGGAAAAGGAGGGGGGAGGAATTTATAGCTTCTACTCCCCTCCCCACTGCACCTCTCATGACCACTCCCCCCTGGCTTGTAAGGTTTTCTGTTAACCCTGTCATGCCCGGCCCTCCGCCTATTGGCTTGTTCTTTTGCTCCGGGCCTCTCTTCATTCACACCTTGCATTTTATCCAATATCACTAGCACATTAATGTAAAGGCTCAACTAGTTGAATGTACAGTAAACTACATTCTTGGACTCAAACCTCTGCCGTCACTCACAGAAGTGTAGTTTGGAGGTGAGGTCAGAAACTACTTTCAGCAGCTCATGGCGCAGACGGCTCCAAAAACTGACAAGCCTCCAAACCCCTCTCCACTCTATCCCTAAGCAAAATTAATACATTTCCTTTAGTTTGCCTTTGTAAAGACAACAAATGGCAGATTCAGGTAGACTTACGACGGCGTATCAGTAGATACGCCGACGTAACTCAGAATCTGCGCCGTCGTATCTTTAAGCGTATTCTCAAAGTGAGTTACGCCTAAATGTTGCTAAGATACGACCGGCGTAAGTCTCCTACGCCGTCGTATCTTAACTGCCTATTTACGCTGGCCGCTAGGGGCGTGTATGCTGATTTATGCCTAGAATATGTAAATCAGCGAGATACGCCTATTCACGAATGTACGCTGGCCGTCGCAGTACAGATACGCCGTTTACGTAAGGCATTTTTAGGCATAAAGATATTCCAACAAAAAAATGGCGCAGCCAATGTTAGGTATGGACGACGAATTTTATAAATTTTACGTTGTTTGCGTAACTTACATAAATTACGTTCACGTCAAAACCAATGAGTCATAGCGGCGTCATTTGGAGCATGCGCACTGGGATACGCCCATGGACGGCACATGCCGTGGGGTCACACTTCATTTAAATAAAACACGCCCACATCAAACACATTTGAATTCGGCGGGCTTACGCCGGCCCATTTACACTACGCTGCCGTAACTTAGCTTGGTGAATACAGCACTTGCCTCTCTAATTTACGGCGGCGTAGTGTATCTGAGATACGTTACGCCAGCATTAAATTACGCCGCTCTACGTGAATCTAGCCAATAGTTAGTAGGGGAAAAAATTCCTTCCTGATCTCCCCAAGAGGCAATCGTATTTTCCCTGGATCAACTTTACCTATAAGTTACCTATGTTAGTACCCAGTTATATTCTGTACATTTAGGAAAGAATTCAGGCCTTTTGTAAAGCAATCTACTGAGCTGGCCAGAACCACCTCTGTCCCCATGTGTTGACCGTAAAGTGAATAATCTCTCTCTCTCGCTCTCTCTCTCTCTCGACTAGGCAGAAACATGTTACATTAAAGCGGATGTCCGCTCAAAAAAAGCCGCTGCTGTCTTTTAATATTAGGACACTTACCTGTCCTGGAGTCCAGCGCCGTCTGCAGCAGAGGACGAGCGATCGCTCGTCACTCTGATGCTCCCCCCTCCATCCACGGTGAGGGAACCAGGAATTGAAGTGCTCCGGCTTTCACTGCCCGGTTCCCTACGGCGCATGCGCGAGTCGCGCTGCACCCACCGATTGGCTCCCGCTGTGTGCTGGGAGCTGAGTGTTCCCAGCACACAACGGGGGACGGACTGGATGTCAGGAAATGCCCGTCTTTTGCCCGAGACGTGTGGCCGGAAGTGGGTGCAAATACCTGTCTTTAGAAAGGTATCTGCACCCCCCTCCCCCCTGAAAGGTGTCAAATGTGACACCGGAGGGGGGGAGGGTACCGATCAGCACGACTTCACTTTGGGGTGGAGCTCAGCTTTAACAGCGTTGAAAAAACAGCCCCGCCCAGGGGCATTATTGTGCAGCTGCGTTTTTGGAAAGGGTCAGGGACTTTTTCTCTTATCCTCCATGGACAGACACAGCTCCTTAAATCTTGACAAGTGGGTTATGTTCCCTGTTTACAGGAGAGAACTAGGCAGAAACATGTTAAATAGTTAAATACACGTCCCTCCAGACATAACCCTCCTCACTGCAGCATGCAGCCTCAGTTTCGTTCTGCCTAGCAAGGAGAAAGACGTATGGCTCCCTTTGGGCCCAGCACCCTGAGGAGAAATGTATTTTACTTTTTCTTGAAGAATCTTCTTTCAATTGTCGGCATGCTGGATAATATAGTTCCTTGTAGTCTACTGTGTCCGACCAGCAAGCATGGGCACACCTTTGCAAAGGAGTGGGTCTGCCACGCCATACCCCATGACTCCAGGGTTGGCCGGTGAGCTTTGCTCTGAGATCCACATATGACTGGGCTGTTGTGTTGTCTCACTCACAGTGGACCGGGCCGACAGCTACCTCCATTGCGGTTGTAGTTCTGTCAGGAATGCGTCAGCGAGTCCTCGCTCAGATGGGTAAGTACAGTCCCTCCCGCTTCGGTGGGTTGGTACGGGCTGGGGTTCAGGGGTCCTCTTCTCCTCCCTTCCCTGCTCGTTTTCCCTTGCTGCATTGCTAACATTGCCGCTGTCAGGGGGAGGGGGCCTTCCTGAGGGGACTGTGTCATCTGGCCTTTTGTTTTTTCTTTTTTGTATGGGGCTTTAATGTAAGGGATTTTTCACTGTTAAAAAGACCTAGGAGGCTTTTCCTGTTTAAATGCAACATTTTGCCGCATTTGGCACACAAGTCCCTGCAAATGCCGCAGAGTTACCTCACGGTTCTTTTCCTCTCACCGCTGTGTGCTGAGAGTGGACGGCAGCACTGGGCAGTCTCCTCCTGAGGTGAGTCCCCTGGGTACGCTTGATCAGTGCAGATAGTGGGTGAGAGGCCCTAAATAGGGCTCTAGGAGCTTTTGTTTATTTTTAAGGACAGGTGTGCATATTATACATACACACTATGTAAATATTATTAATATTTGGAGTCAGTATCTGGGTCCTTACTCAACATGCTGGTGGTGGCAGCAGGTGTTAGCACCTGGAATTCCCACAGAGGTTTTATTGTTAGTCCTGGACACGTTTGTGCCAGGGTGGGGGTGGACTGCGGATGGGCGGTAAATGAGTGCCCCCTTCCCCCAATATCCCCTGGGGAATGTTCTGTTATGGAGCCATGGACCAGGTACCTGGGTAGTAAAAAAAAAAAATCAGGGGGGCGTGGCCTAGCGAGCGAGCGAGATGGACGCACACTAACGGAGCTCCGTGAAAGACACAGCCGACAGCAAACCTCACCAGCTCTCCTGGCCCTGGAAATGGGCAAGCTGTCTCACCAGACCCCACACACCAGATCCCGCCGAGGCTCGGCCGCATCCACGAGCAGGAGCATCCCCGATCTCTTCGGCTTCAAGGCCTCGGAGCGGAGCAACGTGGCCGCACACAAGATGGCGCGGTCCCAGGCGGAGGAGGAGGACTTCAGCGAAGACTCGCAGTCAGCGAGGGAGGATTCAGGTAGGAGACGGGCTCGCTCAAACAAGCCGCTCACGTACGCAGATATGTCAGGCTTTGCAGCCAACATAAAAGCTACATTCTCTGCTGCGGTCACGGACCTGAAATCTAGCCTGCTGGTCCTCTCGGACAAGATGGAGGAGGTGGAGGTCCGCGGGAAGCAAAGGGACAGAGCTCTGCATAGGCTAGAGAAGGTAGCGGACATGCACACCTCGCACTTTATCGAGGTAAACCGCCATTTGGAGGACCTTGATAACAGGGGGAAAAGGAAGAACATACGGGTGAGGGGGATCCCAGAGTCCGTGGAAGCGGAGCAGATTATCCCGGCTCTCCAGAGGGTGTTCAACAGCCTGTTGGAACGCCAAGAGGACACGGCCATTGAGTTTGTTAGAGCTCACAGGGCTCTTAGGCCCAAGGGTCCGGACACTGCACCCCCGAGGGATGTTATCTGCTGCCTACAGAACTACCCCCTAAAAGAGGAAATTATGAGGAAAGCGAGGCGAAATGACCAAATTGTATTTAATGGTGCGCAAATAATGCTCTACCAGGACCTGTCCCAGATCACGCTGAAGAACAGATGGGCCTGCAGCCTTTACTGGACAAGCTCAGGGAGAGAGACATTAGGTACACGTGGCGCTTCCCATTCGCCCTAGTGGTCACGAATGCTGGTAAACAACATGTTTTGCGTTTCCCCTCTGAGCTACCTGCTTTCTGTGATGCCCTGGACTTGGACTTGATTGCCCTCCCTGAATGGTATCAGGAATTCATCCTGCCACCCCCAGTTCGGAGCCCACCCGGTTCACCGTTCTCCACACCAGACAAGCAGGTGTACAAAAAAATGCGCCATGGCGGCGGTTCACAGGCCGGGACTCCTGAATCACGCGCTACCCCCTCCAGATCCCACAACGCTGTTTGATGTCCCCCTTCCTACCCGGATTTGCTGTTTTACACGAACTGCTATGTGATAATGTCCAGCCAACCTCCCGGGTTGTCATGAGGGGTTCCCTCCCTAACCAAGCTCTGAGACCAACGGCGTAAGACGGAAAACTGCAGACCTGTTTCTGTCCTGACACCACATGCTCTGCAGAATGGAAGACCCCTCGTTTCTCATGTTTTTGCTGGGTTTTTGTTTTTTGTTTTTTCATCCCCTGTGGACATTTAAACCTACACGTGTCGGAGGTGTGACGGTCTGATGTGAAAGAGGCACCCGGCTTTCCCCACTAGACAGGTCTGAACTCAGTATTTACTTTGAGACTGACACAGAGGAGCCTATGAAGCGCACTAGAACGGGGAAACAGACCCACACCAACCTCAGACTTCATCCCACCAAAGCGACAAGATCAAGGACTTAAGCGTGTTTTTTTTATATATTATTTTTTCTTCTCCCTTGTCTTGCGTTTATTTGTTCCCTCCTTCCCTCGTGCCCCTTCCCCTTTCCCTTCCCGTTGCCCCTCAACCTCCCCCTCTGACCCTCCTATGCTCCCCTTCCCTGTCAGGCTGTCGTTGCTCTTGAAGATGGGTCGCGGAATTCCACCATACCCGTCCTAAGCTCTACTTCATTTACCCCAGGGGCTGCTTGGTAATCCATGACATACCTTGGGGATACTACATTGCCCATTTATATTTGCATTTTGTTCGCCCAATATGGGCCAGGTGAATATTCAGCTTCCAGAGGCTGTGTCTCACGATCCTCTATTTGTTATTTCGTTTTTTGACATTTTTACGGACTACTCAATAGTTCTTTCTTTTGGTTTACTAGTTGCCACCACACAGTGTACCGGTTTGGGAATTTTCCTTCTCCGGCACACTACTTCCTCTGTTGGCGGACATTGATTTTGCCAGCAGTGTGACGTGATTTACTCTGACTATAGTTGGTTTTCATTAACCAAACTTTCTGTTTTCTTTTCCTCCTTTCTCTATACCCTTTTCTTTACTCTCCTTGTTTGATCTATACCTCTCCACTGTCCCTCCCTCTCGATAACCCCCATCCCCCCTCCCGCACCTATTCTGTAGGGGTCTCCCCTCTGAGTTTTGATATATAACAGCTCACAGTAGATCTATTACAGGTTTTGCCAACACCGTCTGACACAAGGGTCGCACAAATGGCTTACTCCTCGTTGGGCCGGCATCCCATGGTGGTTTCACACAACCTGAAAGGTCTAAATGTCCCTGAAAAGAGGTCAACGTTACTCAGGGAGCTTAAGAAGGGTAAGCCGCACTTTGTTTTCCTACAGGAAACCCATTTTTAAGACAGGCCACATACAGAAACTCACTGATCCGTTCTTCACATCTGCATATCATTCCACGAATGATCAGGCAAAGACTAAAGGGGTCTCGACTCTAATCAGCAAACGGGCCCCCTTTACGCTTTCTGACTGCCTGACGGACCCTGAAGGTCGCTATGTCTTTCTGAAGGGCACTTACTACGACAAGACTGTGACACTAGCTAACGTATATTTCCCTAACAAGTCACAAGTGACTTTTTGTCAGAAAATGGTCAGGGACTTGAAGGGTTTTGCAACAGGAATATTGATCCTAGGAGGCGACTTCAATTTAACTCTTGACCCCACAGTTGATTCCTCTTCGGGGAAATCCTGTATTACTTACAGAGCACTTAGGAAGATTAAATCGCTACTGAGCTCTTTACAACTGATAGACACCTGGAGATTTAAACACCCGGACTCCAGGGACTTTACATTCCACTCGATCCCGCATAACCGCTATTCCAGGTTGGACTATCTATTTGTCACCCAAAGAGATCTACAAATTGTAAAGGGCGCACATATAGGCATACAGTCGCTTTTGGACCACGCTCCGGTGTCACTGATAGCCGACCTGAGAGCTCAACCGCCTAGACCAGACACCTGGAGACTGAACGCCTCATTACTGACGGACCCTGATTTGCTCCCCCAGGTGACTACTAAACTGACAGATTATTTCACACTTAATAGCACGCCAGGCATGGACCCGATGATGGTATGGCAAGCACACAAATGTTGTATCAGAGGGGAGTTAATCAGATTAGGGGCCCAGAGGAAGAAAAGGCAGGAGCGAGAAGTTAGGAGACTGGCGGACAAGATCCCCAGTCTGGAAGGCCTCCATAAACAATCTCTCTCGGTGCAGTCTGCGAAAGAACTGCTCGAGACCCGCAAGCTACTACAACAAATATTTGAAGACAAAGCCAAGCGACTGTTGTTTTTCAGGAAGAAACTATTTTATGAGGCAGGTGACAAAACGGGCAGGATCTTGGCCAGGGCTCTGAAGGAAGTCAGCACTACTAACCATATAACAGGGATTAGATCTCAGGGGGGGACTCTGGACGTCACGACAGACTCCATTGCCACTCACTTTCACCAGTATTACACAAAACTTTATAACCTACCAAAACAACACAGACCCCACGGAGTAGGCCCTGACAGACTCCAAGCTATTCAGGAATATTTACTGGAAAGTGGCTTACCAAAATTAGGAACCGAGGATCTAGCCCCCCTAGAAGACAAAATCTCGGAACCCGAGATTAGACTAGCAATCAAGGACCTCAAAGCGGGAAAGAGCCCAGGCCCAGACGGCTTTACGTCTCTCTACTACAAGACGTTTAGTGACATTTTGTCCTCGCCCCTCTTGACGGCGTTGAATTCCCTGTCCTCCCCCAGACCTATACCTCCTGACTTCCTCTCCGGCCACATCACCGTCATACCGAAACCGGGTAAAGACCCAAATGCATGCTCCAGCTATAGACCCATTTCTTTGCTGAACCTAGACCTTACGATACTAGCGAAAGTGTTGGCCAACAGGCTACGTCCACTCCTTCCAATCCTGATCGGCCCAGAACAGGTGGGTTTCATGCCGGGCAGGGAGGCCAGGGACAACGTGATTAAGGCACTACTCTTGATTCATGAGGGGTGTGGTCGAGGCTCTGGAGGTCTTCTCCTGTCTACGGATGCGGAGAAGGCCTTTGACAGGGTCGCCTGGGACTACATGCTGGCCGTATGCCGACACGTGGGACTAGGACCGTGCATGCTGTCTTATATGATAACCCAACCGCTAGACTGAAAATTAACGGCGCTTTGTCCGAGGAGGTTAGGATCAGGAACGGGACCCGACAAGGATGCCCGCTGTTCCCATTACTATTCATCCTGACGCTGGAACCATTCATTAGAACGGTGAACAAGGACAGGGCAGTTTCAGGATTTGAAATAGCAGGGTCTGAATACAAGGTCGCGGCTTATGCCGACGACCTTTTATTCTTTTTGACTGACCCCCAGACTACGATCCCCAATCTGATGCGACATTTCACAGTATACGGCTTTCTGTCAAACCTCAAAATAAACTTTGAAAAATCAGAGGCGATGAACATCTCCCTGGGTGCGGACCCACGGCATGGGGCAGCAGCTGATTGCCCCTTCCGGTGGGTCGATACTGAGCTTAAATATCTAGGTACGTGGTTGACTCCAAAGCTGTCATCAATTTTTGAACGCAATTTCCCCAAACTACTTTCGGATATCAGGAGAGATTCGCAGAGCTGGCAGCCTAAATTATTTTCGTGGTTCGGAAGGGCTGCGATCATAAAGATGGTCATCCTTCCGAGATTACTGTATCTGTTTAGAGCGCTCCCGATTAAGATTCCTCAGAAATTCTTTAGCACCCTTCAGTCTGCCCTCCTACACTTTCTATGGAAACAGAAAAAACCCAGAATCAAATTCTCCCTACTCACCAGGCCGAAAGAATACGGAGGGATGGGGTTGCCCAACTTCCACAATTATTACTTAGCCTCACACCTGACTAGGGTCATCGATTGGCACTGCCACGGTGACTCAAAGAACTGGGTGCCTCTCGAGAACGCCCTGACTCAGTACCACCTGAGATTCTCCCCATGGACGTCCTGGCAAAACCAGAGGGCACTCCTTAAGAACCACCTGCTGACAGGTACCACTCTCAGTCTGTTTAGGACAATAGCTGACAAAACTGACCTGACTTCGACTCTAAGCCCACTATCCCTTCTGACAGATAACCCAGACTTCCCACCTGGCACTGATAGCACCACCCTCTTATCTGGGGACGGTAGGAGGCAGCTCAAGATGGGGGACTGTTTCAGAGGAGGGCAATTCAAAAGCCACATAGCACTTAGAGAGGACAACAATCTCCTGAAACTTCACTGGTGGACTTACTTGCAAATCCGCAGCTATGCTAACAATGTCTCGAGAGCACCTGACTTCTCCAGGACACTGACTACTTTGGAGGACACTTGTGTCAAGGGGACTCGATGCGACAGGGCGACCTCACTTGCTTACACCTGGTTGCAGACTTCCCACACAGACTCTACGGACAGATTCCGCAGGTTGTGGACCAGTGCCCTTCACATTGACATTACTGACAGGCAGTGGATGGCGGCTTGCATCCTTTCACACAAGTGCTCAATCAGCACCAGGACACAAGAAACCTCATATAAGCTCCTCACACAGTGGTACGCCACACCGGACAAGCTTAGGAAATGGTATCCCAGTACCTCAGACCTGTGTTGGAGGTGTGGTAAAGAAACAGGAACCTTCATGCATGTCTGGTGGGACTGTGAGGTCTTGAGCCCCTTCTGGGACAAGGTTAGGGAGGTGATAAGGCAGATCACGGAGACCACACTGAACCTCTCCGCGGCCTGCTGCCTACTCCATATCTCTGACTCACCTCTCAGACGCTACAAGCATTCCCTGACCAAACACCTGCTGAACGCAGCCAAGTCCCTGGTACCTCTCCACTGGAAGAGTACTTCTCCCCCCTCAATACCGGAATGGCTGAGGAGGGTGTCGGAGACTTGCTATATGGAGGACACTCTTGCCCAGGCCACTGACGGAGCTGAAACGTGATCCCTGTGGTTTGCCTTTAAATTTTCACGCCAGTATGAAACACTGCTGGCCCTGCAGACTGGGAAACATGGACAGTGAACTCTAAACCTGAGACTACTGGAATGAGATCTGAGGTCAGTAGTCCCTACGAGATGGTAACCCTTGGTCACACCTTATGGGGTTGTACCCCTTAGATCCCTTCCCTCCCCCCCCCTACCCATCATCTAATCTTCTCTCTTCTTCTTGTTAATTTCTGTTCTTTTTGTCTCCTACTGATAGAAATCGAAATTATCGATCATTTACTTAGCACTTACCTATGGATAGTTACGGTTGAAGGACAAATGTTGTAACACTAATCTTTACAGTCATACAGCCAATGTCGACATCCGTAATGTGCATGCTATTGTTATCGTTAAAGGGGCCTTGTGATATCCCTTAGTTGCTTGGGTTGTAACCCTTTGCCCTGCTGTGAAAATGACATGTTAACGCTGATTATAATGTAAAAAGCTATCTATACGGTGAATGCGCTGTGATTTGTACTGCTCAATAACTTTTATAATAAACTCTTGGGGCCAGATTCAGGTAGAGTTGCGCTGGAGTAATTCGATATGCGCCGCGTAACTGTGAATATGCGCCGTCGTTTCTATGTGGCCGTACCCACCAAACTAGATGCGACAGAAAACGGGCCATTTCCGATCGGCTTAACTTTCCGACGCCAGAGTCTCGTCAGCGCATAATTTCGCTTGGCGCATCAGTCGCGCCTATTGATTTCCCCATGCAAATATGCAAATGAGGGAGATTTCCCGATTCGCGAACGGATTAGCACCATACGCCGGCTACATGCGCCGCGCGTATCTCGTCCGTCCGGCGCAAAGTTATTTCTACAAATAGCTGCTTTATCTTTACTCCAGACGGCCTCAGGTCAGCAGGAGAGCAGCTACAGCAGCAGTGTTACCGACGAAACTAGCAAGCTGAACAACCACACTTGCAAGGACAACACCTCTGTGTGCCAACATGCCAGGGGCAGTCGCGGTCCTAGCACTAGTACTGGGTCCCCCGGAACGAAGGAGGCGGGCACGTGAGAGGATATACCGCACGCGCATGAGCCTCTTTGGCATGGGGGATGAGGAGGTGTATCGCCTCTTCAGATTCAGCCCAGATGCAATACTTGAACTAACCACAACCCTGCAGGATGACATCACCAGCAAGACACACCGCTCACAAGCAGTGCAGCCACTGGTGAAGGTACTGGCAACACTTAATTTCCTTGCCAGTGGATCATTCCAGCGTACAAGTGGAGTGGTGGCTGGGATGTCACAGTCCTCCATGAGCAGATGTGTGCACCAGGTTGTCCCTGCAATCCTCAGACGCATGTCCAACCAGTTCATCAGACCAACCACTGAGGAGCTGCGGCTGAAGGCAATGACAGATTTCTACAGCATTGCCAGATTCCCACGCACTGTGGGGGCCATTGATTGCACACATGTGGCATTCCAGCCCCCCAGTGCCACAGAGCACATATACCGCAATCGGAAGCATTGGCATTCCATCAACGTACAGGTGATAGCCGATGCCCAACGCCTCATATGGCACGTCCGTGCCAAACACCCCGGGTCCAGCCATGACAGGTTCATATACCGTCAGAGCCCCATCCCAGCGGAATTCGAGCAGAACATGTATGGGGACAGCTGGCTGGTTGGTGAGTGACATGGGTGGCAGCCATGACTATCCCCTCCCGTGATGCACATCAGAAGTGGCACATGCATGACTAACATCCTCCTGTCTTTTCCCTTACAGGTGACTCTGCATATGCACTGGGACCCCATCTCATGACTCCTTTCCGGAACCCCCAAACCAGAGGAGAGAGAAAATACAATGAAGCACACATCAAAACCCGTGCAGTGGTGGAGCAAACATTCGGGCTCCTGAAGTCCCGTTTCCGCTGCCTGGATAAGTCTGGGGGGATACTATTGTATTCCCCTACCTTTGTGTGTCAGATCATCGGTGCATGTTGCATTCTGCACAACTTTGCTATGAGAAAAGGCCTGCAGATTGACATGCGTGATGACCTGACCCCCCAACCAGACAATCCCCCCCTGCCAGAGGAGAACCAGTCTGCTGATGGAAGAGCAGTCAGGAGGGTCCTCGCCGTAGGCATCTTTGGACAATAAACCAAAACATTGATCACACAGACAATGCATGCATGCACACCACTGATGTCCCTAGATCACACACACCACATCCACATCACATTGGATTAGCCCAAGTCCAGCATGTAGGACTTGGGAGCAGCACTGCCAGCGTCAAGGCCCCAATGATGTCGCTGTCCATTCATACACCTTTCACACGTCATTCATACAGCCGTGGGGTTAACTTCACCACCACGGCCGAGGGTGACACCCCTTACTGGCAGGAGTGCCATCCCCTCACATTCACACACCATTCACACTGCAACGTGTGCAGTATCAAAAAAAAATATCTCATAACCTGAGCATAATCACAAATAAAATAACTCATAACTTGAGTATTAATAATAAAATAAAAATCTCATAACCTGAGCATTCCCAAAAAAATAAAAAAAAAACTCATGTCCTGAGCATCAATCCAAAAAAAAAAAGAAAAATTATCTGGGATGCCGGGGGCTTCTTCTGGCAGCCCCTCTCTGGCTCCTCAGCTGCCTGGATGGAGTGGGTGGGGGTGGGGGGGCATCTGGAGGTGGCTGATCCCCGGGTGGGCCACTCCTGGCAGGTGTGGCCTGCCTGCCCTCCAAGGCCACGGCAATCCGGCCGAGATACGCACTGGTCTGGGCTTGCACCCTGAGCTGCTGGGCCTGCATCCTGAGCTGCCGGGTGACCTGATAATGCTGGGCCCGCCGACTCAGCCTCCCCTGGTCCCGGATGGCAGCACTGTTTGCCTGTACGGCTGCAGTGAGGTCCCTTAGCTCACCCTGCACCTCCCCCAGGCTGGTCACCACTGCAGAGCAGTTGCAGCTCACATCCTGCACTGCTGAAGACATCTGGGCCACGGAGCACAGGCTGTCAGCCACTCTGTCCAGGTGCCCAGCAATCTCCCCCATTTGCTGGGTCTGCCTGGCGTGATCCCTCGCCACCTGGTCCTGGACCAAATCAGACACCCCCCTGGTCTTATGGGTGGCCTTCCTGGGGCCAGTAGATGTTTGTCCCCGGGGGGATGGAGTCGCCCTTGAGGGGCTTCCTATAATGGGGGAGGGGATCTGAGAGGGTCCTGCAGAAGAGGAGGATTCCTCTAACAATAAAACAAAGTCCTGCTCTGCCCCAACATGCTCCTCCTCAACGACCTCTGCATGTGTGGTGTGGGCACTCTCCTCCTCCACCTCAGTGTCTTCACCACCCAGGGGCACAGGCACTGCGTGCCGATGGGGGGATGGGGTGGACTGGCCGCCTACAGATGATGGCCCAGCTCCGTCATCTGTGGATGACACAAAGAAGACACATGTTGGTGGTCCCACACACTTGGCACATGTACCCTCCCCCCCACATGCAAAACAACAAATAGGGGATAAAAAACACTTACCTGTCCTGGAGCCTTCCTCCACAGAATCATAGCCTGGTACCCCCTCCAATTGCTCCCTCTCCAGGCAGCGGGCGACCACCTCCTCCTCTGTGGTCAGGCTGACCGGACATGGTGGACCACCACCTGTGCCCCTCTCATGGCTCCTAATGGTGGCCACCTTGCCACGGACCTTGCGCCGCAGGTCGTTTATTTTTTTTTGAATGTCGCCTGCAGTCCGGGTGGAGTACCCTAGCACATTGACCCTGGCAGCAATGGTTTCCAGGATGCCCTGCTTCCTCTCCCGGCTGGTCTTCCTGCTTTTTTTCCCGTGGAGGGAATCATTAAACGTCTCCATAGCCGAGATGATCACAGAGACCTCCTGGGCATTAAAGTTGAGGTTCCTCCTCTCTCTGGGGGTAGCGGGAGCAGCCATGACAGCGCAAAAGTATCTTCCCTGGGGTGGGGGGAAACGGATATACTTTTGCGCCGGAATGGCGTTTCCGCTAGCGCTTTTATACGCGCAACGGAACACATTGCGCTGACGTTTCCCGTGAAGTGGTGCCGACGGAAGTTGTGAGCATGCGCACAAGGGGGCGAGTGGAGCCTCACTTACTGCGCATGCTCCGTGGATGATGCGCTGAACGTAAGCCTCTGCGCTGGGCTCCGCCCATCATTTACATATGATCACACCCACTTCCACTTGCGTCGGGTTACGCCAGCGCATTATCGTTACTCTGGCGCAAGTTTACGCGCAACTGCTATGTGAATAACAGTATTTGCGCCGAAAGTGTCGGCGGAGTAACGTAAATGAGAAACGTTACTCCAGAGTAAAGATTCTCCCATCTACCTGAATCTGGACCTTGATGTTTAAAAAAAAAAAAAAGCAGGAGAAGACAATTATGGGTGCGCTTCTCACTGCTGCAAGGGACTCTCTTAAGCTGGATAGTGCAGCTAGCTGGGTTTCCGCTGAGGGCTCTGTCTTTTTTGGATCACACAAATCTGACTGCTCTGTGTAGGTTTTTTCCTTCTGTGCCGTTCTTTGATAATTTCTAAGAGGCAGAATGAAAAAAGCCGCTGAGGGCTTTTGTAGTCCCTCATCTCCGGGCGGTTCAGTGCCCCTTTGAGGATAGCCTTTTCAAAAGGTGGGCTTTTTCTCTGGTGGTGGACCTTCCGGGTGTCATGTATAGATGACCACTGTAATGGTCACCACCGCTTACGACCTTCCATCCATCCACGACAAGCTTATCTGACACACTCCGACAATATTGCATACACGATCCATATCAATTCCCATAAACAAGACATGACTCAAGCTCTGCACTTGCTTTCAAAGATATGACAATTTATTGGTATTTTCTCAGCTTCTTATACAGTCTCAAGCATAATGCAGTTAGTCACAGGACAATGTAGTCTCCACCCCCCTTCACACCATGGGGGGCTTCAATCACACTCTAAAAGGCATTCAGGTAAGCTAACCATGTAGACTTGTCGGCACCGCATCTTCAATAGTGTTCAATTAACCTTGAATAATACACAGACATCTAGTTGAATAAGTTATCTAGACAGCTTTATCACACAATGGCAGAGTCTTCAACACCTTCAACAGAATGTCTTTACAGTGAATAGCCAACACCTTAAGATATTTCAATAGCATATTATACAAAGGTATGACTCACTGTCTGTTGACCTGGTCATGTCATCATGAACACCTTGTGATATCTCAGTCCTAAAATGAAGTATTAATAATGTCCCATCTGTAATATATGAATTATGATTCTTTGTCACCCTATGACCCTAGTGGACATAAGGTGACCCTAGACATAGGAATATCTCAGTCTGTCACGGTGCATTCCGTTACAACCACTCTCCCTATTGCGGTAACCCCCGCTTGTATGGATCTGACTGTTTTTTTTTCTATTGAAAAGCCTGTGGCGTGCATAACACAACCCAAAACACTCCATCCGGTGCAGAAAAACTGTGCACACACATAAAGAGTAGGGATAAGCCGAACACCCCCGTGTTCGGTTCACACCAGAACCTTCAAACGGACCTCACGTTCACGCAAACGTATCGAACCCCATTGACGTCTAGGGAACATGTATCAATGGAAAAAAAAAGTTTTAAAAACGGTTGTTTTTTCTGGAGCAGCGATTTTAATGATGCTTAAAGTGAAAAAAAAATGAAAAATTACTTAAAATATCGTACCTGCTGGGTGTCTATAGTAGTATCACGTGTTTAGAACTGTCCCTGCACAAAATGAGACTACTATAAGAAAAAAGTCATTTAAGACTGCTTTAGGCTTTAATGTAATGTTTGGTCCCTGCAATATGGATAAAAATCACTGAAAAAAATAGCATGGATTTCCCCGCCACCACTCCCTCCAGGTCATTACAAGCCCCTTTGGCCCTATATACTTTGCACAGCAGTATACAGGCAGTGCAAACAAGACAGGGTCTGTAGGTTTGTAGAATCTGTTTGTAATTTTCAACTGATACTTCTTTAAAGTGTAGCTTCAGCCATAAAATCTTTTTTTAAGCTTTTCTGAAAACATAGAGAAGGGTTATTATCACTCCTGTAACATTTGTTTTTCTGTCTGTGTGCATCTGTAACGGAATGAACCATGAAAACCAGAGACGCTGGAAGGATGAGAGATACTCCTGTGCCGGCGGCACTAATAACTCCTGGGTCTAAATCCACCCAGTGCCCTTTTGGGTGTAGGGTGGCTAATAGGATCATAATTCATATATTATATGAGATGGCACATTAATAATAATTCATATTGCAGGACTGGAATATTACAAGGAGTTCATGTTGACTTGAGACCAGGTCAACAAGACAGTGACTCATCCCTCTGTATAATAGGCTTTTGAAATGCTAAGTGAAGCCGGGCTTGTGAAATACCTTTCCATTGTGTCTCAGGGAGATAATTAGCTTACCCGAATGCCTTTTAGAATGTGATTGAGGTTCCTTGTATGTGTGTGAAGATTATCTGTGATTGTGTATTATTCAAAAGATTAATTGGATTCTATTGATGATGCGGTGCCCAAATGTCTAGCTACTGATTATATAATTAGCCCCAGTGTGAATAGGGGGGTGGAGATTGCATTGTCCTGTGATTAACTGTAACATCTTGTACTGTATAAAAAGCTGAAAAGAAACCATTAAAGTGTTCATATCTCTGGAAAAAAGTACAGAGCAGAGTCTCATCTTGATTATGAGAAATTGAATGGATCGTGTATGCAAGATTGTCGCAGTGTGTCAGATAAGCTTGTCGTGGGTGGATGGAAGGTCATAAGCGGTGGTGACCGTTACAGCATCTGTTCAGAAGATTGCACCTCACTTTCTGTCCCAATGACAAATTAGACACCTTTTACAGAAGAGAATTTCCCTTCCTAGGGGTAGATTTCCTCTCACTTCCTGTTGTCTCCTTCCATTTGCAAGTAGGAGTCGTTTGTAAGTTGGATTTTTGAAAGTAGGGGCCTGACGTATATACTCTGCATACATTTGGGCCCTAGGTGTTGGTGTTGCCACAACACTGTAAGCCCTCACAGTTAGTCTTGGTGGGCGCTGGAACACCCTGCTGTGATATATTAGATCAAGAATTGCAATTACATGCCCCTGTTGAACAGGGGCAGAAAAATTGGGCCTTAGGCACTGGTGCCATAACACTGCAACCCCTCACAGATACTGTAATTGGAGCGCAGAAAAGAGCCACATGCAAAGCATTGCATCAAAAATTGTTATTTCACGCCCCTGTTAAACAGGGGCAGAAAAATTGGGCCTTAGGCACTGGTGGCAATGCACAGAACCAACAATGTTCATACTAGCTATCAGCAAGATCATTGAGGAGGAAAAATATATTCCGTCAGCATAACAGGATAGTCACTTTGCATTAGCATAAGCAGTCTCCAAGGGATCTGACATTTCCAAAAAAATATTCAGTTACATCAGCATCAGGTGCTTGGTAGCTGGTGTGGATCCAAGCCTGATTCATTTTTATGAAGGTCAGTTGATCGACGGAGTTGGTGGAGAGGCGCACCCTGTGATCGGTCACAAAGCCTCCAGCAGCACAAAATGTGCGTTCTGAAAGAACGCTTGATGCAGGACAAGCCAGTAGCTCAATTGCATACTGTGCAAGCTCTGGCCAGTGATCCATCCTCAAGACCCAGTAAGCCAGAGGATTTTCAGTGGGGAAGGTGTCCAAGTCTGATCTTGCCCTTAGGAATTCCCGCACCATGTAAACCAGATGCTGGCGATGGTTGCTGGAACCGGTCATACCTTGAGGCTGCGGACTAAAAAAAATTCTGAACGCATCGGTCAGACAGTCACCTTTTCCACCGCTCCTTCTGTGACTCACCGAAGCCTCAGCAACACGTTGTCCAGGACCAGGATTTGGAAACCCACAGTCTCTGGGAACGCGTTGCACAGACCTTTCTGCAAGGCCTCCGGAAGATGTTTTATCTTCTGCTCCCTCTGCAACGGCAAGATAAGGTCCGCAACCTCACTCTTGTAACGTGGATCAAGGAGAGTTGCCAGCCAGTAATGATCCCTCTCCTTGATACCACGAATACGAGGATCCTTACGCAGGCTTTGCAGGATCAGGGAGGCCATGCAGCGTAGGTTTGCTGAGGCATTCGGGGCACAGTCCTCTGGGTCACTAAGGATGACAGGATCCGCAGCCACCTCATCCCAGTCACGTAAAAGTCCATGGGTTCCTTGGGACTGTAAATTATCCCTTGAATACTGCTGGTGCTGATGCTGAGTGCTAGGCTCCACCTCCATGCTGATGATACAATAATTCTCCTTCTTCTCCTCCTCCTCCTCGTCCTCTTCCTGTGTGCTAGGCCGGCAAGCAGGACCACTGTCTGGATAAAGGGGGCCTTGAGAGGTAAGGAAGTCCTCCTCTTCCCCCCTCTGTTCTGCCTCAAGGGCCCTGTCCATTATTCCACGTAGCGTGTGCTCCAACATGTGAATAAGAGGGACAGTCTCACTGATGCATGCACTGTCACTGCTCACCATCCTCGTGGCCTCCTCAAATGGTGACATGACAGTGCATGCATCCCTGATCAAGGCCCACTGGCGTGGGGGAAAAAAACAAGCTCCTCTGACCCAGTTCTGCTGCCATATTGGCACAGGTACTCATTGATGGCCCTCTGCTGTGTCAGGGGAATATAGCAGATCAGTACTGTGTGACTGCACAGAGAGACCAAACAATATAGCTAGTGAAGTAAAAGGAGTTTATTTTACAAGTAAGTGAGGACCACCAGTGCAAACAGCAAACAACATATATAATCAAAAGGGAATACCGTATCATAAGTCAAGCCAGGCCGAGGTCATACACATGGGGAGTCAGCCGATGGGTAAGGATGGGACAGGACAGAGCAGGGAGCAGATGGATGGGACAGGACAGAGCAGGGAACGGATGGATGGACTAGCTGCGGGGTAAGAACTCAGGGGAGACAGGAACCAGGGGACAGGGCAGACAAGTCCAGGCGGGATCAGGGATCAGAATCGCAGACAGGATCAAGGCACAGAATCAGAGTCCAGAAGACGGGGTCAGGGTACAGGCTCAGGTCCGGAAGGTATGACGATACCAGGGCGAGGAGTGATTACACACGCCGGGTATTATAGAGGCGTGCTGATTGCATTCAGGTCACACCTGAACGCAGGAAAGGCTGTGTGCTCCAAATGACCAAGAACCCCCCGCTGGTGGAGGCCAGTACTGCAGCCAGAATAACAGGCAGATTTACCAGCAGGGGTGACCATTCCTGACAGTACCCCCCCTCAAAGGAGCGGCCTCTGGACGCTCCAACCAGTTGTTGCTGGGGAAGGCTCATGGTGTCAAGCCAGGCAGTGGATAAAGGCTCCGGGTCATCGAGCTGGGCAGAGGGCATAGGCTCTGGGTCATCAAGCTGGGCAGCAGACGAAGGCTCCGGGTTATCGAGCTGGGCAGCAGACAAAGGCTCCGGGTCATCGAGCTGGGCAGCAGACAAAGGCTCCGGGTCATCGAGCTGGGCAGCAGGCACAGGAACAAGCGGCTGGCAGACTGGCACAGGAACAAGCGGCTGGCAGACTGGCACACGAACAGCAGGCTGGCAGACTGGCACAGGAACAGCAGGCTGGCAGACTGGCACAGGAACAGCAGGCTGGCAGACTGGCACAGGAACAGCAGGCTGGCAGACTGGCACAGGAACAGCAGGCTGGCAGACTGGCACAGGAACAGCAGGCTGGCAGACTGGCACAGGAACAGCAGGCTGGCAGACTGGCACAGGAACAGCAGGCTGGCAGATTGGCACAGGAACAGCAGGCTGGCAGATTGGCACAGGAACAGCGGGCTGGCAGATTGGCACAGGAACAGCGGGCTGGCAGATTGGCACAGGAACAGCGAGATGGCAGACTGGCACAGGAACAGAAGGCTGGCAGACTGGCACAGGAACAGCAGGCTGGCAGAGTGGCACAGGAACAGCGGGCTGGCAGATTGGCACAGGAACAGCGAGCTGGCAAACTGGCACAGGAACAGAAGGCTGGCAGACTGGCACAGGAACAGCAGGCTGGCAGAGTGGCACAGGAACAGCGGGCTGGCAGACTGGCACAGGAACAGCGGGCTGGCAGACTGGCACAGGAACAGCGGGCTGGCAGACTGGCACAGGAACAGCAGGCTGGCAGGTTGGCACAGGAACATCGGGCTGGCAGGCTGGCACAGGAACGTCAGGCTGGGTAACTGGCACTGAAACGTCAAGCTGGGTAACTGGCACTATGGTGTGGGTTGGGAAGTACTTCCGTTTCTTTTTAGATTTAGACACTGCAGGTTTGCTAACAGAAGTGAGGTATGAAGAGGATGGAATTAAGTAGGAGGAAGGATTGGAATATGGCAGAGACACAGGGATGGTGACTGGAGGAGGTTTTTGTGGAGTAGTTACAGGTGGATTAAAGGCAGGGTAGGTACAATTAGTAGAACCTGGGTAGTAATATTTGGTAGGGTGCGGAATTATCTGGGCTGGAGTTGCCATTGGTGATGGACAGATGGATCCTTGGGAAGGCGGGTGGTGAATAGCAGGGCTGGAACGGACAGGTGAATTAAAGGCAGGGTAGGAACAACAAGTAGAGACTGGGTAATAATACTTGGTAGGCTGCGGAATTAACTGAGCTGGGGTTGCCATTGGTGATGGACAGATGGATCCCTGAGAAGGCAGGTGGTTAATAGCAGGGCTGGAACGGACTGGCTTGGCTGGAATCAGGAGATCTGACCATGCCTGCAGCACAGGTTGAACAAAAGCAGGTTCACACACACCTTGTCTAATCAGAGCCTGCACAGAATCAATACAATCAGATAACTTTTGCTGGGGACAGGAGGAATAATGCTCATCAAAATAAGCCGGGTCATCCTCTAATAACCACACCAGGGATTCAACTTGGTCACGACTAAAGGGGGGAGAGAAATCATCATTACCATCAGGAATAAATGACAGGGCCGGCTTAACACACAACCGAATTAATGCCTGAACATCATCAAAAGTCATGTACCCCTGATCCACCCAGGAATGAGCCGATCGGATAGTTTCCATCAGTTGGTCACTAGTCCATCCCTCCAAAACCTGGCGACAAGCCCCCTCATCCTCTTCTGCCAGCAGAGAAAGGTAAAGGATTTCATTGTAATCCATGTTTTAGAGCACTACACCAGGATGGTTCCTCAATGCAGTCACGTCTGATCAAGGGATGGCCTTGGTGAGTGAGGACCACCAGTGCAAACAGCAAACAACATATATAATCAAAAGGGAATACCATATCATAAGTCAAGCCAGGCCGAGGTCATACACATGGGGAGTCAGCCGATGGGTAAGGATGGGACAGGACAGAGCAGGGAGCAGATGGATGGGACAGGACAGAGCAGGGAACGGATGGATGGACTAGCTGCGGGGTAAGAACTCAGGGGAGACAGGAACCAGGGGACAGGGCAGACAAGTCCAGGCGGGATCAGAATCGCAGACAGGATCAAGGCACAGAATCAGAGTCCAGAAGACAGGGTCAGGGTACAGGCTCAGGTCCGGAAGGTATGACGATACCAGGGCGATTACACACGCCGGGTATTATAGAGGCGTGCTGATGGCATTCAGGTCACACCTGAACGCAGGAAAGGCTGTGTGCTCCAAATGACCAAGAACCCCCCGCTGGTGGAGGCCAGTACTGCAGCCAGAATAACAGGCAGATTTACCAGCAGGGGGGACCATTCCTGACAGCTGTGTGTGCAGCCGCTGCAGCATGGCCAATGTAGAGTTCCATCTGGTGGGCATGTCACAGATTTGGCGGTTCTTGGGCAGGTTGTATTCCTTTTGGAGGTCTGTCAGCCGAGCACTGGCATTATATGACCTTCGTAAATGCACATAGACTTTCCCGGCCTGCTTCATGACATCTTGTAAATCCGGGTACCTGCCCAAGAACTGGCTGCACCACCAAATTCAGGACATGAGCAAAACAGGGCACATGGGTCAGTTGTCCCTGTCGCAGGGCAGAGAGGAGGTTGGTGCCATTGTCGCTAACCACCATTCCAGGCTTCAGCTGGCGTAGCGTCAACCACCTCTGAGCCTGCCCCTGCAGAGCAGACAGAACCTCGGCCCCAGTGTGGCTCCTGTTTTCCAAGCACACCAGCTCTATCACCGCATGGCATCTCTTTGCCTGCATTCCTGCGTAGCCCTTCGTACACCTACGGAGCACGGCTGGTTCCGAGAACACATCAGCACAGAAAGAGGCCACAGAGGAAGAAGAGGAGGGGGTGGAGGAGAGAGGTGTGTCACTACCAGTAGTGGTGTTTTGGAGGCGTGGTGGCGGAACAACCTCCAACACTACTGTACCTTGCCCTGCGTCCTTCCCAGCTGCCAGCAGAGTCACCCAATGAGCCGTGAAAGAGAGGTAACATCCTTGTCCATGCCTGCTGGACCATGGGTCAGCGGTAATATGTATCGCCTTCCGTGAGAAAAAGTGGCGTTTGGAAACTTGCTACTGAGGTACCGCACATTCCACAAACTCACGGAAGGGGGCAGAATCTACCAACTGAAAGGGCAGCAGTTGAAGTGCTAGCAATTTCGCTAAGCTAGCATTCAACCGCTGGGCATGTGGATGGCTGGGAGAGTACTTATTTGGCTGGTACAATCTGACATTGGTGTACCGATAGTAGATTGCCCGCATGTACTACTAGGTTTTGACACACCTAATTCTACACCTTCAGTCCTATCAGTGCAGGCTTCAGAGAGGACTGAGGGTATAGTGTGGTTGGAGATCCCAGCTGATGAGGGGAGGTCCGCTTTGTTCTTTGGTGTGGGTCTTTGAGGTATGCTTGCCAACGAACTGCATGGCAGGTCGACATATGTCTGGTCAAGCATGTGGTGCCCAAGCGGGTGATGTTTTGGCCACGCGAGATACGCTTGATACATATGTTGCAAATAGCAACGGTGCGATCTGATGCACATGTCTCAAAAAAGGCCCACATCAAAGAACTTTTGCAGTAACGCTGAGACATAGCACCTTCCTGCACAGGCGTAGCTCTGAGATGTAATGCAGTTGGTGTGCTGCCCTTAAGCTGTGCCCTGGAGGGCATCTTGCCTCTTTGGAGATGTGCCTGTGCCTCCTCCTCCTCCTCCTCCTCCTCTCTCCTCAGGTGCCCACGTAGAGTCAGTGACCTTATCATCCCCTCCCTCCACATCACTGTCGAAAACCTGGCAGTATGCTGCAGCTGGGGGAACATGACTTTAAGGCCTCGTACACACGGCCGAGGTTCTCACCAGAAACCAGCGAGAACCTCACTGGGAGCTGCATTCCAGAGAGAACCTCAGCTGTGTGTACGCTCTCTGCTCGCCCCGCCCGTCGGGAAACCCGTTGAGCAAATAGAGAACAGGTTCTCTATTTGCTCGACGGCTCGTCGGGATGAATGGCTGGTTGCCATTCCCGACAGGTTGGTCGCAGGTTATGACGGCCGGCAGAGAACCTCGACGGGCGGAACGATGTGTTCCGCCCGTCAAGGTTCCCTGTCGTGTGTACGGGGCTTTAGATTGATGTCCCTCTCGGGCACCCCCTCTCTCTGGGCTCACATTCCTGCCTTCCTCTATCTGTGTTCCATCATCAGAACCTTCAAAACGCTGCGCATCTTCAGGCAGGATGTACCCAACGCTGTATTGAAACAGTTCGGGGGACTCCTCAGGAGGACATGGTGGGACTAGGGAAGGAGTAAGTGATGCCATTGAGCAGAGGGAAGAGGACGCCTTGGCAGCTAATTTGCAAGACAAAGTACCTTGAGCCTGGGTGAGAGATTATGAGGAGGATGAGAATGGCTTGGTCATCCACTCTACCAATTTGTCTGCATGTTGAGGCTCAACAAGGCCAGCTCCCGAAAAGAAGGACGAGCACGTGCAACGGCCACATGCTGAAGAGGATGCACCGTGTCCACCACCAGCACTGTTTCCTCTAGATGCAGAGCCTGCTTGCCCTCGTGACTCTCTGCCTCTCTTTGTTGTCCTTTCAGACATTATAATGGCCTGCAGAGGACAAAATCAGTACACACATCTCGTAGCTTTAGGTGAAAACTGCAGAGGACACGTGGAGTACACACCAAGTAGCTTTATGTGCAAACTAATGAGCACACTTGCAGTATACACCAAGTAGGTTTATGTGCAAACTATACAGCACAAGTGCAGTAGACTACAAGTAGGTTTACGTGCAAACTATACAGCACAAGTGCAGTAAACACCAAGTACGTTTAGGTGCAAACTACTGTATACAGCACAAGTGCAGTCAACTACAAGTAGTGCAAACTATACAGCACACGGGCAATACAACACGTTGGAAGACTGCAGCTAGTACAATCAACTGCCTGACAAATAGTAATAGCTGATCTAGCTAAACTATACAGTGTATAAATATATGTACAACTCCTGGGATGTGTATATATATCCTCTACACACTGTGGGCCAGATTCTCGTAGATGGGCCCATCTACGAGCGGGGCGTAGCGTATCCTATTTACGCTACGCCGCCGCAACTAAGAGACGCAAGTGCCGTATTCTCAAAGCACTTGCGTCCAGAGTTGCGGCGGCGTAGCGTAAATGACCTGGCGTAAGCCCGGGTAATTCAAATGTGGATGAGGTGGGCATGTTTCATGTAAATCAATCATGACCCCACGTTTTTGACATTTTTTGAACTGCGCATGCACCGTCTGTGGACGTATCCCAGTGTGCATGCTCCAAATTATGCTGCAAATACAATGGTTTCGATGTGAACGTAACTTACGCAAAGCCCTATTCGTGAACGAGTTACGCAAATGACGTAAACAATGGAAAAAAACGACGCTATCCCGACTTCCACACTTAACATTGCATATGCGGGACCTACGCAACATTACCCCTCATATAGCAAGGGTAAGTTTACGCTTATGCAAACAACGTAAACTACGACGAGCGGGCGCAAATACGTTCGGGAATAGGCGTATGTAGCTCATTTGCATATTCAACGCGGAAATTTATGGAAACGCCACCTAGCGGCCAGCGTGAATATGCAACTTAGATACAACGGTGTAAGTGACTTACGCCAGTCGGATCTAAGGCAAATCTATGCGTAACTAATTCTAAGAATCAGGCGCATAGATCCGACGCCGCAAAAACAGAGATACAACGGCGTATCTGGAGATATGCCGTCGTATCTCCTTTGAGAATCTGGCCCTGTAAATTTAACTAAACTGACTAGCCTGCCTACTCTATCTATCTAGTAAAAAAGACACTGGGCCAGATTCTCAAAGAATCCCCGGCAGCGTAGCGTTAGCCATTTACACTACGCCACCGCAACGTACTAGAGCTTGGTAGTACTTTACGAGATCAGGGTATGCTAGACCCCCCTCCGATCTTGCCGCCAGCAGCACCGACCGGGGGACTCTGTGATGCTTGTAGTTTCATGTATACTGGAGCAGATCAGTCTGGAGTTTTCTCAAGTGGGCGTAGGGCACTGGTATAGGTAGGGTTTGGAACAGGTAGAGTATTTTTGGGAGGATCGCCATTTTTGCTGCCGCTACTCTCCCCAAGAGGGAGATGTGGTGCTTTCTTCATTGTTGTAGAAGGGTCCTAATAGTATGGAAAAGGGTGGGTGGGGGTGATGTGGATCCCCAGATATTTCAGTGAGGAGGTTTTCCAGCTATAAGGGAAAGTTGTGTGTAGGTGGGCCACCTCCCCGTCGGGGATGTTAAGCGGGAGCGCTTCTGATTTTGGCGCTTTTTTTTTGTAGCCTGATAGCGCTGATATGATATTTTGAACTCTTGATCTCTAACTAAGATCCCTCTGATATCTGGGTTCTGACAGATGGTGGAGGCTAAGGGTTCTACACATAGCGCGAACAGCAGGGGAGACAGAGGGCACCCCTGCCTGGTGCCGTTAGTTACTGGAAATGTGGAGGAGAGGGCAAAGGGGGTCTTGACCTGGGAGGATGGGTCGGAGTATAGGTGCTGGATAGCCCGCAGGAATGGCCCCTTAAATCCCACATGTCGCAGCGTAGCAAACAGAAAGGGCCACCCCAAGCGGTCAAAGGCCTTTTAGGCGTCTAGGCCCAGTAATATGGACCTCTGACCCTCTCTGTTCGCCACCTCTACCAAGTCAATAATTTTCCTAGTGTTGTCCCCAGCTTGACGAAGCGGGACAAATCCCACCTGGTCCTTGTGTATGAGGGAGGGGAGTACCAAATTCAGTCGGATGGACAGTAATTTAGTGAAGATCTTCAAATCGGAGTTCAGAAGGGCGATGGGCCTGTAGTTGGCACACAGGGAGGGGTCCTTATCTGGCTTCGGAATCACCGTGATGAAGGATCGTTGCATGTCCCCAGGAATAGGAGTGTCCTTGGGGAATGCATTAAATAGTTTACACATACGAGGCAACAGTAGGGGGAGGAATGTTTTGTAGTATTCATAGGGGAATCCATCGGGTCCCGGGGCTTTGTGTGACGGTAGGGATTTAATGGTCTGTTCTAGCTCCTCCTCCGAGATAGAAGCATTCAGAGGGGCCAGATCCGAGGGTTTGAGCCTGGAGACACCACTCTGCTCCAGATAACTGGTCATGCGTTGAATGAGGTCAGGAGATGGAGGGTTATTGGGGATGTCAGGGTTATTGTATAGAGTTGTGTAAAAGTCTGCGAAGGTTTGGACTACGTCTTTAGGGTGAGAGACTAGGTCTCCTGTGGTATTCTGGACCTGGTACGGGGTCGTGGCCTGGGTGCTGTCGCGTAGTTTTCTGGCCAGGAGGGAGTGGGCTTTGTTACCCCTATCGTAGAACCTTTGTCTGAGTCTAAGTAGTGCTTTTTCCACTTTGCCCAGCGCTATGTCTCCCAGGGTGGCCCTCAGTGTAGAGATCTTTTTCAGGAGCGATATAGTAGGGGAGTCCTGCAGCCGTCGTTCCAAAGCCTTCAGTTCTACCTCTGTACGCTGTTTCAATGCCTGAGAATTTTATTAATGGCTGAGGACAGGCCTATGCACTTCCCCCTCAGCACCGCCTTGTGAGCCTCCCACAAAGTGGAGAGGGTTATATCTGGAGTATCATTGTCCTCAAAGTAATTCCTCAAGGTAGATTCCAACTCCATTTTTGAAGAGAGGTGCTGGAGGAGAAATGTGTTCAGCCGCCATGTGCAGGGTTTGGCCACCGGGGAACCTATTGCTAAGGTCAGCAGGACTGGAGCGTGGTCAGACCAGGAGATCGGACGGATCTGCACTGCCTTGACCAGCTGTAGGGTAGTATTGTTCACAAAAAAATAATCGATTCGGGAGTGTGTGAGGTGAGGGGCTGAGTAATATGTAAATTGGCGATCGCCAGGGTGGAGAACCCGCCAGGCATCAAAAAGTGCATAACGTCTGGATATCTGTCGGAACAGCCTCGAGTCTCTAAGTACTCGGTCTGAAGGTACCCTGGGGTTCACCACATGGCGATCTAAAGTGGGATTTTATATATGTTCTGATTGGACCAGATCACTTGTTAAAGTCCCCTCCGATTACTAAGATCGTGTTTGCCATTGTCAGTGCGGAATTCAATATTTTATATATGAGACGTGCTGTGCCGTGCCCGCCATACACCTTGGAGAGGAACCCAAGTTGCCGGACGTTTGGGGCGTATATAGTGCAGAAAGTCACTTGTTGGTTCTGCCACAGTCATATTTGGCCTGTAGGATGATGTAGTGACTCTGTGGGTCGCTATAGTGGTGTGAGCTTGCTGTCCATAAAGGGAGACCCTTTCTTAATGAGTATGGCCACTCCGGCCTTTTTGCGGGGCCCGCGAAGGAGGTGATGAGAGGTATATCTGAGAGTAGTACCGTGACGCGAATGCAAAAGAACCTCCTTTATCTAAATGTGTTTCCTGGACCATAATTACATCCGCCCCCGACTGCTTAAACTCTGACAGGGCCAGGTGTCTCTTTCTATTGGAGTTTAAACCGTGGACATTTAGGGAAAGTATCTTAGCCATGAGGGTGTGTGGTGGTGAAGGGAGCCGTACTTATCTGATGCGGATGGAGGGGACACGGGCGCCAGAGGCCGGGAGCCAGACACCGCAGGAGAAGAACCGAGACCATTCCGGAAGTACTGTGTAGAGCCACACGATGACGGGGGTGGAGGGGTGGAGAGAGGAATCTAGAATAAAAAGAAGAAAGAAGAGAAAACATTAGAATGAGGCAACTGTAACAAAACAATAACTCTATAGCCTTGTACACACGATCGGACATATCCGATGAAAACGGTCCGCGGAGCGTTTCCATCGGATATGTCCGATCTGGAGTTTGGTCCGATGGCGTGTACACACCATCGGATCAAATTCCCCGCCGGCGGACGGCGCGGTGACGTGGCGGTGACGTTGACGCCGCCACGTCACCGCACCAGGAAGTAAAACACTTCCGCGCATGCGCCGAATCCATTCGGCGGCGGCGCGGCGGCGGTGCGGGACGACATGTCTGCTGGTAAGTGTACTAACCAGTGGAGGAGAGGGCAGACATGTCGGGCGGACACATTCCCACCCGATAGATTTCAAAGCATGCTTTGAAATCTGTCGGGTGGACAAATCTGTCCGCTAGCCCATACACACGATCGGAGATGTCTGCTGAAACGGTCCATCGGACCGTTTTCAGCGGACATATCCGCTCGTGTGTACGAGGCCATAGTGTCGACCTGTCAGGGCCAACAGGCCCAGGTCTGAGCGGCTTCCCGTGGGCCCCACCAGCCCGGCCCCTAGGGGTCGTGCAAGGGGAGCCCAGGGGAACCCTGAAGCGATCATGCTGAACAACAAAACCGCATGTGTCAAAGTCCAAAACATCTGGGAACTAGATAGGGGAGTGGGAGAAGGGGGGTGAAAGGTCTCTCTCTAAAGTCTCAGCCGAGACTTGCCCTTGATGCTAAACTAGACTAAAGTCTCGGGCATGGGGAGTGGGTAATGCTACTAGAAGGTTGTCCAGGGCCAGGTCCCTGTTTGGCGAAAAGGGGTGGGGCATCTTGTGGGTCGGGACCCTTGTCAGGAGGATTGGATCAGTTCTTCCTGTGGTGCCTGTGTGGGCTTCTCTTGGATCCCTCCGAGCCTCTGGATTGTTTGGGTGGCGGAGGTGGACTTTCTGCCACACCGAGGGTGGCGGAGGTGGTGTGGCCACGAGATCCCAATCTGGCAGCTGGGGAATCTGAATGTCCAAGGTTTCACAGAATGCTTGAAGGTCCTCTGGGTATCTCAGGACAGCTGATTTGCCTTGTGAGGCTAAATGGAAAACCCCATCTGTACGGGATATTCTCATCCTGCAGGGTGCGCAGCAACGGCTGTAGAAGCCTGCGCTTTTGTAAGGTGATCCACGACAGATCTGGGAAGAGCTGAACGGGGACTTCATCCAAGGTCACTCCGCGGGCGAGGCGTGCTTGACGCATTATTTCCTCTATCAGGGGGTAGGAGCTTAGCCTGCATATTATGTCCCTGTGTTTGGAGGTGGCCCCTTTGGGGCGCAGCGACCGGTGAGCTCTGTCCGTTAGTATGGGTTTAGTCAGGTTGTTGAACAGGGTGTGTAAAGTGGAGCGTACATCTTCGGGGCCCTCCGATTCCGGTATCCCCCGGACGCGAATGTTGTTCCTGTGCCCCCTGTTGTCCAGATCTTCTAAATGACGCTGCATGTCTCTAAGCAACGTGCGGTGTTCCATACCCTGTGTTTGTGTCTGATGAACTGCCAGTTTAGTTTCCTGGATTTCCTCCTCCGCCATTTCCACACGATCAGCCAGGTGTTTGAGGCCCGATTGGAGGTTTTGGATCTCAGACCTGCAAGTGGATTTCAAGTCCAATATGAGCTGTTTAAAGTCCTCCTTGGTAGGCATTGCTTGCAGGTATACAAGCCATTGTGGGGGGATGGACTAGAATGCAGCTATGTCCGGCATTTGTGAAGGAGAAGCAGGATGTGAGGGAAGCTGTGTGCGAGCCTGCTGTGAGGGCTCCCAGATAGGGCTCTCAAGTCTCCAGCCCTCCTGAGTTCCACAGGCCCGGGCCTGCTGGGATTGTGAGTCCTCTTCCCCCCTGTCCCGAGGTGAGGAGGGGGCAGGGGGACATGTCAGTTGGGCAAAGAATGCCAGTGACACCGGATGGGGTGCAGCGTGCTGGAGAGGCCCGGGGTGAGGTTGGTGCCCAGGGGGGGATGGTGTCCTCACTGAGTCCTCTCCCGGACTAGTGTACTGCCCAGCTCTGGATGGAGCAAACGGATGGGAGCTGGGATGGGCTGACTGTGGCAGCGCTGGAAAGTCCTCCGCACCCCCCGTGGGGTCTGGTGAGCTGGCCTCCTCCCTCCTTATTGCCGGATCAGATGCTGAGCGGAGGAGCTGCGGGTAGGCCTCGGAGCACTGCGTGTAGTGCTCCGGGTGTCCCAAGATGGCGGCGGCCCGCAAGTTCGGCTGTGAGGCCACAGCGGTGGAAGGGGACCAGGCAGGGGGTGTTTGCTCACCCGACCAGCCGCGCCCGCTCCCGATCGTCTGCGGGACGGACATCTGGTCAATTGGGGTCCGGAGTGGCGCTGGGATGGAGTGAGAGAGCCACGGGGGGACCGCATGTCAGGCGCGTTCGTGTCCGGTGCCATCTTGGATTCCCTGTCCTGCGGGAGACCGGGCTGAATAAAGAAGGCCCTGAGGTCCATGGATGTCTCCTGAGGGGGCTGGGATGATCCCCTGGTTGTAGTGGACCTGGTCGTCCTGGAGCGACCCATTGATGGCGGGTGGAAAGTCCCCAAAATAGCCGGTATGCTGTGGGCAGAGAGAGAGCTCTTAGGCTAGGCTTGCATCCGAGTCGGCTTCCGGTCACGCCCCCTATCGGTCTTGCTGTTTTTACAGCTTGGAGTGGATCTGTAAAAGGCAGATTTCAGGGGCAGATTTCAGCCTTGGTTGTGTTCCTTCAGTGGCCTTTTTGCGGCCCTTCCCTGGTGGGTCCCTTTTTGTGTGAAGGGGGTTTGTCATATACTTTCCCCTCTTGGCCCATCTCTTCCCCCATGAGTTTTGACTCTGGTGCTCTCAGTTCTTCAGGAACCTTGTGGGGGGATGGACCTTTTGGAAGGAGAAGCAGGATACCTCAGAGAGATATTCCACAGGCCCGGGCCTCTTGACCTCTTCCCCCCTGTCCCGAGGTGAGGAGGGGGCAGGGGGACATATCAAAGAATCAGAAGGTGGCCGTGCTGGACCCGGGGTTTGGTGCTGAGCCCAGGGGGGATGTCCTTTCCTCTCCCGGACTAGTGTACTCCCAGCTGTGGAGCAAACGGATAGCTGGGAGGGGTTGGCAGCGCTGGAAAGTCTGACCCCCCGTTGGGGGTCTTCCTTATTGCCGGATCTTGCAAGCCGGGTAGGCCACGCTTGTGCTCCGGGTGTCCCATCCGGCCCGCAAGTCCGAAGGTGGAAGGGGACCAGGCAGGGGGTTTCTCACCCGCCAGCCGCGCCCGCTGGTCTGCGGGAACATTGTTTGGGGTCCGGAGTGGCGCTGGGATGGAGTGAGAGAGCCACGGGGGGACCGCATCCTTCTGGTGCATCTTGGATTCTGTCCTGCGGGACGGAATAAAGGTTGGATGTCCTGAGGGGGCTTCCCCTGGTTGTATACTTTCCTGGAGGCCCATTGTGGTACCCCAAAATAGCGGTATGCTTGGGCAGAGAGAGAGCTGCGGGTGTCGGCTTCCGGTCACCCCCCTAGCCTGTTTTTACTAGTGGATCGTAAAAGCTCCTTTCAGCCTTGGTTGTGTTCCTTCAGGGCCTTTTTGCGGCCCTTCCCTGGTGGGTCCCTTTTTGTGTGAGTTCTAACTTTCCCCTCTTGGCCCATCTTTCCCCCATGTGTCTGGTGCTCTCAGTTCTTCAGGAACCTCTGGTCCAGAGAGATATTCTCTTGAACTATCTCAGAGGCCCTGGCCTTTACCTCTGGAGGGGTCTGAGTTGGGGGTCGTCGACCACCATTCCGAAGGTGGTTTCTCGTTCTTCCATCCTTCTGATCAGGAGGTTGCCTTTCATACTTTAGGCTGTCGCGCTTTGCGGGTGTACCAGCCTACGGCTCCTTTTCGGAGTTCTAACTGTCTTTTGTGTCATGCTCCACAAGAGCCCTGGCGGTCTCGTCGAACCATTTCTCGGGGAGGGCCCCCTTAAGGGGAGGGCCCCCCTTTCCGGTCACGGCACTTTCGACCAGAGCAATTGGTGCTTCCTGGTTTTTTTTCCGACATCATGCGTCTGTCTATTTGGCCGCTAGTTTTTGCAGGTGGCTGTTAAAAGTTGCACCTCCTTCGTTGAGGAGCTCTGCTTGTTTTGGGGTGAAATTAAAATTGGTTTTACTGATATATTTTCCACCCCTCATTTTTGACACTGCTTGGGAACATCCCGTTTGTCAAGATTTAAGGAGCTGTGTCTATTTGGCCGCTAGTTTTTGCAGGTGGCTGTTAAAAGTTGCACCTCCTTCGTTGAGGAGCTCTGCTTGTTTTGGGGTGAAATTAAAATTGGTTTTACTGATATATTTTCCACCCCTCATTTTTGCTTGGGAACATCCCATTTGTCAAGATTTAAGGAGCTGTGTCCGTCCATGGACGATAAGAGAAAATTGGATTTTTTGTACTCACCGTAAAATCCTTTTCTCTGAGTCCATGGACGGACACAGCACCCACCCCTCCTTTTTAGGTTTGTACTGCTTGTTACGAACTGAGGCTGCTTGCTGCAGTGAGGAGGGTTATGTCTGGAGGGACCGCCCCCTGGGCGGGGCTGTTCAACTCTGTTAATGTAACATGTATTTAATTATCTAACATGTTTCTGCCTAGTCCTCTCCTGTAAACAGGGAACATAACCACTTGTCAAGATTTAAGGAGCTGTGTCCGTCAATGGACTCAGAGAAAAGGATTTTACGGTAAGTACAAAAAATCCAATTTTTTCAGACGGAATGTTGGCTCAAACTTGTGTTGCATACACACGATCACACAAAATTCCAACAGTCAAGAATGGGGTGACGTACAACACTATGACGAGACAAGAAAATTTAAGTTCAATGCTTTCGAGCATGCGTCGACTTGATTCTGAGCATTTGTTTTTTTTTTGTGCATCAGAATTGCATAGTGTGACAGACCTAACCAGGACAGAGGCTTTTGGAGAGGACACATGGGCCCCCCCCCCCCAAAAAAAAATGAAATTACTAATAACTGTAAAGTCATAAAAAATAATGTAGCGCCCCTTACTTTCAGACGGGACTCTATTGTAAATTTAGTGGGGTGAGAGACTTCTCTGCTCTCACCCAGGTTGATTTATGGTAAATTTGGGTTGCTGTCAGCCCTGAATTGTCCTGTAAGTCATTTTGTGCTTTGGAGATGCAGCCTCGTCTCTGAGCATCAGGTGGCGCAAGAGGGGTTCAGGCAGAGCCACTTTTTCTCAGCAGCCAATTAGAGGAGTGTTTCCCTTGCGGGGCATGCTGGGGAGGGGTATATCTGTGGCAGACGCCATTTTCCGGGGTTCTTCGCGGGTTCCTGGTTCTAGGTGCAGCACCCACCTTCAGGGTGTGCACACATCACGGGCCCCACCACTATGGCCTACCTGGCCGGAGCGCACATGCTACGCGGAGTTCCTGACTCTTGGCCCTCATGGCTCAGAGCAACTGAAACTACAATGGGGCCCCAGTGACTTACTGGGGTTCCACACCGAAAAGATCCCAAGCTGGATGTGCTGTTCGGTGGGGAGTCGGTCTGAGGTGAGCCCGGAGGCAGGTGAAACAATAGGACTTAGACGAACCATCGGGGATCTGGGTACCGAACACTGACAGGTTGTCTGCTGCAAACTGTCAGTCGGTGGCCCCAAGATTACTGACTGAGAGGATTTGCTCTACGTTCATGTTCCTGAGTACTGGGCCTGTGGCAGAGACCCTTTACTAAACCAAATTCTATTAGAGCCAAGTCAGTGGCAGACACATGTTCCCTCTCAGCAATCCTTAGTGACTTTCTGGCTGCCAGGCCTGTGAGAGGGACCTGTCCAGGGGCGTTATACCCACTCCGGCTGGAGTGGCAACGAGACAAACACATTCATTGGAGGCAGGACTGCTTCTATTATCCACAGCCTGTATCTGCAAGGTTACTCTTTTTCACCAATCTACTCTCGAGTTGACTGTTGGTCATGCTGGACCAGAAATAAAGCATTGAAAACATCAAACAACGGTCTGGACATTCTATTACTGCTCTCATCACTATCATCACACCATCACAGAGGTAACTTAAATACGCCAATCCCAAATCTAACCAGCGGCTCCTCCGGGGGTAGCGATACAATAAAATAAAAAACAAACATAGTAAGACCCCCCCAAAAATCAGCCAGCACTCACCCCTTCACGGTGATGGTCCCCCGCCTCCCTCAGCACTCACCCCTCCACGGATACCTCAGCTTCTCCTCCCGGCAAACCCAATCCATCCTGATCGGCCAGGAGGAGAAGCTGGAAAACAATAGCGAATATTAATTTGCTTTTGTCACAACTCGCAAGTGGGTGGGTTTGGGGTGCAATGCTGTGCACCCAAGCCCAGCCTTTTTCAAGCCAATTAGAGCCAAGCTCTGATCTTGTGGCTTGAAAAACAAAAACACTCATATGTACAAGTCCGGCGCCTTGTAGGAGATCTGCTCCCCAGCGTTCCTAATGGACCCTACTCCTGGAAAGACCCCTTTTACATGGAGCAGTCTCTCAAAAACCAGATCCGCCTGCTCAGTGGTTGATCTATCTGCTGATCCCCGCTGAGCAGGCGAATGACAAGTCCGTGTCCACTCCGCTAATGTAGAGCGGACACGGACACAGCTCTCTATTCTCTATGGCAGTGGTCATCAACCCTGTCCTGCAGGGCCCACTAACAGGCCAGTTTTGCAAGATAACTGAAATGCATCACAGGTGATGTCATATGCTGCTCAGTGATTGCAGTATTCCAGTCTGCATCTCCCCAAGGTAATACATAAAACCTGGCCTGTTAGTGGGCCCTGCAGGACAGGGTTGATGACCACTGCTCTTTGGGACAGTCGAATGGAAACATACTGCCTGTCGATTTCCATCCAATTCCCATCCATCTGTTTTTAGTGAACTGAATCAGATGCAGGCGTGTGTAAACGGACACATGCCCATTTACATAAGTCTCTCTGTAGAGAACAATGGGTGGTCCGATTGGGCCCGCCTGAAAAAAATTGACTTGCAGACCCGATCGGCGTGCTTGTGTGAAAGGGGCCCCCAATTTTACATCATGTATGTCCGCATGCATGTCCCTGAGCTCACATTGTCTGCGTTTAGGGTCATGTACTCACATCCACACAGATGTCAGATTGGAAACAGCAGCTATGCCTGTGCAGCAGTTGTCCCAATTGACATAAATGAGACTGCCTGTACGGGGAACACCTGTGCATCCCTGTGTGGGTAAACATGTTTGCTATTAACTCCATACAGGTCAAGCTTTTATATTTAGTAGGGATTTAGCAGGAATTTTGTAAAATTGTCTGTTTTTATCTGCTAATAATGATTTTAATTTTTTTTTTTTTTTTTTGTGAATATATTGGTTCGATAAACATTTGTACAAATACTACGGGGTCTAAAAAAAATCAAAAAAAAATCTGTAGAACCCTTTTTTTATTTCTAGAGGTCATATGCTTTTAGAAAACATATATAGTTTGGGGGGTCTTCCACAAATTCTGAAAGCTGTAAAGGAAAAATTTAATCCCTCAGATTTTTGGCGAAATTTGGATAATTTACACTATTGCGTCTGTTCAATTTTCACCATTTCGCAAAAAGGCACAACTTAAAAGTTACAAATATTTGTTATTTATTCACACAATACAGGTCAAGTTTTTATATTTAGTAGGAATTTTGTAAAGTTTTTCTGTGTTTTTATCTGCAAATAATGGTTTTGGTGTATTTTTTGAAAATATATTGGTTTGATAAACATTTGCGCAAATACCACGGGGTCTAAAATAAATCAGTAGCACCTTCTTTCTATCCTACTTGTGCTTTCAGAAAATGTAGGGTGGTTGGGGGTCTTTCACAAATACTGAAAGTTATAAGTGAAAAGTAAAAAACAAAAGGAAAAATTGCAAAAAAAAATGCTCTGGCCACCTCAGTGTACAAAATGGAGCACAGGACCTGGCAGCAAAAGTCAGTTGCCTTTTAATAGAAACATGTGGGATTCCAGTCCAGGAAATTTGCATCTGCTTTCCTATTATTCGCCAAGAAATATCTGGTCCTGCCAATATATGCACGATGGGTAGATGCGCATATATAGGTGCATATGAGCAGTGTTGCTCATCTTACTTTAAAAAAGTAATTAGTTACAGTTACAAATTACTTCTCCGAAAAAGTAATTGCGTTAGTGACTCAGTTACTACATTGAAAAAGTAATTAGTTACTCAGCAAAGTAACTGAATTTTTTTTTTAATATTCTACAATGCTTTGTTGAGAAGTAGATGACGGGCGCTTGCCAGGGAGCAGTGAGTTAATACTCCAAGACAAAAGAATGCCAGATCCTTGAGAGAAGAAAACCGGAAACAAATGGTGATCTCGTGTATATCCCAGCCTAGGCGCATCCGTCCCACCATGTATGTGCAGCTAATAGGACTTAAAACCCTTATCCATCTGCTATATATTACATCCAAATTAGAAGCTGGATTAAAATGTATGTTTATAATATACATTCCCTTGACGTTTACAGAGTCTGTAATTTAAAATCTTATATTGGGCTTTATTAGAATTTTCTATAGTTTATTGTTTTATTTATCTTATATAAGCTTTATTGGATGCAAGGGATCTGGAATGGGGATGTCAGATTTTTCTTTGTTGTCTGATGAAGAGATAAAATCACTGACCAAAAATAACCTGCTGATCATTGGTCTGTATAGGTGTCCTGCACTTACCATGTTGACCACTAGATGTCGCTGTGTACACCGTGTTGTATAGGGAACATTTGTTCTGTGGAACATTTTGTTCCGGCCATGTGTTCCCCGAATCATTGATCAGGTTGCGCACACAGTGTGTGTGATCGATGCGAGTTGTTCCCCGGTGATAGGTCAGTGTGAGGCGGGTGGGGCTCATTGTATCCAGGGCTCCTTGCGAATTGGGAGTTTTCAGACCGCTGTGACAGTCCATCACAGCGGTCACATGATTCTAAAGCGGAGTTCCACCCATATTTATGTTCACAGCGCCGGCAGAAGCAATTACTCTGCTGCCATCTAGTGGTGGTAGATGTAATTGCGGTAATGCTGCCCAAGTAATGGGAACTGCGTTACCGTAAGGGGAAGAGTAATCAGGTAGATTACTCGTTACCCTCAAAAGGGGCTGCGTTAGGTAACTGCGTTTATTGTAACTCCGTTACTTACAACACTGCATTTGAGTGCATATGAGTGGTGCATATCTGTTTACTGGCCAGTACACAGGAAGTTGGTTGTACTGCTGCTAATTCCTTCCCACCACCATGCCCTGCTCACTGTTCTCTGAGGAAGAGATGATCCTCATTTACAAATGAAGTTATTTTCTATTTTTTTTTTTTTAATGGGGTGGTGTTTGTATTGGTCATGTATGTGTAGATGTAGAAATGATTTGGTGTAAAACCACAACCTACTTCCTGTGTTCAGATGATTCACTTCCGGGGGAATGTATATGGCTTCCTGCTTCAGCATATCTACATGTCCAATTCCCCCTTTAGCTTTTTTGTGTGTGTGTGTGTGTGTGTATATATATATATATATATATATATATATATATACTGTATATATATATATATTTTTTTTTATATATATATATATATATATATATATTCATACCCTTTGAAATTTTGTCATGTTGAAACCAAAAACGTACATGTATTTCATTGGGAATTTATGTGATGGACCAGCACAAAGTGGCACATAATTGTGAAGTGGAAGGAAAAATGATAAATGGTTTTCCAATTTTTTTATGAGGAAAAGTGTGGCATGCATTTGTATTCAGCCCCCCTGAGTCAATACTTTGTAGAACCATCTTTCGCTGCAATTACAGCTGCAGGTTATTTTAGGTATGTCTCTTTGCACATCTAGAGTGACATTTTTGCTTCCTTGCAAAATTGCTCAAGCTCTGTGAAGAGAAATTTTCAAGTCTTGCTACAGATTCTCAATTGGATTTAGGTCTGGACATTTACTGGGCCATTCTAACAATGGATATGCTTTTATCTTCAAACCATTAAATTGTAGCTCTGGCTGTATGTTTAGGGCAATTGTCCTGCTGTTGGTGAAACTCTGCCCCATTCTCAAGTCTTTTGCAGACTATAACAGGTTTTCTTCTAAGATTGCCCTGTATTTGGCTCCATCCATCTTCCCATCATCTCTAACCAGATTCCCTGTTCCTGCTGAAGAAAAGCATCCCCACAACTTAATCCGGCCACCACCATGTTTCACAGTGGAGGTGGTGTGTTTAGGTTGATGTTCAGTTCTAGTTTTCCACCACACATAGCGTTTTTGCTTTTATGCCAAAAAGTTAAATTTGGGTCCCATCTGACCAGAGCACCTTCATCCACATGTTTGCTGAGTCCCCCACATGGCTTCTCGCAAACTGCAAAGGGGACATGACTATCTTTCAACAATGACTTTCTTCTTGCCACTCTTCCATAAAGGCCAGATTTGTGGAGTGCACAACTTATATTTGTCCTGTGGACAGATTCTCCCACCTGAGCTGTGGGTCTCTGCAGCTTCTCCAGAGTTACCATGGGCCTCTTGGCTGCTTCTCTGAATAATGTTCTCCTTGCCCGGCCTGTCAGTTCAGGTGGATGGCTACGTCTTGGTAGGTTTGCAGTTGTGTCATACACTTTCCATTTTTGAATGATGGATTAAACGGTGCTCCGTGAGCTGTTCAAAGCCTGGAATATTTTTATTTTTTATAACCCTGCTTTTGATCTGTTCCACAACTTTATCCCTGGCCTGTATGGTGTGTTCCTTGGCCTTCATGATGCTATTTGTTCACTAAGGTTCTCTAACAAACCTCTGAGAGCTTCACAGAACAGCTGTATGTATACTGAGATTACACACAGGTGGATTCTATTTATTAATTAGGTGACTTCTGAAGACAATTGGTTCCACTAGATTTTAGGTAGGGGTATCAGAGTAAAGGAGGCTGAATAAAAATGCATGCTGCACTTTTCACATTTATTTGTAAAAAAACAGAAAACAAAAAGGAAACCAGGGCTAGCAGCCTATTTCATCTCCTTGATTATGTGTCATTTCTCTTTTTTCCAGGGCTAGCAGTCTATTTCATCTCCTTGATTATGTGTCATTTCTCTTTTTTCTATATTCCTTATATTGGGTGGATAACACACCCCCTCCCCCTTGACACATAGAGATAAGACACTAATCTGGGCTAGCAGTCTATTTCATCTCCTTGATTATGTGTCATTTCTCTTTTTTCTATATTCCTTATATTGGGTGGATAACACACCCCCTCCCCCTTGACACATAGAGATAAGACACTAACTGGGCTAGCAGCTTATTTCATCTCCTTGATTATGTGTCATTTCTCTTTTTTCTATATTCCTTATATTGGGTGGATAACACCCCCCCTCCCCCTTGACACATAGAGATAAGACACTAACTAACTGGGCTAGCAGACCATTAATTATTTTCCTTCCACTTCACAATTACGTGCCACTTTGTGTTGGACTATCACATAAAATAAAATTTATTTTTGGAAAGGGGGTATGAATACTTTTTCAATGCAATGTGTGTGTGTGTGTGTGTATATATGTATATATATATATATATATATATATATATATATTGTAACAGTAGGTGCTACTGTCACGTTGAATTGGACACAGAGGGGTCAATTCACAAAGCTTTATTTTCAGATTGCGAGTGTTATTTTAACGATTTTGCACGTTATTGAAGCTAGTTCAATTCACTAAACGATTTAACGCTTTGAAAAATCATCAAATAACGTTTCCCTACACAGAACCGATATTTTAAGGTGTGGATCCTTATTAAAGAGTCAAATCGTTATTTTAAAGATTCAAAACGTTATTTTAAAGAGTCAAATCGTTAAATATGTACATAAGTGCAATTCACAAAGATTTTTTTGACAGTTATCAATCGTTAAGCAATCGTTAAATTAACACCTCCCTCAGGGTGGCGTTATGTCATTTCCCAGGCGATATTTTGTTGTTAGAGGAAGCTTTTGGCGATTTTTGTAGTGTAGTGTAGTGTTGGGCAAGCTAGAACCGTGCTCTATTTGAACTTAAAATTATCCAGAGGCGAAGAAGAACATGTTAGAATGTTGTTCAGATTTATAAACGTGTATTCCGTTCACATACTATTTTGGATGACTTTTCTGAAACCCAGGTGATAGCTAAATTCAGATTATCATCTCCCATGATTTATTCTCTGTATGAGGAAATACACATGGCTTTAGAAAAACACACACTAGAAGTTTTGCACATCACATGCTCAATCTCCATGTGTATTGCTTGTGTCTCTCTCTCTCTCTGTATCTGCTCTTTTCCACATGCAGCTGTTCTCCTCCCCTTCTGCTCCCAGAATGCATCTCTCCAGCATTATTTAACGATCTTAAGAGTTATTTTAACGTCCCAAATGTTAATAATAACGTCTGAGTAGTTAGCATAACGTTTGGATAAAGAGTCAGTTGAAAACCATAACGACTGTGTTAAATAACGATTATAGCTTTCGTGAATACCATGTTTGCTAGCGTTAAATAAGGAGTGCTAATTTAACACCTGAAGAAAACCAATAACGTTTCTCTTTGTGAATTGACCCCAGAGTCTGCATATTGGCTGAATGCAGAGCTCCAGAGATTACATTTAAAAACTGAGAAAACTGCTTTGGCAGTTTTCTTGTATTTTTTCTATTTTCACATGGGTCTCTGTGGCTTGGAGATCCTTCAGAGAAATGGGTGGAACGGGATCTCCAACCTGTGTCCAGGTTTTAAAGACAGCCTGCAAGCTGCCTTCCCAGGTGCAGACAGCTCATATAATGAAGGGCTGGGGAGAACAGATGAGAGAGGGAGGAAGGTGAAGGAAGTTGGAGCAATGGCTGTTACTGTCTCTGTGTGAGGATAGACGCTGTACGCGTTGGAAGGCTTCGGAGCCGTGTGCATCTAGGACCGTGGGTCTGGAGGAGCTGATGGTTTGGGGAACCATTACCTGTAGCAGCAGTAGCCAGGTGGGCTGGTATTTTCAGTTGTCGCTGAATAACATTTAAACCCCTGCGTGGGATTCCTGAATGGACTTTTGTTTTGTTTTTTTCTCCTTTAATAAACGTGGGCTACCAGGCCCTTAACGTTATATGCCTGTTTGGTGTTGACTCACTGCACAAAAATGCATCTGCCACTAGAGTTAAATACCCCCAATGTTACGATAGATAGATAGATATGAATGAAAGAGGCAATATATTTTATATTATGTAGCATGTAGGAGCTGCTGGTTTTAATTTGGGCCTTGCAGGTTACATTGCTCTTCGTTTTCTAGGGGATGAGATAGGGTTGCCACCTTTTCTTCAAGCCAAACCCGAACACTTTACTGGCGCACAGCATTTTTTTTTTTTGTATACACTATAGACAATAGGATTGTAAAAGACTTTGGAGTGGGAGTGGACGGGGTAGTGGGATGAACACCAACAGACTTTATGGGATGGGAAGGATGGAACAGCCTGTTTTCTTTTATGTCAGTCAGCTTAAAAAAAGTGTTATTTCACTATTGTGAGTTCCGTTTTTTCTTGATGTGCTTATATGGATTTTTATCTGTGAGATCTGCTTGCACTGTCTGTGATGCTTAGTGTGGCACAGTGGCAGTTGTCCCAAGGATATGTGCTGAAGCGCTGTATTACATTCTGATCTGGGGGGTCAAAATTATGGGGGCGCCGCTGTATTTAGGTGTGAGGCATGGAAGAAGGATTGATCAACTTTAATAAGTCACATGAATGGACTTAAAGGAGTTGTAAAGAAATGTTTTTCTTCACCTTAATGCAATCTGTGCATTAAGGTGAAAAAACATTGGATGCTGTCACCACCCCCCCGAGCCCCTGTTTTACTTACCTGACCCCTCGAAGTCCCACACGGTACCAAGATCCTCTCCGCCACTCAAGCTGGCCACTGATGGCTAGATGCGAATGAATTGAGAGCAGCGCAGCCATTGGCTGGCGCTGCTGTCAATCACATCCAGTGACGGGGCTGAGTGATACAGTGAGCGTCTGTGACAGAACCCACTGTCACTGTATGTCTTGGAAAGGACTGTGTGCCTGCCTCCTACCGACAGACTATGGCCCGGAAAGATACTGGAGACCTAAAGCTTGCATTAATGTAATGTAATGTTACATCCCTTAACCATCCTCTTGTTGCTGGACACAGACAATGGAGAGTGGACTGCAGACGTTTCTCCGCAGGGGGTGTGTATTGAGAAGCTAGGCTGCCTGTTTACCATAATCTCATTAGGTATCTGTACACTGTTTCAATGTCCAAATGTTCTGTTCCCATTGATTGTTCCTTATCCCCCTCCCCTCATAGACAAGGCTAAGAGGAGTGTCCCTAACTGTGTGTAAAACTGTATGGTTTGGATTTTAATAAACAGTTAAGCTCTGCTTGTGTAACCCTCAACATGCGTGGATTGTCTCGTGATTGAGGGGTTAAGGGCTGGTTATGGCGAATCTGCAGGCTGCGGGTGCGTTTGGAGGACAGGAGACACAGGTCTGGCGGATGTGCCCACCTGGGGTATCTGAGATCCGTCACAGCGGCTATGGCTTGAGCACGCCCGCAATTACTCAACACCATGCGAGCTCTCGCATGACTGTGGTCAGTACTTGCGAGGCGGACATAAACATGCGCCGAGGGACCCCAGAAGACATGGATTGGGGCCACTCTGTGCAAAACGAACTGCACAGTGGAGGTAAGTATGACATGTTTGTTATTTTATAGGAAAAAATTCCTTTACTTCCCCTTTAAGTAATTGCACAGTTGGTGTTTTTAGAAAATAATTGAATGTACACTTATGAAATAATTGTTTTATAACTTATTGTAGGGCAGTGATGGCGAACCTTGGCACCCCAGATGTTTTGGAACTACATTTCCCATGATGCCCAACTACACTGCTGAGTGCATGAGCATTGTGGTAAATGTAGTTCCAAAACATCTGGGGAGCCAAGGTTCGCCATCACTGTTGTAGGGTATATACACAGTATATACGGGTAGTGGTATGTTCACTTATTTCGGTATATATGTATAGGGAAATTATTAGTCATTAATTGTATGAATTATCACATGTTCACATCAATGGAGGATAATAAATTAAGTACTCAGATATATAAATATGTTTAGTTAACCACATGCATAAACACACACTTGCATGCATAAAGATACTGAGATAAAATGTTCAATTACATACAGTAGATGCACGTGTGTGTGTGTATATATATATATATATATATATATTACACACACTCAGATACATGCACATTGCATACACACTCATATATACACTGTACACATCCTGAGTTATATGCATGCACACAACACACATACATTTACACACTTAGATACATACAGATACTCAGATACACACAAACAGATATAAATACAAACACTAGACATAACCACAACATACTGTGAGATAAAAACTTACATATGTAGTCTAGTATTGGGCAGCCAGCTTCTCTCCTCCCCTCTCTGTCCTCCTCTTTCCTCACTCACAGCCATGCAGCTCCTTCTTCTGCCCGCCCACTCACACAGTCACAGCTCCTCTCCAATACGTAGGACTGTCAGAGTGAACAGTCCTGAGAGCTCCAGTAGCCGGGAACTAGAATCAAAGCATCGGCAAATGCGGCCAGGAGGTACTGTATCCCTCCACAGAAATAAAGGAGTGAATCGGGTGAATATCGAACAGGTGGCAACCCTAGGATGAGATGAGTCTAAGAACCTTCAATGTCCACACAAGTTGTAAATCACTTTTCTGTCAGGTTTTTATTTTCACACAAACTTGTATGTGTAGAGGGAAGGTTCAGGCACACGATGCAGATCACTTGGGAACTTCTATGGTTTCAAAAGTCAACTCACCACTTTCCTCAGAGTGGGTATTGCTCCCCGGATAGACCTCTCTCACTGGCCTAGCAGCCGGGATGATGCATGGACAAAAAGAATACAGTCTCTGCTATAGACCTTTCTTTGAAAGTAGAAATAAAGTGTTTCAGAATCCTCTGCCACAGGATTTAGTACTCGAATATTCAGCCGTACAGTTTAGAGCCTTTAGGCCAACCCGGCAACACTGTAAGGCAGGGATATGCAATTAGCGGACCTCCAGCTGTTGCAAAACTACACATCCCATCATGCCTCTGCCTCTGGGTGTCGCGTTTGTGGCTGTCAGAGTCTTGCTGTGCCTCATGGGACTTGTAGATTTGCAGCAGCTGGAGGTCTGCTAATTGAATATCCTTGCTGTAAAGCATCATAGAATACAGTGCATCCTTCAATTAAATTACCAGGCCTCTCTTGCGATACCAGCCTTTCGCTTCAGGACAGGTCCTCTCCTTGGTTTCCTCCATTGAGTGGCTTTCTCCTGCAGGGCAGACAGCACAGGATCACCTTCAAATTGCAGGCCCCAATCGAGACGACTGGGCCTACCTGGCGGAATTGCAGCCTCGGGCAAAAGTGGACCCAGGTCTAAAAATGCACTATCATATACCTCGAGTCAGGAGGGCCACAAGGCAAAAGGGGCCCCAGTCAATGGCACCTGCCCCTTAACCACTTCAGGCCCGCGTTACCGTCGGATGACGGCAACAGCGCGGGCCTGAATATCCAACATGCCGTCATTTGATGGCATGTCGTTCAGGCGTTCCCAGCGCGCGCTGTAGAGCACGCTGCGGGTAAGCCCTGTGTTGTCCGTGTCCTTTGGACACGGCCAATCACAGATCGCGGCGAACGGCCAATCAGAGCGGCCGTTTGCGATGCGATCTGTGGGCGAATGAGAGATGATCTCTCATAGATCATCTCTCATTGCCGTGTTACACAGAGACAGCGTCCTGTCTCTGGAGAGGAGGAGCCCGATCTGTGTTCCCTCCTACAGATTGGTCACCCCCCCCCTCCCCCCACAGTTAGAACACACCTAGCATACACATTTAACCCCTTCCTCACCCCCTAGTGTTAACCCCTTCAATGCCAGTCACATGTATACTGTAATTAGTGCATATTTATAGCACTGATCGCAGTATAAATGTGAATGGCGCCAAAAATGTCAAGTGTCCGATGTGTCCGCCATAACGTCGCAGTACCAATAAAAATCGCAGATCGCCGCCATTTCTAGTAAAAAAAAAATAATAAAAAATAATTCTCTCCCCTATTTTGTAAGCGCTATAACTTTTGCGCAAACCAGTCGCTTATTGCGATTTTTTTTTATTTATTTTTTTACCAAAAATATGTAGAAGAATACGCATCGCCCTAAACTGAGAAAAAAAAATGTGTGTTTTTTTTTATTTTTTTTTATTGGGATATTTATTATAGCAACAAGTAAAAAATATTGTATTTTTCTTCGCTCTTTTTTGTTTATAGCGCAAAAAATAAAAATCGCACAGGCGATCAAATACCACCAAAGAATGCTCTACTTGTGGGGAAAAAAGGACGTAAATTTTGTTTGGGAGCCACGTCGCACGACCGCGCAATTGTCAGTTAAATCGACGCAGTGCCACAAGCTGAAATTTTACCTGGGCAGGAGGGGGGTGTAAGTGCCCAGTATGCAAGTGGTTAAAGCGGATCTCCCGCGCCCCCCCTTTTTTTTTGCCATTCGATTTTTGAAAGCATATCAAATGAGTTACTAACTTCTCTGCCATTTCTAATCATCCGCACAGTGATTCCTTCTGGAATCATAACTTTTATTCTGTCAGGAAAGCCGTTTCCATTTTGCTTGTGGGCATGAAGCAGACAAGCACTCACTTCCTTGTTTTGGTGAATGCTGAACTCCCAGCATTCACTCCCTCTCATTCCTGCACATGCTCAGTTCCTTGGCCGCCATTTGCTACACCCCATACTCTTGCACAGTAATGATAGTGAGAAGGGGGCAAGCGGACATATTGTTACACCCACCGGAGTTTTAGACTTCAGTTATTTTAAACACAAAACGGATACTGTATTTAAAGGGGTTGTAAAGGTACAAGTTTTTTGACCTTAATGCATCCTATGCATTAAGGTAAAAAATCTCACAGCACCGCCTCCCCCCCCCGAGCCCCCGTTGTACTTACCTGACCATTCGAATCTCCCGGGCGCGTCCACGTCGTCCTCTTCGGTTCCCAGCCTGGCCGTTGATTGGCTAGGCTGGGCGGATTGATAGCAGCGCAGCCATTGGCTAGCTTTAGTGTCCCTTTTAAGCATATAAGCTCCGTTTTGTGTTGAAAATAACTGTGAAATCTAAAACTCTGGTGGGTGTAACAAGATGTCCGCTTGCCCCTTCTCACTCTATCATTACTGTGCAGGAGTGTGGGGTGTAGAAAGATGGCGGCGAGGCTCCGCAATGACTCCTGGGAGCAATGAGAAAAGCTCCCAGGAAGGATATGACGCACTACCCGCAGAAAACCTGTAGAGAACCTGCATACGAGGGGACAGGAAGCCGAGTGGCAGATGCTGTAAACAAAGGTACTGTCACAGAGAAAAAAAAAAAAACGTCCGTTTTTGTACTGCATTAGAGTATGCGATTTGATTAAAAAAAAATTTAAAATAGGGTGGGGCTCCACTTTAAGTATCCTTCCCCAGTATGCCGAGCGGGGAGACCACTCCCACTGGGCTGTTCCCGGGGAAAGACACCCAATACACTCTGGCCTGCCTGTGTTCCAACATTGGCCTGTGGTGGTAACGCCACCTACAGGCAAACAATGGGAAAACCCTCCAAGCACAGCCATAGCCAGAACAGAGGCTGATTTAGCCTTAATCATCAGAGTCTGAGCTAACTACCAGCTCAGACACCCACTAAATTTAAACATCGCTACAATAATATACTGTTGGGAGGAAGCTAGCTTCAAGTCCTTCACTCGCCTTCATTTGTGTAAAGTTTATACGTTGTGGCACAAGGCACAAACTGGCATTTTGGACCTACATAATAGTGTTGCTCACGAATATTCGCATTGCGAATATTCGTTACGAATATTGCATATTCGAGTATTCACGAATAAATCGAAAATTGCGGTGAATATTCGCTATTGCGAATATTCGTATTTTTTCAAATTTATTTTTAAAACAGATCACATCCTAGTGATCTCCATCGACGTCTAAAAGCATTGCTGGTATGATTAGAGAGAGACCCTGGGCCGAGTAGCTGATGCGATCCTTTTATGCTGCCGAATATTCGCAATGCGAATATTCGGCAAAAGGAATATTGCGCGATTATTTTCTCTGCCCTTCTTTTGCATCAGAGCCAATCAAAGTTCTCCTACCACAGTTGTCAGAGGTTAGCAACCAAAAGGAACCTGACTCCCAGTTACTCCCAGTGCTGACGAGAATTTCACAATCAATTTCGCATTAGCGAAATTTCGCAATACTGTTATTTGGACAAAATATCACGAATATTCGATTTTAGCGAATATTTCTCGAATATTCTTCTATATATTCGTGATATATCGCGAAATCGAATATGGCGTATTCCGCTCAACACTACTACATAAACACCCTGGCATGTCAGAGGTGGTTTTGGAAGCAGCACAGCCATTTCCCTATCCCTTTTCTCTATGTTGCTGTGTAGAGGTGCACAATTGCTTCTATCTTCAAATGAAACCTGGAATGGACATCAGAGGCCCCGTGCTTTACAAAGGTGGAATACACACCAACTTCTCAAAGCACTAGAGCTGTCAGTCCATGACTAGTGTAGTTTCAATGTGCAACCTTACCCTATACCTCCCCCATTATACCCTTCCCCCTTCTACCACCCCCCCTTTTACCCCCCCCATGACCTTCTTGACCCAGTAACGAGACCGACACAGTAAATTGGAGTAAAATTGGCCACAACAACCAAAATTAAATATTTAACCAAATTTTAGATAATAGTAATTTCCAACAATTCCAACTTTATTATTAACAATATTTACCAAACACTTTATTACTATTAACACCAGTCCCAATTGGTCTTTGACAGTAACCCCCATTAACCTTTACCTTTCACCACCACACTGCAGTACCATTACTATACCAAGGCCTCCAGCCGACTCCAGCTCATAGACACCCCTTTTTAACCCGCAGTGCACCGTAACCGTATTACAGCGGACACCGTTCCACTGCAATAACCCCATAAGGGGCCCATCCCACCGATGAGCCCCCCCAACCATTTCCATTCCATCAGTTAACTGTCACCATCAAAGACGAAGGACACCGCCTCCGCTGTCGTGACAACCTTCCACCGACCTGAAAGAGAAGAAAACAGACGCACAACATCAAACAAAACAAGGGAGGGTGGGTGGGAAAAAAACCTGCCTCCCTGTGTCTCACTCCTTCTCTGTGCATGTGGTGCTGCCCCGCCCCCTATATATATAACTCCCTCCCCCCTCCAATGAATTAAGCCTATGGCCACTTTGTTACATTAATCTTAAAGTTTGAGATTGAGACATATTGTTGTAATATCTTGGAAAGCTTGGGGATAGAATTTACCGGGTTAGTAAGGTAGAACAAAATGTCGTCGGCAAAGGCTGACAATTTGTGTTCCTCCTCCTCTACCCTGACACCATTGATGTCAGGGTCATTGCGGATCGTAGCCAACAGTGGTTCTAATGACAGGATAAAGAGAAAGGGGACATTCTTGTCCCATTCTTTATTTCGAAAGAGTCCGAGAGCATGCCATTGATTTTTGCAGAAGGATGGTGGTAAAGTGTTTTAATCCATCTGGCCAGCCTGTCCCCTATTCCCATTGCTTTGAGGGTTTGCATCATGAGTCCCCAGTCAACCCTGTTGAATGCTTTTTCGTCATCTATCGACAGGAATAGACCCAGGGACCCATTCTGCCTTATCCTCTGGAGCAGGAGGAGTGCTCTTATACCATTATCTTTGCCCTCTCTATTTGGGACAAACCCCACCTGATAAGGATGTACCAGGAGGTGCATAACCCCTTTCAAACGCTCCGCTAAAATTTTCGCAAAGAGCTTGGTGTCCGTGTTCAATAAAGAGATTGGTCTATATCCTGAGCAGAATGAGCTGTCCTTCCCTTCTTTTAAGATGATAGCAACCAAGGCGGCTAGTGCTTCCTTGCTGGTTTTGTACTCTGACCCTAGGCCATTGAAATATTTACATATATTTGGTATCAAGATGTTACTAAATCTCTTGTAATAAAGTACTGAAAACCCGTCTGGGCCTGGACTTTTTCCGCCTACCGTGTTTTTTAGGGCATTTTTGATTTCTTCTTCAGTTATAGGCCTGTCCATATTTAATCTTTTTATCTCCTCTATCTTGGGGAGTCCTGCCCTCTCTAAGAAATCTGGGGTTTTAGCCTCCTTTTCTCCTGCTTGCCACCTTGTCTGATTGATCGTATAGAATTCTTCATAGTAATTTTTAAAGGTTTCTGCAATGTCCTCTGTTGAATAGACCAAGTCCCCGTTTTTTCCTTTTGATTTTCTCAATATAATTCCTAGATTTCTTTTTTGGGCCATTTTAGCGAGGTGCTTACTGGCTTTATTATCCCATAGGTACCTCTCTCTGGCAATACTATTAAGGTTTTTCCTGCCTTCTTGTTCCATAATCTCCTTAAGTTCATCTTTGTTTAGGGTTAGGTTGAGGTACATCTCTTTTAGTCCCTGCTGTTTATGTTTTTGTTCCAAGTTCGTTATTTCTTTGACCAAAGTATCGGACTTCCTATTTCTCTCCTTTTTTTTTTTTTTTCCTCGCACCCTCGGAGATTAATATCCCTCTGATGTACGCTTTATGCGTCTCCCAGAGAGTTGCACTTGAGATCTCTTCTGTGTCATTGACTAGAAAAAATTGTTTGAGTTCCTCTTCCACCCTTCCTGCCCCTTCTTCCGTCTAGAATCAAGTTATCGTTGAGGTGCCATACCGACTGTTGGTTCTTTTGTATAGATGATTTAATTTTCATAGTTATTGGCGCATGGTCCGATACAGTCATAATTCCAATTTCTGTCTCGGTGACCCTGTCCAATAGCCTATGATCTACCAGTATGTAATCTATCCTGGAATACGTTCCGTGTGGGGGGGAGAAGAATGTGTAGTCATGTGTGTTAGGGTGGAATACCCTCTAAACATCCACCAGTTGGCAATCGTGCATCTTGTGTTTTTATTTTTTGTACTGCACGTTAGTTGTCTCCCTCACCCGGGACGTACTGTCTTCTCTCGGGTTCATACCAAAATTTAAATCCCCCATCAGAATCATATAGGCCTCCGCAAAAAAATTCAGTTTGCCGAGAATTCTACCTAAATATTTGATTGGATGTACGTTAGGAGCGTAGAGATTTGCTAAGGTATAAACAGTGTTCCCTAATTTTCCTTTCAAGAATAAAAATCTACCTTCCGGGTCTGTCAACCTCGCCTCTAGGGCAAACCCAATCCCTTTTGCAAAACCAATTTCCACGCCCCTTGCACGTTTGGAGATAGAGTCCCCATAGAACCAGGTTGGGTACGTAGGTGAGTACAGCTTAACATTTGAATCGAGAGTCAAGTGGGACTCCTGTATAAAAACTACATCCGCTCTATATTGTTTGATCTCTTTAACATTATATGATAAAAACGTTACTTCTGCCATTCCTTCCTACTCAGCAGTTGTCCTTGGTTTTCTTATAGAGTCATTGGGAGCCACATTCCCTTCCCCAACCCCTTTTTGGGAGGGGGAATCCCTCTCGCTATCCTAACCCCCCACCCCCGTCCTCCCCCCTCCCCCCCTTCCTAGGCCTAGTCATCGCCTCTGAACCGTAGGGATCCTCTCTCCCCATTTCCCACCGGTTCTCTTGTAGTGAGGTGTGACTTCCCCGCGCCCAGCCCTCTCCTGTACACCCAAAAATTGGGGGCCAAGCTTATGTGAGCAGGACTGCACCCCCCCCAGAGAACCCCCCCGTTTGTCCCCCCTTTTGCCCCCCCCCCAGATCCTGCTCTTTAAGTCTAATTGTACTTGTTCAACCCATCCTGGTAATTCCAAGACATGCATATCCAATTTGCGGCAGAAACCTGACAGTTCCTCTGGGAATGTTAATATTGCCGAGATCCCATCTTTCTGTCCAGGAAACCCCCACTGATATTTGATATTATGCAACCGCATCTGTTCCAGTAGAGGTTTAAGATGCCTCCTCCTGGCAAGGGTTTCCCAAGCCAGGTCTGTGAAGATCTGGATCTCCACCCCGCCATAGCACAAGGGTGGCTTTCTTCTCAATTTTGACCAGATTTCAGCCTTATCTTCATAATATCTGAACCTGACTATTATGTCTCCTTGGCCTTTCACCCTCTCTATCCTTAATTCTTCCTAATGCGGTGTACCCGCTCTCTTTTAAGGGGTTCCTCCGTGCCGTTGTCCAGAAGGGGGAGAAACAAGTTATTCAAGATTTTTCTCAGATCTTCGCCCCTTTCTTCCTTGATGGATCGAATTCTCAGGTTTTGCCTTCTATTACGATTCTCTTGATCTTCCAAACGGTATTGTAAGAGCCTCTGATTCTGTTTCATTGTGAGGTATTGATTTTTTAGTTGGTTTAATTCTGATTCCTGCTTTTCCATTCTTGTCTCCACCTCCTCTACACGTGACAGGATGTGGCTTATATGGGTTCTTAGTACACTGATTTCATCCTTTATCGCATTTTCCAGTCTCCTTAACATCCCGTCTAGTTCCACCTTCGTTGATGTGTGTATATTCTTGACTCGTCCATTTGACTTAGTTCCTGATCCCCTTCTGTTGACATATCCATGGTTGAGGGGTTCACCCCCCCCCGGCTCCTTTTTTGGTCACCCTCGTTTTTTCTGTTTTTTTTTTTTACATTGCCTGGGCTTTTAGTGCGCCCTTCCGGGGTCATGTATTGCCTTATAGTGCTAGTGGTAGGATTATCCTAAAGGGATTTCCGGGGCGGAGCCCCTTGTTATCTTGCTCATATAATATGTTTTCCTCGCTCTAATTCGCTTTCCCAGTTTAGATGTGGACAATCCTTTTTCTTATAGTTATATTAGGCAATAGATTTTGTGTCCTTTAAGCGCTGTTTGTAACCTCCTGAGAGTAACCACAGAAGTTTAAGCTAACCAGAGGGTCGCTTTCCCTTTCTGACCTATTAAGAATGAACTTTAAAAAATAAACCAGGGGGATAATGGGCAGGATTGCACCCAAACTTGGATTGCTTCTGTAACGGAAAGACCTGTGACAACCAGAAACTTTGGAAGTATGAGAGATACTCCTGTGCCAGGGACACTAATAACTCCTGGGTCTAAGTCCACCCTGTGCCCTTGTAGGCGTAGGGTGGCTAATAAAAATCATAATTCATGTATTACATGAGATGGGACATTAATAATAATTCATGTTTGCAGGATGTCTTGAGATATCACAAAGTGTTGGCTATTCAATGTGGGCACACATGCTTTTGAAAGGTGTTAATTGTGTCTACTCCTAGACATTATGTTGTCCAGTGTATAAAGGTGTTCATTCAGGTCTGCTGCTAGACTTTTCATTTGTCTGATAACACGGTTTAAAGCCTATTGATACCAGGTGTCAAGACCCTTTAGAGACTGTGGGCCAGATTCTCAGTGGCGCTACGACGGAGTATCTCAGATACTCCGTCGGATCGCCGTTTTTTTTTTGCCTCGTATCTATGCGAGTGATGCTTAGCATCACTTTGGCATAGATACGCTTCAACATCTGACAAGTGTAATACCATTACACTTGCGGATCGTAGTTGTAATGACAACTCCGGCCACTAGGTGGCCTTTACGTTGTTTTCTCATTTGCATATGCAAATGGGGCTAGTACGCCGATTCCCGATCGCTTTTACGCCGCCCCGTACGTCGTTTTCGTCCGCGTAAGGTTACCCCTGCTTCTATGAGGAGTAACCTTACGAAGTACCGTCGGGTGCCATGTTAAGTATGGCGTCGGGTTAGCGTCGGCTTTTTCCATCGTTTTACTAACTCGTTCGTGAATAGGGGCATTGCGTGGTGATGATCACGTCGTTTTGGCGTCGGTTTCAACTACTCTTTCCGACGTGAGCTGGAGCATGCACACTGGCCTTTTTCCCCCGGCCGGTGCATGCGCAGTTCGTTCGACGCGGGGGCGCGCTTAATTTAAATACAAGCCGCCCCATTTGAATTACGCGGGCTTACGCTGGGCCATTTTCGCTACGCCAACGCAAACTACGGAGCAAATGGTTAGAGAATACGGCACTTGCTCTAGTACGCTACGCCGGCGATTTTCTTAGAGAATCTGGCCCAGTACGTCTGTCTAGAAATGTGGATTGAGGTTAGGGATGAGCCGAACATACCAGCGTTCGGTTCGCACCAGAACCGTCGAACAGACCGCGGGTTCGTGCGAACATTTAGAACCCCCATAGAATTCTATGGGACTCGAACGTTTGAATTCAAAAACGCTCATTTTAAAGACCAATATTCAAGTTATTGTTGGAAAATGTCTTTGAGAACCCGGGTCTTGTCCCAGGGAATATGTATCAATCGAAAAAAAAGTTTTAAAAACTGTATTTTTTTTCTTGAGCATCGATTTTAATCATGCTTAAAGTGAAAAAAAAAAAAATCAAAAACCCCTTTAAAAAAAGTACCTGCTGGGTGTCTATAGTAGTGGCACGTGTTTAGAAATGTCCCTACACAACATTAGATTACTCTCAGAAAAAAGTGATTTAATATTGCTTGCGGCTTCAAAGTAATGTTTGGTCCTGCAATATGGATAAAAATCATGGAAAAAAATAGCATGAGTTTCCCCGCCACCATTCCCCCCAGGTCTTTACAAGACCCAGTGCCGATCCTGACCTCCCTGAGGCCCTAAGCAAAATCTGACAACAGTGACATGTCACATTAAAGAAAGTTGCGAAGCGGGGGGGGGGGGGGGTGTTCTACTGTCGGAAATGACTCAGCCAGCGAGTTTAGAAGCCTGGTGAGGGTACGAAAATGACTTCTCACCAGGTGGGGCCTCTAGTAATTTTGGGGGCCCTTTGCAGCTTTGCGTGGCCCTAAGTGGCTTGCATAGTGCGCCTATAGGGAGAATCGGCCCTGACAAGACCCTATGGCCCTATATACTTTAAACAGCAGTATACAGGCGGTGCAAACAAGACAAGGACTGTAGGTTTGTTACGTAGAATCTGAACCATGTCATACTTTGCTGCTGCATATTGCACAATTTCCTAAAGAGACCCTCAAACTACATGACACTTGTGCCTGGTGATGAGGTCATTGATGTTCCAGTGGTGGCCCGTGAGCCTGTGGCCATACAGGCTTGGCCTCCCCAAAGCACACATGCTGTGTGGCAACAATATGTCGATTATTTTAGGGGTGGTGGGGGGCCATTACAATGACAGATCTTGGCTCAATCAATTATTTCTTTGTGAAAAAAATTGTAGAAAAAAGGGGGGTTCCCATCCGGAGGCCCCTTTGGGCAAATTATGTGAAGAACTCCTGTTCTATGAAAGCCTCCATTATTTCTGCAAGTCAAAATTTTGTAAAAAAATGTCAGTCAAGCCTTAGCTTTCTTCCCATATCTAACCCACAAACTCATCCACTGATCATAAAGTCTAAAAAAAAAGTTTTGTATCGTCGTATTGCATGATCGTTTTTCCGACGTTTTCTACTGACTGTAAACGACGTTCTCTATCCCTTTATACACTGCGCATGTGAGAAGCCCACGCACGTTTCCACGCCCATGACGTTCCTTTTAGTGATTGCCACGCCCCTTTTTAGTCGGTCAATGTGGAGAGGAGTCTGAAGACATTATGGAGGAAAGACAGCAAGCTGCAACCAGGCAGGAGACAGTCCAGGCACACACCAGGAGGAGCAGGAGGTACAAAGCCACCAACATGAGCTTTGAAGAGATGGTTGAGATGGTGGCTATTTAAAAAAAGGAGGACTATGACGGCAAATAAGGGCCTTACAAAAACCCCAATAAACTAAAGGCCCAGATCATAGATAAGGTACGGAGGGCTATCCATGCAAAATTTGGGGTGCAGAGGTCCAGGGAGCAGTTGCGCAAGAGATGGAGTGATTTGAAAATCCGAGAGCCAGAGCAGATGGAGAGAATTCGAAGAGTCCTCAGAAGACGTAAGTAATTTTCATGTCTGCTCTGATTTTTTTTTTTTTTTTTTTTTTTTGGCATGTGCTTTTATTGCAGGTTGTGTGTATATATACAGTTCAAGAACAGATGTTTGAAGGTTCATGTTTGTGTGGGCATAATAATTGGTTGGTCATTCTATTTAAGACCTTTTTATGTGAGACAATTTTTTTAATTAATGTAGATGTGTTATTAAGTTGATTTAAATAAATCAACTTAAGTCAATATACATTAAAAGGAGAGTATGCTCAGCAAAGCAGTTGATTACACATATGCACTCAGTAGCTGGTTGGCATGGCCGATCCGCCCTATAGGCTCACTATGCAAGCCCAAATAACTAGAGGCCCCGCCTGGTAAGAAGTGATTTTCGCCCCCTAACCCCCCACTTCTCAACTCGCTGGCTGCATGGGAGAAGATGCAAGAAGTCGGCACCCCTTGCTTCTCAATTTAATGTAAGATGTAATTTCAGACAGCAGAACACCCCCTCCACCCACTTCTTAACTTTCTTTAATGTGACATGTCACTGTCGTTAGCGCCCCCCGCTTCTCATTTTTAATGTGCCATGTCATTTTGCTTCGGGCCCCAGGGAGGTCAGGATCGGCACTGAGTGTTGGTCACAAGAACAACCTAGTTAGTTAGCGTTTTCACACAGAGGTGATCCAGTGTCAACTTGTTGTTTTGCCATGTAGGAAACTTGGCCAAAGAGAGAGAAATACAGCAGCTTTGGTAATGGATAAAATCCTGTGTTAAGCTTAGGATTGTAAAAACACACAATTGTACGACACTTTTTAAAAAGAATGATTGATATTCCTCTTTCAGGTCTCTAATCTTTTTGATACATCTATCCCTTTTTTTACAATCTCATAGGCCGCAATCAAGCTGCAGCAGTGGAGCCGACCAACCTCACACAATGCCAAGCCCCACCTTCGCCGGATGTGCAGGAAGTGCAAAATGCCACCACATCAGGTCAGTGTCATACAGCACAGCTTCAGGTAATACATGTAGGCCTGCATAATTTTAATTACATGTTTTTTTTTCCAAATTTCAGGTGTACGAGCTGTTGGGGGTGGCTTAGACACCGACAGTGCCCAGGTGCTAATTGGGGGGATAATTTGCTGCATGGATGAAATAGAGGACACAAACCTCGCCCTCTTGAAGACCATAAAGAACAACAAGAAGGTGCTCCAAAACCTGAAAAATCTTGTTGACATTCTGGGGAATAAAAAATAAAATAATAATAAAAAATAATAAAAAAAAACATAAAAAATAAAATATAAAAACCAGTAGATGTAGACAATTATTTAAATGCAAAAATATAGGTCTTAAAAATAAAAAATAAAACATTTCTAGTTTGATATTTAAAAAAATAAAATAAAATCACACATTTTCAGTGTGATACAATAAATATTTTTGGATACTCAACAATGTCTGGCTTCTTATTATATCAATGCTGCCTAAAACACTGCAACCCCTCACAGATACTGTAATTGGAGCGCAATGAAGAGCCACGTGCAAAGTATTGCATCAAAAATTGGTATTAGACGCCCCTGTTGAACAGGGGCGCAAAAATTGGCACGACACAACACTGCAACCCGTCACGATAACTCTAATTGGAGGACAACAAAGAGCCACGTGCAAAGTATTGCATCAAAAATTGAGGCCCCTGTTACAGGGGCAGAAAAAATTGTGCAAAACACATCACTGAACCCTCACAATACCTCCAATTGGAGGACCAAAGAGCGTGCAAAGTATTGCATCAAAAATTGTTATTAGGCGCCCTGTTAAACAGGGGCAGAAAAAATGTTAAACAGCAACCCCTCACAATACCTCCAATTGGGCAGAACGTGCAAAATGTGCCTTAGGCAGAAAAAATGTGCTGGTGGCGGAGCCCAGAAACACAACATTTCTTACTAGCTATCAGCAAGAAAAGTGAGGAGGAGAAGGATATTCCATCAGCAGCATAGGAGGACAGGCACTCAGCATCAGCATACGCAGTCTAAAAGGGATCCGACATTTCAACAAAAAAAAATTATTCAGTAACATCAGCATCAGGTGCTTGGTAGCTGGTGTTGATCCAAGCCTGATTCATTTTGATGAAGGTCAGTTGATCAACAGAGTTGGTGGAGAGGCGCACCCTGTGATCGGTCACAAAGCCTCCAGCAGCACTGAATGTGCGTTCTGAAAGAACACTGGATGCAGGGCAAGCCTGTAGCTCAATTGCGTACTGTGCAAGCTCTGGCCAGTGATCCATCCTTAAGACCCAGTAAGCCAGAGGATTTTCGGTGGAAAAGGAGTCCAAGTCGGATCTTGCCCCTAGGTATTCCCGGACCATGTAAACCAGACGCTGGCGATGGTTGCTGGAACCGGTCAGACCTTGGGGCTGCGGACTACAAAACTGTCTGAAGGCATCTGTCAGACGGCCACCTTCTCCACCGCTCCTTCTGTGACTCACCGAACCCTCAGCAAGACGTTGTCCAGAGCCAGGTTTTGGTAATCCCCCCGATTCTGGGAACGCATTGCAGAGACCCTTCTGCAAGGCCTCCCGCAGAAGTTTCATCTTCTGCTCCCTCTGCGATGGCAACATAAGGTCCGCAACCTTACTCTTGTAACGTGGATCAAGGTGAGTTGCCAGACCAGTAATGATCCCTCTCCTTGATAGCACGTACACGAGGATCCTTACGCAGGCTTTGCAGGATCAGGGAGGCCATGCAGCGTAGGTTTGCAGAGGCATTCAGGGCACAGTCCCCTGGGACACCGAGGTTGACAGAATCTACAGGCACCTCATCCCAGCCACGTAAAAGTCCACGTGTTCCTTGGGACTGTAAATGATCCCTTGAAGACAGCTGCTGCTGATGCTGAGTGCTAGGCTCCACCTCCATGCTGCTGATAAAATCATCCTCCTCCTCTTCCTCTTCCTGTGTGCTAGGTGGGCAAGCAGGCCCACTGTCTGGGTAAAAGGGGCCTTGAGAGGTAAGGAAGTCCTCCACTGATGCATGCACTGTCACTGCTCACCATCCTCGTGGCCTCCTCAAATGGTGACAGGACAGTGCATGCATCCTTGATCAAGGCCCACTGTCGTGGGGGAAAAAAAACCTAGCTGCCCTGACCCAATTCTGCTGCCATATTGGCACAGGTACTCATTGATGGCCCGCTGCTGCGTGTGCAGCCGCTGCAGCATGGCCAACTTAGAGTTCCATCTGGTGGGCATGTCGCACATTAGGCGGTACTTGGGCAGGTTGTATTCCCTTTGGAGGTCTGTCAGCCGAGCAGTGGCATTATATGACCTCCGGAAATGCACACAGACTTTCCTGGCCTGCTTCTGGACATCCTGTAAGCCCGGGTACCTGCCCAAGAACCGCTGCACCACCAAATTCAGGACATGCGCAAAACAGGGCACGTGGGTGAGTTTTCCCTGTCGCAGGGCAGAGAGAAGGTTGGTGCCATTATCGCTGACCACCATTCCAGGCTTCAGCTGGCGTGGCGTTAACCACCTCTGAGCCTGCCCCTGCAGAGCTGAAAGAACCTCTTCCCCAGTGTGGCTCCTGTCTCCCAAGCACACCAGCTCTAGCACCGCATGGCATCTCTTGGCCTGCATCCCTGCGTAGCCCCTCGTACGCCTACAGAGCACGGCTGGTTCTGGGAAAACATCACCACAGGAAGAGGCCACAGAGGAAGAAGAAGAGGAGGGGGTGGAGGAGAGAAGTGTGTCACAAACAGTAGTAGTGTTTTGGAGGCGTGGTGGCGGAACAACCTCCAAAACTACTGGACCTTGCCCTGCGTCCTTCCCAGCTGCCAGCAGAGTCACCCAATGGGCCGTAAAAGACAGGTAACGTCCCTGTCCATGCCTGCTGGACCATGAGTCAGCGGTAAGATGCACCTTACCACTGACTGCCCTGTCCAGCGAGGCATGGACATTGCCTTCCACATGCCGGTAGAGAGCCGGAATCGCCTTCCGTGAGAAAAAGTGGCGTTTTGGTACTTCCCACTGAGGTATTGCACATTGCACAAACTCACGGAAGGGGGCAGAATCCACCAACTGAAAAGGTAGCAGTTGAAGTGCTAGCAATTTCGCTAAGCTAGCATTCAACTGCTGGGCATGTGGATGGCTGGGATTGTACTTATTTCGGCGCTGCAGCAGCTGGGGCAGGGAAATTTGTCTGGTACTATCAGGAGATTGCCCGCTACTACTAGCTTTTGACACACCGATTTCTACACCTTCACTTTAGGCTTCAGAGAGGACTGGGGGTCTAGTGGGTTTGGAGGTCCCAGAAGGGCAAGGGGGGGTACGCTTTTGTCTTTGGTGTGGGTCTTTCTTGTGTGCTTGCCAACGAGCTGCATGGCAGGTCGACATATGTCTGGACAAGCATGTGGTACCCAGGCGGTTGATGTTTTGGCCACGCGAGATACGCTTGCGACATATGTTGCAAATAGCAAAGGTACGATCTTGTGGACATGTTTCAAAAAAGGCCCACACCAAAGAACTTTTGCTGTAGCGTTCAGACACAGCAGCGCCATGCACAAGCGCCGTAGATGTGCGCTGTAATGCAGTTGGTGTGCCCTTAAACTGACCCCTGGAGGGCATCCTGCCTCTTTGGAGATGTGCCTGTGCCTCGTCCTCCTCCTCCTTCTCCTCCTCCTCCTCCTCCTCCTTCTCTCTCTCCTATCAGGCACCCAGATAGAGTCAGTGACCTCATCATCCCCTCCCTCCTCATCACTGTCAACAACCTGGCAGTATGCTCCAGCTGGGGGAACATCACTGCCAGATTGCTGTCCCTCTCGGCCACCCCCTCTCCCTGGACTCACATCAATGCCTTCCTCTATCTGTGTTCCGTCATCGGAGTCTTCAAAACGCTGCGCATCTTCCTGCAGCATGTAGCCAACACTGTGTTGAAACCTTTCGGGGGACTCCTCAGGAGGACATGGTGGGACTAGGGAAGTATTGTGTGAAGCCATTGTGCAGAGGGAAGAGGATGCCTTGGCAGCTGCTTTGCCAGACAAACTTAGATCAGTCTGTGTGAGAGAGGATGAGGAGGATGAGGACGGCTTGGTCATCCACGCTACTAATTTCTCTGCAAAAAGAAGGACGAGGGGCCACGGCCACGTGCTGAAGAGGATGCACCACATCCACCACTAGCGTTACCTCTAGATGCAGAGCCTGCTTGCCTTCGTGACTCTCTGCCTCTCTTTGTTGTCCTTCCAGACATATTGTTCAGGTGCTATGTAACAGCACAAGTGCAGTGACACCATCTGCGTTCAGGTGGTATGTAACAACTCACGTGCAGTGACACCAAATGCGCTCAGGTGGTATGTAACAGCACACGTGCAGTGACACCAAATGCGCTCAGGTGATATGTAACAGCACACGTGCAGTGACACCAAATGCGCTCAGGTGGTATGTAACAGCACACGTACAGTGACACTAACTGCGCTCAGGTGGTATGTAACAGCACACGTGCAGTGACACCAAATGCGCTCAGGTGATATGTAACAGCACACGTGCAGTGACACCAAATGCGCTCAGGTGGTATGTAACAGCACACGTACAGTGACACTAACTGCGCTCAGGTGGTATGTAACAGCACACGTGCAGTGACACCAAATGCGCTCAGGTGGTATGTAACAGCACACGTACGGTGACACTAATTGCGCTCAGGTGGTATGTAACAGCACACATGCAGTGACACCAAATGCGCTTAGGTGGTATGTAACAGCACACAAGCAGTGACACCAAATGCGCTCAGGTGATATGTAACAGCACACGTGCAGTGACACCAAATGCGCTCAGGTGGTATATAACAGCACACGTGCAGTGACACCAAATGCGCTCAAGTGGTATGTAACAGCACACTTGCAGTGACACCAAATGCGCTCAGGTGGTATGTAACAGCACACGCACAGTCAGAGCGACTGCGTTTCTGTGCAATTCAATAGCCCACTTGCATTAACAGCAACTGCCTTTCTGTGCAAATAAATAGCACACTTGCAGTAACAGGTAATGCGTCTATGTGCAATTAACTAGCACACATTGACTAACACGGAGTACTATGTTTAAGGTAAACCCTAATGCAGGCAATACAACACGTTAGAGCACTGCATCAAGCACAATCTCCCGCCTGACAGATTCTAATAGCAGATCTAGCTAAGCTATACAGTTTATAAATATATTGACAACTCCTAGGGATGTGAATATATTCTCTACAAACTGTAAATTTAACTATACTGACTACTAGCCTCCCTGATCGATCTATCTATCTATCTAAAAAGACACTGTGGGGTAGATTCATGTAGATCAGCGGATCTTTTGATCCGCGTTATCTATCTTTTTTACGATCCGCCTGCGCCAGTTTTTGAGGCAAGTGCTGTATTCAGAAAGCACTTGCCTCGTAAGTAACCCTGGCGGATCGTAAATCCCCTGGCGGAATGCAAATTCCGCGGCTAGGGGGAGTTTAATATTTAAATCACGCGCGTCCCCGCGCCGATCGTACTGCGCATGCGCCGCCGGCTAAATTTCCCAGCGTGCATTGCTTTAAATGACGTCGCAAGCACGTCATTGTTTTCGACGTTAACGCAATTAACGTATGGCCGTATTCCCGGACGACTTACGTAAACGACGTAAAAAATTTAAAACTTGACGCAGGAACGACGGCCATACTTAACATAGGATCCGCCGCACTTACCCCGCATATAGCAGGGGTAACGATCCGCCGGAAAAAGCTTCTGAATCGGCGGTTCTCCTCATTTGCATATTCGTTGCGTAGAAAAAAAGAAGCGCCACCTAGCGGACGGCGGGAGAATGCAGCCTAAGAGCCGACAGTGTAACTCACTTACACTAGTCGGCTCTAAGGGAGATCTGTGCGGAACCTGATTCGAAGAATCAGCCGCATAGATCCGAGCGTCGGATCTCACAGATCCGACGGTGTATCAGTATATACACCGTCGGATCTCTATGTGAATCTACCCCTGTGTCTCTATCTCTCTCTCTCTGACTGTCTGTTTGACTTCTCTGTAAAGCAAGCCGGAACACACTACACGAGGCCGCCCGGGAGGCGGCCTTTTATAGTGTGGTGCGTGTGCTAAAGCCCTGAGCCCTAATTGGCCAAAGCACTCAGGCTTTGGCCAATTAGGTCTCTTCGTTTTTTGGGCGCTGTGATTGGCCAAGCATGCGGGGTCATGGTGCATGCTTGGCCAATCATCAGCGCGCAACGCCGCAGTGAATTATGGGTCGAATTTGGCGCGAACGACCCGATTTGTTCGTTTTCGACGAACGATCGAGCGACCGATGTTCGATGCGAACATGCATTAGCATCGAACGCAAAGCTCATCCCTAATTGAGGTCAAGGCATTGTGTAATTGTATTTTGGAATGTGATAGATCTCGTCAGGATCGGTGCCGAAATGTCTGCTAGAGAATTAGCCATAGTGTGTGAATAGGGGGGTGGAGATTGCATTGTCCTGTGATTAACTGTAACATGCTGTACTAAGATATATAAGCAAGCTAAGAAGCCAATAAAGTGTTCATTCATTTTGAAAACCAGAAAGAACGCAACTTGTGTCTCGTCCTTATTCTGGGAAACGGAATGGGTCGTGTCTGCCGGATTGTGGAGTGTCGGAAGCTGTCGTGGGTGGATGGAAGGTCCAGGGAGCCGGGGCGGTTGGCCCCTCTCTCCAGCAACAAGCTGAGGTTGTAAAGCTTTTTCTCCCAGCTGAATCACTGGCAGTGGGGAAGGATGCTGCTGACCACTGCACACCGCTGCAGCTTGAGCTGACATTGGGGGATGGGACTGTGGTCTCCCCTCACAGCGACCCAGCGGAAGAGCTGGCCACAGAGCAGAGTGTCATGGGCCTCTGCTCCCCACTAACAGAAGAGGGGGTGGTAGTGGATGGGACTGTGGTCTCCACCCACAGCAACCCAGTGGAAGAGCTGGCAACAGAGCAGAGTGCCCCGGGCCTCTGCTCCCCACTAACAGAAGAGGGGGTTCCTGGGGTAGTGGATGGGACTTCAGTCTCCACTGACACAACCCTAGAAAATGGTGCGGCACTGAAACAGGAGGATGCCGGCTTTTCTTTGCAAGCACTGGGGGGTTTTCACTTAGCACCAGTGGATGGGACTTCAGTCTCCACTGGTATACCCCAGGGAGGGGGGGGCAGTTGGCCCAGACCCACAACAGCATGATGGACTGAGCCCAGCCACCCTGCCTTCTCTCCAGCGGCTGAAAGGACTCCAGGGAGAAGGGCCAGTCCAGGCCTCTCCCCAGCGGCAGGCGTGTTCTCTGAGAGAGGCAGAGGTTGGCGGGGTGAGTAATGCTCAGTTTGGAGCCATTTATTTGGGGTACAGTATGGATACCAACATTGGAGGACTGGAATTACTGACTGACTTCGGAGTCAACCTGTTTGGGGTTCCCTCCTGTGTCAGTCTCCCACCGAAAGGGGAGAGATGTAACGGATTGACCCGTGACAACCAGAGAATTTGGAAGGATGAGAGATACTCTTGTGCCAGGGACACTAATAACTCCTGGGTCTAAGGCCTCGTACACACGAGCGGATATGTCCGCTGAAAACGGTCCGATGGACCGTTTCAGCAGACATCTCCGATCGTGTGTATGGCCTAGCGGACAGATTTGTCCACCCGACAGATTTCAAAGCATGCTTTGAAATCTATCGGGTGGGAATGTGTCCGCCCGACATGTCTGCTGGTTAGTACACTTACCAGCAGACATGTTGTCCCGCACCGCCGCCGCATGGATTCGGCGCATGCGCGGAAGTGTTTTACTTCCTGGTGCGGTGACGTGGCGGCATCAACGTCACCGCCACGTCACCGCGCCGTCCGCCGGCGGGGAATTTGATCCGATGGTGTGTACATGCCATCGGACCAAACTCCAGATCGGACATATCCGATGGAAACGGTCCGCGGACCGTTTTCATCGGATATGTCCGATCGTGTGTATGGGGCCTTAGTCTACCCTGTGCCCTTGTAGGTGTAGGATGGCTAATAAAAACCATAATTCATGTATTACATGAGATGGGACATTAATAATAATTCATGTTTGCAGGATGTCTTGAGATATCACAAAGTGTTGGCTATTCAATGTGGGCACACATGCTTTTGAAAGGTGTTAATTGCATCTACTCCTAGACATTACATTGCTAAGAAGCCAATAAAGTGTTCATTCATTTTGAAAACCATAAAGAACGCAGCTTGTGTCTCGTCCTTATTCTGGGAAATGGAATGGGTCGTGTCTGCTGGATTGTGGAGTGTCGGAAGCTGTCGTGGGTGGATGGAAGGTCGTAAACAGTGGTGACCGTTACAGCTTCCTTAGGATATACTCTGGGTCTTGATCCCCAGAATATATACAGGTGAAAAGTCCCTCTCTATGGGTTAAGTAATGGTATCTTCTCTCTCTTAGGTTTCATCACCATATGGTGAAGCGTTCTTCTGTGCACGGTCTGATTGATTCAGTTAGATTACGCGATCAGCTCGCCCCCAAGGTGTAGAAGTCACCTTTTGACCTAGTGAGCTTGAGGGTTAAATAAGCGTAGGTATCAGATTGCTGTGATTCTAAGCGTATCAGAGTTGTTTGTGCATTTGTGAGTGGATATAGGTATTCAAATAACTTTATAGGGTTTAATCTCGCAAGGAGCAACCTCCACTTCTTACCCCCTCTCCCTACTCCCGCCCCATTGTCCATCCATCCATCACCGTTGCACCACGAACCAGATAAAGAGATATAAACAGTGTCCTAAGGTGAGATGCATGCGCCGTGTCCTGTGTATATTAAGAATTCCTATGGCAAGGTGCGGCATGATTGCGGGGTACAGGTACCTCTTCAATAAATGTACACGTGAATGTATTGAGCTTTATATAACTTTTCCAGACGACAAATCCCAGAGTGCGATTCACCGCACTGTTCTCCCCTTCACTGTATCAACCGTCAGCAGTTGTTACCACAGTGGCCCAATGAAGTCTTTTCTGACCGATGGTCAGCCGGTGACATGGTCAGTATGTCACCGGCTGACCATTCAGATGATGGAGAGAGTTATATAGTGTTTATGGTCGTGGCCCTCGGACTGAGAGTGATGTGGATCACATAAACACGCGACAAGACTTACAACATAAATAGACCTGAAGTGTGCCTTGGTGGTCTGGTCAGTATGCCAAGAAAAGGGGGCATACCCAAAATAAGTAATGGGTAGGTAATTGAAGAAGGATATGCTGAGAAGTGCCCTGAAAAAGGGAAGGGCAGGAGGGTGTCGAATGCTATTGAATGCGCAGACTCACGGACATGAGGTGAGCTGGGAAGAGTCGGCCCAGTGACGTGTAGTACTGCACACTGAACCGACAAAGAGCATGTGTGAGTGGGCTGCTTAAATACCCTCCGGGCTCCTCCCATAAACTCAGGCCACCATACTGGCCTTCTTATATATTGTATCTTGGCTTAGCAGGCTTTCCTCTGATTGCTAGGGTCATTAGCAGTGTATTTCAACACCACTCTGTATCATATGACATTGCAATAGGGTTGGAGAATAAGACGAAAATAGGCGGTAATGAAAAAAGTTCTTACCAGTCCCTCAGTCCCTCAGTCTCCAGGTCATCGGCATTGAATGATTGTTTTCTGTGCAGGCAGCCTCCACAGTGCAATGGTGCAAAAACATAAATATTACCTGAACAGTGCAGGGACCAGTGGAGGCCAGGGGAGGCGTCAGGAGCTGCTGCCGAGAGACGCCGCGAGACACGGGGCTTTCTCCTAACTCCTTAGACCGCTCAGTTGGTCAGCTCCGTCGGAGAGCAGAGGGGGAGGGGAGGCCTCCATTGTGCGGCAAGAGAGAACGCTTGTACGGGGTGGTCGGTAGGCGGCTCAGCGACATGCGTGCTTCACGTGCAACATGTCATCCCTGTAACCTTTACCTTTCACCACCACACTGCGGTACCATTACTATACCAAGGCCTCCAGCCGACACTAGTTCGGAGACACCCCTTTTTAACCCGCAGTGCACCGTAACCGTATTACAGCGGACATCGTTCCACTGCAATAACCCCATAAGGGGCCCCTCCCACCGATGAGCCCCCCAACCATTTCCATTCCATCAGTTAACTGTCACCATCAAAGACCAAGGACACCGCCACAGCCCAGAAGGGAAAACCCCTTTTTTTTACGGGCCCCTCCACACCCGCAGGGCCCTATGAATACCCTCCTGCACACCTAGCACCCACAAATCTGTACCCACATCAGTTAGGTAAACACCATCCCTGAGCAGGTACAGCCCCACATTCAACTCCAACTCCCTGTGTCGAACCACTAACCCCCCGGGCTTAGCCACAAACCTCCCCAGAACCTTATTCGCTTTTACCCTCCCCTTATTGACCCGATCCACTGACCTTGCCATGCGCCACGTGGTTCGCGCGACAATGTCAGACCAAAACATCAACATTTTTGGGAAGGATGCCCGTAATGTCAAGACATCCGCCTTGACCGCCGACATCAAGTCCCCTATAGGCCCAATCCCCAGGTCGTTCACCCCGATGTGTAACAGCAACACATCCGGGGGTCGGTCGAGCCGAGCATAGCGCTGCACTTCCGGCAGCACCCTGCCCCAACCCATCCCAGGGATACCCAACCACCTAATCTTTGCCTCCCGTCTGGAAATCCCCAATTGCCTTTCTTCCGGCCTAGCATCCGCTCTCTGGCCCCCCTACAAACATAAGAATGCCCCATGATCCAAACGAGTCGCGCCTGCCTTCCACCTGCAAAACAAAACAGAAACAATGACTATCAACACTCACCCCACAATCCCGGCATTTCAGGCAAGCGTTTCAATACCTTTTACTAATCCAGCACCAAATGCGGGCGTACATAAGAACGCAATCTCCTCGAATCCCATCTTCCAATCCTTTTTACTGCCACCTCATCCAACCCGCACCGGGCCACCTCGGTCGCCGCCCCGATACGGAAGGAGTGCGAGGCAAACAGTCGCTCATCCAACCCCGCTTTTTTTCAAACATTTTCTAAAAATCGCTATGAATTGAAAACGCGATACAAAAGAACCATCCTCATGCATCCAGAACGGCCCACCACCCCCAGGGCGCCCCCTTAATAATTCCCTCACCACCCTTACCGGACACACGCAGCGGATACAAAAACACGTCCACCCCTTTTCCCCTCTGATCCGTCTTCGACCGCCTCAGCCTAAAAACCCACCCTGTCCTCCGACGCCCTGACATCCTCCATCAAAAGGCCCCCGGCCATCCGCTTTGAGGGACTGACTGACTGACTGACTGACTGACTGACTGACTGACTATCTCCCTCACCCGAAAAGCCCCAAAACATGCTACCGAAAAAAACGCCCGAAACAACAGTACTTCGTAGTACGATGCACAAATTTCCCCCAATACCCCAAAAATCCTGCGCAATATTGAAAATATCCTTGCTCTGACGCCCCTTTTTGTAACCCTTAACCGCCTGCTTTACCCAAAATATTTTTGTGAGATCCTCCCGACCTTCTAATTTGAACAAAAATGCCAAGGCGGCTAATTTCTTCTCCACGGACCCGCCCTTCTCCATGTGTCTAGCCACAAAATAAACCACCAACCAGCCCATTTCCCCCTCCCCCAGCTCGGTGTCCACCAGCCGTCTGAAACCAGCCCATTCCTCCCACACCTTTGAGTATGCGGTCCATGTTTGCCCACTCACCGACTTCCTGATCCAGTCCGCTGCTATTCCAATGCAAGTCCCCACATCCACCCCGGGCAAGGGACTCCTTCCGCATCCACCCCTGGGGCCAGCTCCCTGAAGCTGTCCCACTGAAACCAAGACAAGGCATCTGCGAGTCTGTTATACACCCCCAGAATGTGTACCGCATACAGAAGTATATTCCACTGCAAACAGTGCAACACGAGGTGGTGCAGCAATCGCACCACCGGTAACGATGAACCGGAAATCCGATTAATGACTTGCACCACTCCCATGTTGTCGCAGTTCAACCTGATCTTTAAATCTCTGCATTCGGCACCCCATAGCTCGATTGCCACTACCACCGGGAATATAGTTCCAGCAGCACCAGGTTTTTTTCCAAAACCCGCCGCCAACTATAGCCCGTGGACCCGGCCGCGTCCGTGACCAAGTCCAAATCAAAGTTGCTGACAGGCCCAGACATCCAAATTGCCCTCCAATTGTACGTTTCCAGAAACGTGTGCCACACCTGCAAATCCGCCTTCAGCTCTCCCGTTAGGCGGATATAATGCGTTGGTGCCCTCACACCCGCCGCTGCCGCCGACAGCCGTTGGCAGAAAACCCTTCCCATAGGGATGATGCGGCAGGCAAAATTCAACTTGCCCAACAAGGACTGCAAGGCCCGCAACTGAACCTTGTCCCGCCCCAGCATCCCCCGAATCTCCAGCCGAAGATTCTCCACCTTGTCTACCGGAAGCCTGCACTCCATTGCCTCGGAATCAATCATGATTCCCAAGAAACTCAACGCGGTGGCTGGGCTATCCGTCTTGTCGGCCGCCAATGGTACCCCAAACCTGTCTGCCATGTGCTGCAACGTTGCCAACAATATCGCGCACACATTGGATGACGGAGGACCCACACACAGGAAGTTATACAGGTAATGAATGACTGAATCCGAGCCTGCCACATCCCTGACCACCCACTCCAAGAAGGAACTAAACGTTTCGAACAACACGCAGGAAATCGAGCAGCCCATCGGCAAACATCGATCCACGTAGAACTCATCCCGCCACCGGCAACCCAACAGCCTAAAACTGTCCGGGTGCACCGGCAGCAAGCGGAACGCAGCCTTGATGTCCGATTTTGCAATCAGGGCCCCCTTTCCGTAGCGCGGCACCCACCGCACCGCAGCATCAAATGACGTGTACGATACCGAGCAAGCCTCGGGGTCTATAGCATCATTCACCGACCCCCCCTTCGGAAAGGACAGGTGGTGAATGAGGCAAAACTTGTTTGGCTCTTTCTTGGGCACCACCCCCAGAGGCGACACCACCAAATCCGGCAATGGCATCTCTGTGAACGGTCCCGCCATCCTACCCAGCTCTACCTTCTTCGCTAATTTTGCTGAGACCACAGATGGGTTCTCCAATGCAGACCGCAAATTCTTGGCCAAGGGTGGTGCCTTCGACAAAGAACAGGGAATGACAAATCCCTCGGAAAACCCAGCTGCGAGCAGCCGCGCCGCCATCCTGTCTGAGTATCTATCTAGAAAAGGTCCCATACTTTCCCCCCTCACTGGCATTGTCCCCTTTGCTAGAAGCATCCCTGGCCTGCTTTCCTTTTTTGAAGCATCGTGAGCACCCCCGCAGCCAGAGCACTCGTGCTTAAAATGACAGGTTCCCCAAAACTTGCAGGAACCCTCGTTATACTGTCAACACACCCCCCATTTTTTCCTGGCCGGCGATCCAGAGGTGGGTGTTCCCCCGGCCCCGCCCTGGAAAAACTGAGTATTAGTCCGGGGCACGGAAATCATCCGTATCCACAAACTGATATCTTTGTGGTCCCATCGTAACGTAGGGCGAACAGCCCGCCGCTGGCAAAACTGCTCGTCATACCTTAACCACCCCGTCCCCCCATATACCCGATAGGCTTCTCCTATAGCGTCCATATAGCAGAAAAGCGCAAAACAGTGTTCCGGGCTCTTCTCCCCTATGACGCTGGCCATGATCGCAAATGCCTGCAACCAATTGCTGAACGTCCGAGGAATCAACCTATACCTTCTCTTCTCCTCGTTATCTTTTTTAGAACTGTCTGGCTTCACCCTATCCAAATTAAACTTCTCTAACGGCAACAGGGAAAAAATCTCCACATACTCACCTTTTTCGATTTTCTCCCTGACCTCCTGCTTCAGATGATATACCTCACCTTTTGCCAAATCAGTCCCACGTCTGACCTGACCCCCCTGTCCTCTCCCTGTGTCTCACTCCTTCTCTGTGCACGTGGTGCCGCCCCGCCCCCTATATATATCACTCCTCCCCCTCCAATGAATTAAGCCTACGGCCACTCCCCTGACAGCACCTACTTTCCTTAACCCTTTGTTGCCCTGATTCCACCCAGTCATGGCCAGCCCTCCGTTATTTCCTTTTTGTCCTTGTCACTCTGGGCCTCACTATATGTAGATGCAGGACCCAGAGGAACTGGACCATGCCCAGTGCAGCTGCCTAACCACTAGACACAAAAAATAATAAAGCAGTGCACAATGGGTAAGGTCATAGATGGTATAAAGTACATCTAAGCTGGTAGATGGATGTAAAATTATTTATTGCACTATGAAGAAGAACAATCTCCACACAGTCTGGTATATGACTATGAGATATAAAAAACAAATGCAGCAAATAGTCATATGGCATAAAGCATCAAAATGGGAAATGGACGCTTGAATCCAGTGCTCCTGCCACCTCAGGGCAACTATACCTAAAACGGAGAATCCAGCTCGAATCTTTTTTAGCTCTAACTATGGGTACCGCATCTAGAGCCTCCTCTACCTCCAGGTCTTGCTCGCCCAGGGAAAATACTGGTACAACGGCTCAAAACATCCCGGACATGTTCCGCTCACATAGAGGGAATATGGCGCCTTCTGTAGGCCTCTCACAGCCTCCCCCTCCGGAGCACTCGGAGATTGTCCTACTACCGCCGCCAAATGCACCCCCACCGGCCTTAGGAGCGGGCAGAACCCTCCACTGGAACAACACCTGACTATTGATGACCTCAGGTCCTTTGCGGCGGACATTAAATGGGTGTTCCAGCCAAATTGTATGTTTATTAAAAGTCAGCAGCTACAAAAAGTGTAGCTGCTGGCTTTTAATAAACATACACTTACCTGCTCCAGCGTTCCAGCGCCGCGCCGGCTGGGGCTCCGCTCCGCTCCCCGGCATCCTCATTGCTACTGTGGGCACCCGGCCGTGACAGCTTTCGGCTTCACGGCCGGGCACCCACTGCGCATGCGCGTGCGGCGCAGCCTGGCGCTGCGCCATCCCATTGGACAGGCGATCGCCTAGGACCTGTCAGTGTCCTAGGCCATCGCCTACAGGGAGGGGCTGCAATAAGGCGATTAAGCTTAATCGCCTTACCAGCCCCTCGGCGGAAGGAGGAAGTGGGACAGGAAGTCCCACTCCTCCTGAAGCCCCCACTCCCCCCCCAAAGAAATTACCTGCCAAATGTGGCATGTAAGGGGATGAGGAGTGGGATAAGCGGAAGTTCCATTTTTGGGTGGAACTCCGCTTTAACTACTTCAGACCCGCGCTATAGCCGAATGATGGCTACAGCGCGGACCTGAAAATCCAACTGGACGTCAATTGACGTCCGCCCCTTAGGGCGTTCCCCACGCGTGCTCCAGAGCGCGCAGCGGGGAAACTCTGTGTTGGCCGTGTCCCTTGGATACAGCCAATTACAGATTGCCGCGAATATCCAATCAGAGTGGCCGTTTGCGATGCAATCTGTGCGGCCAATGAGAAATGATCTCATATGTAAACATATGAGATCATCTCTCATTGCCGGCTCACACAGAGACAGCGTCCTGTCTCTGGAGAGGAGACCGATCTGTGTCCCTTGTACATAGGGACACAGATCAGTCACCTCCCCCAGTCACCCCCCTCCACCTACAGTTAGAACACAATGCAGGGAATACATTTAACCCCTTCCTCGCCCCCTAGTGTTAACCCCTTCAATGCCAGGCACATTTATACAGTAATTAGTGCATATTTATAGCACTGATCGCAGTATAAATGTGAATGGCGCCAAAAATGTGTCAAAAGTGTCCGATGTGTCCGCCATAACGTCGCAGTCCCAATAAAAATCGCAGGTCGCCGCCATTTCTAGTAAAACAAAATAATAAAAAAAAAAAAATTCTGTCCCCTATTTTCTAGGCACTATAACTGTTGCACAAACCAGTCGCTTATTGCGATTTTTTTTTTTTTAACCAAAAATATGTAGAAGAATACGTATCGGCCTAAACTGAGAAAAAAATGTGTTTTTTTAAAAAAAAATTGGGATATTTATTATAGCAACAAGTAAATAATATTGTATTTTTTTCAAAATTGTCGCTTTTTTTTGTTTAATAGCGCAAAAAATAAAAACCGCACAGGCGATCAAATACCACCAAAAGAAAGCTCTACTTGTGGGGAAAAAAGAACGTCAATTTTGTTTGGGAGCCACGTTGCACAACCGTGCAATTGTCAGTTAAAGTGACGCAGTGCCGGAAGCTGAAATTTCACCTAGGCAGGAGGGGGGTACATGTGCCCAGTAAGCAAGTGGTTAAGGACACCCTGGCGGCCACCATCTCCGAACTCTGGCTGGACGTTCGGTCCCTGAACGACAGGGTCGCCCGCATGGAAAGCGCGGTGGAGGACCACACCATTATCCTCCAACGGTCAACCAGGAAGGTGGACGACCACACTCTCCAACTGAGGGAAATTAATCACCATCTCAAGGACCTGGATAACCGGGGCCGCCGCCATAACTTGAGGTGTCTACCTGAATCCATCGAGGGTATCTCATCCCGCAAACGGTGACTGGCTTGTTTAACTCCGTTCTCGGCAGGCCTCCTCAGGCACACATTGCCATGGATAGAATCCATCGTGCCCTTCGCCCTAAAGGCAGGGAGAGATATAGTCTGTTGTCTTGCAGACTATAGACTGAAAGAAGACATTTTAAAACTGGCAAGGGGCAAACAACAGACAACATTCAAGATCTATCTGGGATCACACTGGAGCACCGCCATGATCTCAGACCCCTGCTGGATGTGCTACGAGCCAAGGTAATCAGGTACAAATGGAAGTTTCCATTCTGCCTGTCTGCTTCACACCAAGGCCACAACGTTCTGTTGAAGGTCCCGAAAGACCTGCCCCGCTTCTGCGAAACACTGGGTATCCCCCTCGTTGCCGTCCCAGAATGGTATGCGTCATACCGACAATCTGTGAACGGCTGGCCTACGCCACGAGCAGAACCGATGGAGGTGCAAGCAATCAGGCACCGTCGCCACCGCTCCCCATCGGGATCCAGGAACCCCCAGGGCTCGCAGGCCCCCAGGCCTGACTGTGGAACCTCCCCTCCACCGGCCGCCTGGAGAGTTTGGAGGGACTACTGAGTGACCATGGTGCTGCATCCGACTTGTTCCGCCCTGTTACCAGTTAGTCTTTTCTCGGTTTTATCTGTTTGACCTTTTGGCCCATTTTATTTCTCGTTTACTATTCTGAAACTTTGTGTGGGAAACCCTGACTGCATCCCCCTGTTTCTATTCGGCCCGGATAAGCTCCTGATATCAATTGCAGAACTATCGCATTTAAAGGTATGGGCCTACACAGTACTTTGATTGCAAGGCACCCTAATGACTGGACATGACTCCCAAAACTACAGTGCCCAGACTGCACTGGGGGGCTTGACAGCCTATGGGCTCTGTAGTAAGACGCAATTTTGAACTACATTGCCCAGTGAGCTTTGCGAAATATCCACTGATCCGGATGTGTATCGGACATTGCCTTCCTGGATCCGGCCCACTTGGACTCCACCCTTCTCTGATGGTGGCTGCAAGCTCCTTACACTCACCACGGCAGACTTCACTCATCGTAGGGCTTTAGCATGCGGCAAGCTATGCTCTTTTGTGGCTGGACAATGGGTTTGCCCGGTACAGGATGTCCCACCTCGAGACGGGCCCACGACGCACCGATGAATACACCTGTACACCGCTGCCTCTATGTCCGGAGACAACTGATGGCGGCAGTCGCTTAGGCCCTGACTTTCTGCTTCCACGCTCTGCTCCTGACTTCGCTCTCCTCCTGAGCTACAGGTCCGTACGCATTGTTTTGTCATGCCCTGGGACAGGTGAGATGCCTATATGATTGGGAAGCCCCGGGAACCATGTGTCTTCACTGAAGGTATAGACTCGGTTAAAGCCTACAGAGACAGGTCCCAGGTCTGAATGGACGCTACGCAGTTGTGTGTTCGGATTGAACATTCCCGGCGAGGCAGACAGCCCTATAGATCAGTACTATGGAGCCTCATCCACTTAGACACAGCCTAGTGTTTTCTCATGAACTAGTCATTCAATTATCCGGGTTTGGGCCTTAGCGGTTTACCTCAAAAGCCCTGGTTAACATCATCTGATACCCCTTGCCAGCGGCTCCCCTACAGATGGTTCCGGGCTGTCCCCAATGCTCAGGGCTTGATTATGTTCATTGTTTTCCTTCGGGGGCATTGCCGCTGTGTAAAATAACTTGTTGCTGTGACTCATTACATTTTATGCTGGGCCTATTATGCTCCGGATTGCATGCTGGCAGCATGCCTCTCTCCACCGGCGGGGGGCGTTGCCCCACAGACCCGAACATCTCAGGGGTGGGGCGATCGTCCTCCCGACCCAGGGGTGGGGGGCGTGTGGCGGTGAGGCGCCTGGTGTGCGGGTCTTTTCCCTCGCGCAGTGGACGTTTCCCGTCCCCTGGCTTTGCCCGGGCGACGGGGGCTTAGAGTCCCCCCACGCCTGGCGCATACCCATTCCCCATGTTATAGTATTATAGATGAGATCTCCCAAATGTTGCAGGTTATGATTTTTACTTTTTTTGTTGCTCTGGGGTGGCACACCATCTCCAGATGACTTTGTTAATTGGTTTAGTGTTTTACATTCCACACTGGTTCACTCCGTTTCCTGGCACGACCTGACCAACCCCACAAGTTTGTACCCAGTGGCTCATATATCTGCTAGCCAGGTGTACCCGCCCGGGGTGCATCGTACGCCCCCCCCCGACGTATCGTTCCTGATTTAGGGGTGGGAACCCTTTTCTCCCCCTTATCGGTTTCTCCTGCCCCAGTACTGACGTACTGACTCGTAGTTTGGACAATCCCCTCCCCTCATGCTTTCCCTTATACCTGCACCCCTTGCTCTCCTTCCCCACCCTTTCTCCCCCCTGCGACAATGGCCAGCGTCGAGGACCCGACCCAGCAGACCACTGACCAGGGACGACCCTCCCTAAAACTTAAGCTATACTCCCTGAACGTCCGTGGACTTAACACACCTGAGAAACGCTCCCAATTACTTTCCTCTATTCAGAGAGATAAACCACACGTTGTACTCTTGCAGGAAACACACTTCAGATCAGACAACATCCCCACGCTGCGGAGCCGCCACTTCCCGGTATTGTTCCACGCAACCAATGACATATCAAAATCCAAGGGGGTGTTGATTCTGCTTTCCAGACACTGCCCGCTTCAGGTAGATGACGTCCAGCGGGATCCACAGGGGAGATTTATTTTCCTCAAGGGGCAGGTACATGGGAAGCCTGTTACCATTGCCAACGTATATGCCCCCAACTCACAACATGTCCAATTTTTTCGCACCACCTTCCAACTGCTCACTGCCTTCCAGTCAGGTATGTTACTCCTAGGAGGCGACTTCAATGTACCTTTGACCCCCCTCCTAGACACCTCGAACGGGTCCTCAAATCCCGGGGGCCATCAAATCCCAACTGAACTTACTGACCCTGCATGACTCGTGGCGTACACTATACCCGACGGTCAAGGATTATACTTTTTACTCGCCTATGCACACCAAATACTTTTTTTCATTACTCAAGCTGATCTGACTCGTCTTTCCGACGCTACCATTGAACCCATGATACTGTCGGACCACCACCCGATCACCACACTGACATGGCAAGGTCAAAGTCCCGGGAGGAGCATTTGGAGGATGGATGACTCTATTCTCCTCGACCCAGGAGACGCTGCCGACTTGTCGGCTAGATACTCCCAATACTTTGCCGACAATAACTCAGTAGAGGTCACCCCTGCCACGGTCTGGGCTGCGCATAAATGCGTCCTCAGAGGGGAGATTATCTCCCTCATGTTGAAGCGTCGCAAACTTCGATCGGCCCGTATCGATGAACTTTCCAACACGATCAAAACCCTGGAACTCACCCACAAACGCTCCTTCGCCGCAGACTCCCTCGAAGTCCTGTTGAATGCCAGTAAAGACCTGTTAGGAGAACTTCAGACGAGATTGAAACGTAAATTTGCCCTAACCCACAAACTTTATTATGAATTTGGAAACAAGTCCGGAAAAATATTAGCCAATGCCCTGCAAAGAAAGAAAGAAGCCCACATGATCCACTCTATTACCTCCCCTACAGGGAAAGTGCTTCAAAAGACTGACCTCATAGCTAAACAGTTTACGACATACCTCTCCTCCCTATATAACCTGCCTACTCCGCCTATATCAGGGTCCCCCACACCCCGAGAGAAGCTAATTGAGGACCTCCTCTCTAAATACAGCTCACTTGGACGTGCCGGTGTCAGCTGACGAAGCCCTTCGGGCTCTGAAACAATTGAAACCTGGGAAAAGTCCTGGCCCGGACGGTCTGACTTCGGGCTATTACAAAACGTTTTCCTCCCTGCTGCTTCCCCAATTTGTCAGGGCATTTAATGATACCCCTTTTTCCCCTCCCACTGGTACCGATTTGTTGGAAGCCCACATTACTCTAGTCCCCAAGCCTGGGAAAGATACCACCTTAGTCCCCAATTATCGCCCCATCTCGCTACTTAATGTTGATGTAAAACTATACGCGAAAATACTGGCCAACAGATTACTTTTACCGGATCTAATATCGACCGACCAGGTGGGCTTTGTTCCTGACAGAGAGGACAGGGACAACACCACAAAAGCAATCAATATCCACCATTGGATGTCTACCAACAACACCCAGGCATTCCTGTTATCCCTTGATGCCGAGAAGGCGTTTGATAGGATGGCCTGGGACTATATGTCGGCTGCCCTTCACAAAATTGGATTACCTGCTCGCTTTCTTCAAATGGTCATAGCCCTTTACTTGTCCCAACTGCCAGGGTCAGAGTCAATGGCCGACTATCGGAGGCCTTCTCGGTATGCAATGGAACTAGACAGGGCTGCCCCTCTCGCCCCTGATTTTTATTTTGACCCTTGAACCGTTCCTCAGAAGACTACGGGACAACCGGGACATCCGGGGCGTAACGATCAACTGCAAACATTACAAGATTGCAGCTTACGCTGACGATGTCCTGTTGTTCCTGACTAACCTGGTAGTTACACTGCCCAACCTCCTTGAAGATTTTGGGACGTTCAAAATGCTTTTTAACCTACAAATCAACTTTGGTAAATCCACGGCTCTCAATGTCTCCCTTCCAAAGACCATGGTCGACCTCTGTAAACAGAACTTCCCCTTTACATGGAAACCCAGCGATATCACCTACCTAGGTGTCAAGCTACCCACACGACTGTCTGACCTATATGCTAAAAACGTTTTGCCCACCCTACAGACGATAAAATGGGACCTACTTAATTGAAACAAGGTAGCTTTCTCGTGGTTTGGCAGGGCAGCAATATTGAAGATGAATGTCCTTCATAGATTACTGTATCTGCTGCAGGCGGTTCCAATAAAGCTCCCTACTGCTTTCCTTGCCTCCTTCAAATCTATCTGCAGAACCTTCCTCTGGGCCAAACGACCTGCAAGGCTAGGGTGGGACAGGCTCATCCTCCCTAAGTTGAAAGGTGGCATTGGCCTACCTGATCTAACTCGTTACCACAAGGTATGTCTGCTGACGAGAATCGTCGACTGGCATATACACAAGGAAGGCAAGGATTGGGTGGCGTTAGAAGAGGCCTTTGTAGGCCTCAGAATGTCCCACCTCCCCTGGATAGATCCAAAATTAACCCCCAAATCCTGCACGTCTCATCCATTGATTGGCCCTACCCTATCGTGCTTCAGGGCTACGAATAGATCCTCGGGCATGGTTACCTCCACTGGCCCCATGACGCCCCTGAACCAAAACCCTGGCTTTCCCAATGATATTCACGTTTCAGATTCCTCAACGTCTCAGACCCCTCCCACGTTGCGAGCACGCCAATTTTTCAACTCTGACACGCTTCTTTCCCAGTCGTAAATGGCCTCGAAATTCCCAGGTTTTGATATAAATTCCCAGGTTTTGATAGAAATTCTTCCAACTCAGACACTTTTTCCACAGTGCGCCAATGCTCTCCCTATGGCACAGAGACCTCACACCTTTCGAGATTCTATGTAACCACACTGAACCACAACGCCATCTGGTCTCAACCCTATACTCCTCACTTACACCAAATACGACACCCAATGCTGACACCCATAGTAGGTGGGAAGCAGACCTCGCTGTTTCCATTTCCGATGACGACTGGAACTCGATCTGGTCCCATACTCACAAAGGTTTCATAAACGTGTCGGCCCAAGAGAACAGATATAAAATTTACTCATGTTGGTATAGGACTCCCAGCAAGTTGCATAGAATTTTCCCAGATGTCCCCCCTACCTGTTGGAGATGTAATTCGGCCGTGGGAACTCTCCTACACATATGGTGGGAATGCCCACTAATTCAATCATTCTGGACAGAAGTACATGCCCTCATCACCCAAATAACTACGTACACACCTGATTTCACCCCAGCGCAATATTTACTCCATCACACCACCCTACCAAAATCGACTTACCCCAAATCCCTGACACCACACTTGATCAACGCCGACTCCCAGTGCGTCCCCCTGCGCTGGAAGGACCCCCTTACCCCCATCTATTGGTGACCGGCAGAATAGGGTTACTAGGATTGAGGAGATGGAAAGGATTATTCACCAAGCTAAAGACACGTCCGAGAAATTCAGATACACATGGGGGTGCTGGACCCATTACAGAGAATCCCTGACCTTGGGAGTCCCTTCAGCACCTCCTGACACCCTACACCAGTGCTTCTCAATTATTTTCTGTTATGCCCCCCCTAGAAAGAAGAAAACATTTTGCGCCCCCCCCCCCGCACGACTGTAAATAGTATAATTTGTCTATAAAATTGTTATAAGTACACCTCTGCATAACACTGTATCCACATATCCCCCCACACAGTATTGCCCTTCTTCACATATCCCCCCACACAGTATTGCCCTTCTTCACATATCCCCCCACACACAGTATTGCCCTTCTTCACATATCCCCCCCACACAGTATTACCCATCACATATCCCCCCACACATTATTGCCTCATCACATATCCCCCCCACACAGTATTGCCCCCTTTACATGACCCACATCACATATCCCCCCACACAGTATTGTCCCATCACATATCCCCCCACACAGTATTGTCCCATCACATATCCCCCCACACAGTATTGCCCCATCACATATCACCCCACACAGTATTGTCCCATCACATATCCCCCCACACAGTATTGTCCCATCACATATCCCCCCACACAGTATTGCCCCCTTTACATGACCCACATCACATATCCCCCACACAGTATTGTCCCATCACATATTCCCCCACACAGTATTGTCCCATCACATATCCCCCCACACAGTATTGTCCCATCACATATCCCCCCACACAGTATTGTCCCATCACATATCCCCTCACACAGTATTGCCCCATCACATATCCCCCCACACAGTATTGTCCCATCACATATCCCCCCACACAGTATTGTCCCATCACATATCCCCCCACACAGTATTGTCCCATCACATATCCCCCCACACAGTATTGCCCCCTTTACATGACCCCCATCACATATCCTGCACACAGTTTTGCCCCATCACATAACCCCCATTTTCCCCCCACAACACAGCCCCCACTCCTTGTCCTTAACATTTCCATATATTTTTCCTCCCTTCCCTCTCCACTCCTACCTGTAACTTTTCAGCGCGGAGAGCAGGAGGCGGGACATTCGTCAAGTGAAGCCGCAGCAGCACTGGGCGGGGCGGGGAGACTTTTGGGCGAACTGGTGATTGGCTGCTAGGACCACCTTCTAGCAGCCAATCACCTGCCGTCCAACATGATAGGCTGCTACCTCTCTGGTCCCGCCCGTCAGTTCAAAAATGTTCAGCCTCCCGCCGTCCGCTCCTCTAACTAGCGGAGGAGGCTGGGGACAGAAGCGGCTACTAAATGGCGCGATCGCCGCGGTCCGGAACGAGGCTCGAGCCCCCCTTTATGGAGCCTAGGGCCCCCCTGGGGGGCGCGCCCCAACTATTTGAGAAGCACTGCCCTACACCAACATACTGCGGTCGTTACTGCTTGACCTGACTGCTGAGTTTGCTGCCTCCCTCAACTTTCCCTTCTCCCCCCCCTCTTTTCTCCAATGCTGAGGACATTTCAGCTGTTAAGTATCGGAGAGCACCACCATAAAGACATACCTTCGATGGAGGTCCTCCTGCACTGATTGTTTGTAGTCTGGGATTGTTTGTAGCCTGCATTCCGTATCACAATTTTATCTCCTTTTTATGACTGACTTCTGTTCTCGCCTAGGTAGTAGGGACTTGACATGCTCCAGGACCATGCTGGTCTTCATCCAATATGTTGGTTCTCTGGTTACCCTCCCGCCCACAGTTTAGTTCCCTTTAGCGGTGGGCGGTTGATGGGTCAGCATGCATTGGTCCATTAATTGACTTTTTAAGTGGCAGAGTCCCCTGCCCCCTGATCCCTTCACTGTATGTTTCAGCTCCCTTAACCTGGGTTTACTGACCAGCACAGTTCTTCTCTCTCTCCGAGACTCCCCAGTATGCATTCATGACGGCTATTTTACATTATTCAATATAATAGTAGATATTTTGACGATTGTTATACATTTCTGTACATGCATTCTTGAACTTTCTGTTTTGTGCAGTATATTGCTCCTGTATCTGTTGATAAATTCAATAAAATCTTTTGAAAAAAAAAAATGAAGAAAAATGTATTAAAATGGTCATTTAAAAAAGGCAAAAGTGGTGCCACACAATAAAACTAAGTAGGAGAAAATTGGTATACTCCATGCAGCTTGCTGGTAAGATGTCTGAGGTAAATACCTGATCTACAAAGGGAACAATGGCAGCCCGGTGGAGAAGGGATAGTACAAAGCCTGATGGCAGCACACAGGGAACCAAGCTCCATAGGTATGCAAGATGGAAAGCTGCACCTGCAGGAGGACACTCAGCTGGCTGCTGGTAAAAAGCTGGGGCTGGTCATGGGGCATGACAGTCCCGGATTGCTGGATAGAAAAAGCATGATCCATGATTAAGCGGTGGAGGTGGGGAAGCCAAGCAAAGCCACGAGATCTGGGCACTCTGCATGATTTTAAAAGAATGCGTCCGCATGTGAAGGGACAGGAGCCTCGTTTTAGGGTGGTGAATCGCATGCCTTGGTTGCCGTGACTGACATGTTTTGCGTGCCTGCGGTTTGTCAAAGAACCAGCTTAGATGTACTTTTCACAACTTATGACCCTTACCCATGGAGCACTGCTTTATTGTTTGCAAAGGTGGAGGTGCTGTGTGTTGGCGAAGAGCTGGGCATTTGCGTGAGCATTCTCCTTCTTGAATGGATATGTATCCATTCAAGAAGGAGAATGCTCACGCAAATGCCCAGCTCTTCAATTAGATGCTAGATAAAGTCGTTAAATTCAAAATTTGATTTCTACAAATTTAGGCCAGCGTGGGCCTTAGCATTAAGACAATCCTAAATCTGACCTCTGTTGTGGGCCAAGGACAATCATTAAATGTGTTTTTTTTTTCAAATTAGTTCAGATGACCACAGTCAAATTGAAACCTACACCTTTATTTAAAAATACAATAAATATATTAAAAAACTGTACAAGTCAGAATAGGATTTTTTAATACAGCTTACCTGTAAAATCCTTTTATTGGGAATACATCACGGGACACAGAGCCTTAACTACTTAATGGGTACAGGTGATTGGACACTGGCAAACCCAATTAAAATTGAGTTCCTCCCCTATGTTGTGGAAATTTCTATTAATGTATGTTGTCAGATGTCCCCCAGTGTCGGTTTTTGCTGTAATGCGAGCATATTCACACATACAGACATTGGTGGAAGACCATTGGTGCAAACACCTTCCCATGGACACAGAAGATTTTCACGCTCCTTTTTAGGGATGTTCATTTATGCCTCAGCAAGGGACTGGCCACTACTTGTCGACTGCATTAAATGACTCCGAATGTGGACAGATCTGCGTACATGGGAACTATAGCATAACTATACGAAAATTATGGTTGTCTGAACCATGATTAAGTATGGTTTGCGGCAATGGCAGCAGTGAGTTGGTTTGAACACGGCTTTGTGCAAAGCCATTCTTTCTAGTAGGGTTCTCCCAATACCACTTTTTTAGGATGAGTACAAGTACCGATACTTTTTATCAAGTACTCGCCGATACAGATTTCCAATACTTTTTTTAAATTTCATGTGACAGTGGCACATTTGTCAGTATTTATTTATTTTTTAGTATTATTTTTTTTTTTTTTACAATTTATTTTTTTTACATTTTTTTTTTATTTTTTTTTACAATGCTTTATTTTTAGTTATTTTTAAGGGGGTGGGGGGAATGGACAGTGTCAGTGTGTGTGTGTTTTTTTATTATTATTTTTATTTTTTACAATTTATTTTTTTATTATTTATTGCAATTCCCCTATTTTTTTTTATATCAGCCCTGTTGGGGGGCTTTGGTGAGATATCAGGGGTCTTAACAGACCTATGACATCTCCCCTCTGAGACAGGGAAAGGGACTAGGGATACATATTCCCAAGTCCCTTTTTCAGCAGCCTCAGCTGCGCTGAAAATGAATGGAGAGAATACAGCGGCTTCTCTCCATTCATAAACTGAAACATTGTAAATACAATTTACGATGTTTCAGTTATGTGAATGGTCAGAGTCAGTGATCACTGACTCTGTACATTCGGAAAAGGTAGGAGCCGGGTTTACCGGCTCCTACTGCTGCTCTCCATCCTGACAGATCGAGGGGGTGGAGGAGGAGAACGAAGGGGGACATTGCGGCAGCACAGAGATGGGGGAGACACGGCAGCAGCACGGACATGGGGGGAACACAGCGGCGGCAGCACGAAGATGGGGGGGGACATGCCGGCGCCTTTTTTGAGATGAGTGTATCAGATCACACCGCTGCTATTTGCAACATATGTCTCAAGCATACCTTCTGTGGCCAAAACATCACGCACTTGGGTACCACATGCTTGACCAGACATATGTCGACCTGCCATGCAGTTCGTTGGTAAGCGTACCTCAAAGACCCACACCAAAGAACAAGCAGACCTCTCCTTGCTCCTCATCAGCTGGGATCTCCAACTCCACTTTATCCTCAGTCCTCTCTGAAGCCTGCACTGATGAGACTGAAGGTGTAGAATTATGTGTGTCACAGCCAAGTACTTGCGGGCAGTCTACTATCGGTACACCAACGTCAGATTGTACCAGGCAAATTTCATGCCCCAGCTGCTGCAGCGCCGAAATAAGTTCTCTCCCAGCCATCCACATGCCCAGCGGTTGAATGCTAGCTTAGCTAAATTGCTAGCACTTCAACTGCTGCCTTTTCAGTTGGTAGATTTTGCCCCTTCCGTGAGTTTGTGGAATGTGCGGTACCTCAGTGGCAATTTCCCAAATGCCACTTTTTCTCACGGATGGCGATTCCGGGTCTCTACCGGCATGTGGAAGGCAATGTCCATGCCTCGCTGGACAGGGCGGTCAGTGGTAAGGTGCATATTACCGCTGACTCATGGTCCAGCAGGCATGGACAGGGATGTTACCTATCTTTCATGGTGCATTGGGTTACTCTGCTGGCAGTTGGAAAGGATGCAGGATAAGTTACAGTAGTGTTGGAAGTTGTTCCGCCACCACGACTCGAAAATGCTACTACTGGTTGTGACACACCTCTCTCTACGCCCTCCTCTTCTTCCTCTGTGGCCTCTTCCTGTGCTGATGTGTCCTCGTAACCAGTGGTGCTCCGTAAGTGATCAAGAGGCTACGCAGGCAAAGAGATGCCATGCGGTACTTGAGCTGGTGTGCTTGGGGGATAGGAGCCACACTGGGGCAGAGGTTCTGTCAGCTCTGCAAGGGCAGGCTCAGAGGTGGTTGACGCCACGTCAGCTTAAGCCAGAAATGGAGGTTTGCGACAATGGCACGTACCTCCTCTCCGCCCTGTGACAGGGACAACTGACCCATGTGCCCTGTTTTGCTCATGTCCTTAACTTGGTGGTGCAGCGGTTTTTGGGCAGGTACTCAGGCTTACAGGATGTCCTGAAGCAGGCCAGGAAACTGTGTGCATTTCAAATGGTCATATAATGCCAGTGCTCGGCTGGCAGACCTAAAAAATGAATAAAACCTGCTCGAGAACCACCTAATCTGTGACATGCCCACCAGGTGGAACTCTACGTTGGCCATGCTGAAGTGGCTGCACACGCAGCAGAGGGTCATCAATGAGTATCTGTGCCAATATGGCACCAGAACAGAGTCAGGGGAGCTTGTTTTTTTCCCACGACAGTGGGCCATGATCAGATGCATGCACTCTCTTGTCACCATTTGAGGAGGCCATGAGGATGGTAAGCAGTGACGGTGCATGCATCAGTGACACTGTCCCTCTTATCCATCTGTTGGAGCACACGCTGCGTGGAATAATGGACAGGGCCCTTGAGGCAGAACAGAGGGAGGAAGAGGTGGACTTCCTTACCTCTCAAGGTCCCCTTTATCCAGACAGTGTTTCTGCTTGCCCGCCTATCACACAGGAAGAGGATGAGGTGGAGGAGGAGGAGGATTGTGTCAGCATGGAGGTGGAGCCTAGCACTCAGCATCAGCAGCAGTCTTTAAGATATCAATTACAGTCCCAAGAAACCCATGGACTTGTACATGGCTGGGACAAGGTGGCTGAGGATCATGTTGTCCTCAGTGACCCAGAGGACTCTGCACCGAATGCCTCAGCAAACCTATGCTGTATGGCCTCCCTGATCCTGCAAAGCCTGCGGAAGGATCCTTGTATTCGTGCTATCAAGGAGAGGGATCATTACTGGCTGGCAACCCTCCTTGATCCACGTTACAAGGGTAACGTTGCGGACCTTATCTTGCTGGGGCAGAGGGAGCAGAAGATTAAACATCTCCGGGAGCCCTTGCAGAAAGGTCTGTGCAACGCGTTCCCAGAGACGGGGAGGTTACAAAATCCTGGTCCTGGATAACGTGTTGCTGAGGCTTCGGTCAGTCAAAGAAGGAGCGGTGGAGAAGGTGGCCGTCTGACTGATGCGTTCAGTTTTTTTAGTCCGCAGCCCCAATGTATGACTGGTTCCAGCAACCATCACTAGCGTCTGTTTTAATTGGTGCGGGAATACCTAGGGGCAAGATCAGACTTGGACGCCTTTCCCACCGAAAATCCTCTGGCTTACTGGGTCTTGAGGATGGATCACTGGCCAGAGCTTGCACAGTATGAAATTGAGGTACTGGCCTGTCCTGCATCCAGCGTTCTTTCGGAACGCACATTCAGTGCTGCTGGAGGCTTTGTAACTGATCACAGGGTGCGCCTCCCCACCGACTCAGTTGATCGACTGACCTTCATAAAAATGAATTAGGCTTGGATCACCACCAGCTACCAAGCATTTGATACTGATGTAACTAAATAATTTTTTTGGAAATGTCAGATCCCTTCAAGACTGCGTATGCTGATGCTGAGTGACTATCCTGTCATACTGAGTGACTATCGTTTTCCTCCTCAATGATCATGCTGATTGCTTGTAAGAACATTTTTGGTTCTGGGCACCGCTACCAGTGGCTAAGGCCCAATTTTTCAGCTCCTGTTTGACAGGGGCGGGTAATTAAAATTTTTGATGCAATACTTTGCAGCAGGGATCATTCCTGCGCTCCAACTAGAGTATCTATGAGGGGTTACAGTGTTGTGGCACCAACACCAGTGCCTAAGGCCCAATTTTTCTGCCCCTGTTCAACATGGGCATGTAATTACAATTCTTGATCTAATATTTCACAGCAGGGCCCATTCCTGTGCCCACCAAGAGTAACTGTCACTGGGACAGAAAGTGAGGTGCAATCTTCTGAACGGATGCACACAGACAGCAAAACAAATGTCCCTTCTCTATGTTTTCCGAAAAGCTTAAAAATAGATTTTTTGGCTGAAGCTACACTTTAAAAAAGTACCAGTTCAAAATTACAAAACAGATTCTACTAAACAACAAACCTACAGTCCCTGGGCCAGATTCCCGTAGAATCCCCGCTGGCATAGCGTAAGCCATTTACACTACGCCACCGCAATTTAACAGAGCAAGTGCCATATTCCCAAAGCACTTGCTCCGTAAATTGCGGCGGTGTAGTGTAAATGGCTCTACGTATCCCCGTGTAATTCAAAGGGGGCGGCTTGTATTTAAATTAAGCGCGCCCCCGTGTCGATCGAACTGCGCATGCGCCGGCCTCAAAAATAGCCCAGTGCGCATGCTCCAGCTAACGTCGGAAAAAGTGAATGAAACCGTCGTGAGCGCCGTTTACGTAAGTCTCTATTCGCGAACGACTTAGTAAAACAACGTAACCGACGGAAAAAGACGACGCTGACCCGACTCCATACTTAACATGGCATACGACGGAACTTCGTAAGGTTACCCCTCATATAGCAGGGGTAGCCTTACGCGTACGGAAACAACGTAAACTTCGTAGCGGGGCGGCGTAAAAACGTTCGGGAATCGTCGGATTAGGCTCATTTGCATAGGCAAATGAGAAATCAACGTACAGGCCACCTAGCGGCCAGTGATGTCATTACATCTCCGATCCGACGGTGTAATTGTTTTTACACCTGTCGGTTCTTCACACGCATAGATACCCAGTAAAAAAAGAGAGATACGACGATGTTTCCTACGAAACGCCGGCGTATCTCTTTTGAGAATCTGGCCCCCTATCTTGTTTGCACCGCCTGTATACTGCTATTCAAAGTATATGGGGCCAAAGAGACTGGTAATGACCTGGGGGGGGGGGGGGGACACTGCAACCCATGCTATTTTTCTCAATGATTTTTATCTATATTGCAGAGACCAGACATTACATTAAAGCAGTTAATGACTTTTTTCCTATGTCATTTTGTGCAGGGACAGTTCTAAACATGTGCCACATCACATGCATACTATAGACACCCAGCAGGTACGATATTTAAAGAAAGGTTTCAGTTTTTTGTTTTTTTCACTTTAAGCATCATTAAAATCACTGCTTCCGAAAAAACTTCCATTTTTAAAACATTTTTTTGCATTGATACATGTCCCCTAGGGCAAGATCCGGGTCCCCAGACCCATTTTAGGACAATAACTTGCATATTAGCCTTTAAAATTGGCACTTTTGATTTTGAATGTTCGAGTCCCATAGACTTCAATGGGGTTCTAAAGTTTGCACAAACGTTTGGTCCGTTCGAAGGTTCTGATGCGAACCGAACCGGGGGGTGTTCGGCTCATCCCTAGTTCACACCAGGAAATATATGCCTTCCTGATTCTGTAATAGATGAGCCTAGAGGCCGGCTTCCTAGCATTAACCAGAGTGGATAGGACTGGCCCTCAGAATGTGGGTCTCAACAGCCAAACCATCAAATTTAGACTTTGTAAGGCAGGATGGAATATTGGACCCTGCGACAGTAGGTCTGAGCGTAGTGGGAGAACCCAGGGTCTTCCTACTGCAATCCTTACGATTTCTGCATACCAGGGTCTCCTGTGCCAAGCTGGGGCGACCAAAATCACTGACTTTTCTTCCTTCTTGACTCTCTAAAGGAATCGTGGGAGAAGCAGAACCGGAGGGAACGCATAAATTGGGGAATACTGATCCTATGATCTGAACAGGCCAACCTTGCAGTCTGTAAGACCAAACTTTGAGGGCCAAATTAATTGCCCGAATCTCCAGAATGTTGATGGGTAGGAGCTTTTCGGCCCGGACCACTTCCCCATGGCAGATGCTTCTTCTAGAACTGCCCCCCAGCCAAGAAGGCTGGCGTCTGTGGTCACCACTTTCCAGGTAACCGGAGTGAAGGATTTTCCTTCTGACAGATTTTGGGGGAGCAACCACCAATCGAGGCTCTGGCGAACCTTTGGAGATAAGACCAAAAAAATTAAAATTAACTTCCCGTCCGCCCCCCCCCCCCCCCCAAAAAAAAATATAAATAAAAAAAAATGTTTTCCTTGGGGGGAAGTTTATATGATTGGATGGTGAGGGGGGGTGGTAAAAAGAAAAAAACATCCCCAAAGTTGGTCTCTCTTCATCATTTTATTCTGGCCATGGCTGTCTCAGTACTTCCTTCTTTTATCACATTTCTTCCTGCTAGTAAACTATTTCCTTTCAGTGACCACTGTGTGTCTCTTGGGAGATCCCCCATATTTCCTGGCGTCCGCTGTTTGCAAGTTTTGTGGGGTCTTCCCTTGCCCTAATTTCATTTGGGGCCTTCCTCTATTACCCGTGTATGTTATTGGAAGGAGCCAGTTTGGTACCCGGATTGATGTTGTCTCAAGAAATATAAATAGTTCTGGAATCTCTGCTGGGGCTCTAAGCGTGAATGACGCTGCAGACTTGCGAAATGTCACTGCAAGTGGGTATCCCCACCTGTATGTAGACCCTTTTTCTCTAACAAGGTCCAACAACAGCCGCAGACATGCTCTGCGCTGAAGGGTGGCCTGGGACAGGTCTGGTAGAATTTTTATAGGCGCGCCCTCATATACTATGTCCTTTATGTCCCATGCTGTCCTGAGAATCGCTTCTTTTTGCTGATATTTATATAATCTACAGATGATGTCCCTTGGCCTATCTAAATTAAGTGACTTAGGGCCTGGGGCTCTATGCACCCTCTTTATCTCAATTTCCATCTGGGGTAATTTTAGTACTAACCCGAAGATTGCCTTGACTTTATTGTCAAAGGCCTCCGTATCTGTTGCCTCCGGGACACCCCTAAGTCTAAAACTTCCAACTGTAGTTGCAGGTCTTTTAGGGATTCAGCTGCTATGTCCATTCTACTACGCTCCAATTCCTCCATGGCTCTCTCAGTGGCCCGCACTCTCTGCTCTATTGAGGCTATAGAGCAGTGATGGCGAACCTCGGCACCCCAGATGTTTTGGAACTACATTTCCCATGATGCTTATGCACTCTGCAGTGTATTTGAGCATCATGGGAAATGTAGTTCCAAAACATCTGGGGTGCCAAGGTTCGCCATCACTGCTATAGAGCTTTCTCTTAACATCACCTTTTCTGACAGGGCACTTAAATCTTGTCTTACCGCCTGTAGTTCCTGGTGTTGAGTCTCCTCCACATGGCGTATCATTACCTCAATCTCCTGCCGGGTGGGGAGCCGCTCGATGTCCTGGCGTGTCGGGAGAGCTGCAAGCATCGCTTTGATCTCTGCCATTTCCATCTCTATCGCGGCTGATCTCACTGAGATCCGCGCTGCAGTCGGCGTCTGTGGCGTCTGTGTTTGGGTAACTCCTGCTCCGGAGGCTCTCCGTTGCGTTGCTGACCTCTCCCCCGCTGCACTACTCTCACCACTCCGACCGCGGGCTCCTTTGTTAATTGCCGCCATGGACACTGCAGATGCCGAGGTAAGATATCTCTGGATGTCTCTTTGCTTACTATCTGTTAGAGCGGCCGCTTTCTTTGCATCTGCCCGCATTATGTATTTGTGGTCTTTGTTCATACCGCTCCATAGGGCGCCAACTCCAGCTCCCGCCGTAAATACCGCTTCAAACCCCGGAGAAGATGCAAACTGCTATCGCTGGAATCCTCATGGAGAGAACACGGGGGTGCGGGATTCCATGTCTCTCATGCGGCCATTCCTAGGCCACCGCAGGGGTTGTTTTTCAGCTGGGTTCCAGGGATTTAAATTTTGCCTCCCTCGGTAATCAGCGGGGAGCAAGGTGTGGGGTATGGAGCTCTACAAGCGTATGCCACTCTCTACTCCACCGTCTCAACCATTTCTGGATTTTATCTGTAAATAGAGACTGTATTCTTATTTATTTTCCCCCCACCTCCTTTCAACAGATTCTCCTCTTTGTTAGGCAATTTATGCCTTAGTGCAGTTCACCCAGTTCTGTTTTTCCACTCAGCATCTCTCCCATTCTCCTAATTTCCACTCAGTAAAGCAGTGACATTCAGGGGCTGATTTACTATTGGCACTGCGCTGCACCGGTTCATGCCTTAATTAGTGCGCTGGATGAAGCCTTAATTAGGCGCATGAACCGGCCGCAGCAGCAGCGCAATGCAATTGATAAGTAAAGCCGTCGCCGAACTCCCTGTTAAAGTCTATGGGGGAAATCTGAAGTGTTCATTTTAAAGGCTAATCTGCAAGTTTTGTCCTAAAAAGTGTTTGGGGACCTCAGTCCTGCCCCAGGGGACATGTATTAATGCTTTTTTTTATTTTTTAAAACTGAAGTTTTTTCAGGAGCAATGATTTTAATAATGCTAAAAGTGCAACAATAAAAGTGTAATATTCCTTTAAATTTCGTACCATGGGGGGCTGTAAAGTCAGCATGTGAAAAAGCGCATGTTTCCCGTGGTTAGAAATGTCCCTGCACAAAATGACATTCTGAAAAGAAAAAAGGCAGTTTAAAACTGACTCGCGGCAATAACGAATTGTCGGCTCCCGGCAATTGTGAGAAGATTCATTCATAAAACAAAAAAAAAGTGTGGAGTCCCCCCCAAAATCCACACCAGACCCTTATCCGAGCATGTTGACCTGGCCGGCCGCACCAGGCCACATGCCCTCAACATTGGGAGGGTGCTTTGGGGTGCCCCCCAAAGCACCTTGTCCCCATGTTGATGGGGACAAGAGCCTCATCCCCGCAACCCTTGCCCGGTGGTTGTGGGGGTCTGCGGGCAGGAGGCTTATCGAAATCTTGAAGACCCCTTTAACAAAGGGGCCCCCCAGATCCTGCCCCCCCTATGTGAAATGGTAATGGGGTACATTGTACCCCTACCATTTCACAAAAAAAAAGTGAAAAGTGTACAAAAAAGACAAGAGCCGGTTTTTGACAAGTCTTTTAATATCTTCTTTCCGCTTCTTCTTCTTCTTCCATCTTCCATCTTCTTCTTTCCTTCAGGTTTCTTCCTCCATCTTCTTCTTCTTCCTCTGCTTCTTTCTTGGGTCTTGTAGTGCCTCATCTTGACCGGCGTCTTCTTCCAGCTTCCTCTCCTTCCGCTAGCCTTCTCGTCCGCATCTTCTTCTTGTTCTTCTTCGCCGGAGGCGCCGCTTCCAATTGAATTCCCCGCTGTGTGCCGGACTACGCCCCCCCTCTGACGAGACAGGCAAACTCTTAGGCCTCGTACACACGAGGGGATATGTCCGCTGAAAACGGTCCGATGGACCGTTTCAGCAGACATCTCCGCTCGTGTGTATGGGCTAGCGGACAGATTTCTCCACCCGACAGATTTCAAAGCATGCTTTGAAATCTATCCGGTGGAATCTGTCCGCCCGACATGTCTGCTGGTTAGTACACTTACCAGCAGACATGTCGTCCCCCACCGCCGCCGCGCCGCCGCCGAATGGATTCGGCGCATGCGCGGAAGTGTTTAACTTCCTGGTGCGGTGACGTGGCGGTGACGTGGCGGCGTCAACGTCACCGCCGCGTCACCGCGCCGTCCGGCGGCGGGGAATTTGATCCGATGGTGTGTACACGCCATCGGATTAAACTCCCGATCGGACATATCCGATGGAAATGGTCCGTGGACCGTTTTCATCGGATATGTCCGATCGTGTGTACGAGGCCTTAGGAAAGTCCCCGTGTAGTGCATGTGCATCAGAGGGGGGCGTGGTCACACGAGCGTCAGACGGCGGGGAATTCAATTGGAAGCCAAGCCTCCGGCGAAGAAGAAACAAGATGGCAGAAGAAGCGGAAAGAAGATATTAATAAAAGACTTGTCAAAAACCGTCTCTTGTCTTTTTTTACACTTGACACTTTTTTGTCCCGTGAAATGGTAGAGGTACAATGTACCCTATTACCATTTCACACAGGGGGGCCGGGATCTGGGGGGCCCCTTTGTTAAAGGGGTCTTCCAGATTTCTATAAGCCTCCTGCCCGCATACCCCTACAACCACCGAGCAAGGGTTGTGGGGAAGAGAACCTTGCCCCCATCAACATGGGGACAAGGTGCTTTGGGGGGCACCCCAAAGCACCCTCCCAATGTTGAGGGCATGTGGCTTGGTGCGGTTCAGGAGAGGGGGGGCCGCACTCTGTCCCCCCCTCTTTTCTGCGGCCGGCCAGGTCAACGTGCTTAGATAAGTGTCTGGTGTGGATTGGGGGGGGGGGCTCCACACCAATTTAAAAAAAAAATTGGGGTGGAGTTCTTAAAATCCACACCAGACCTGAAGGGCCTGGTACGGATATTTGGGGGGAACCCCACGTCATTTTTTTCAAAAAAATTACGGCGGGGTTCCCCTTAATAATTATATCAGACCTGAAGGGCCTTCTAATGGAATTTGGGGGGAACCCCACGTCATTTGAAATATTCCTTACCATGGGGGGGGGGGGGGGTAATGTCAGCATGTGAAAAAGCGCACTTTTCCTGTGGTTAGAACTGTTCCTGCACAAAGTGACATTCTGAAGAAAAAAAGTCGTTTAAAACTGACTCGCGGCAATAATGAATTGTAGGCTTCCGGCAATTGTGAGAAGATTCATTCATAAAATAACCAAAAAAAAAGCGTGAGGGTCCCCCAAATTCCATAAGAAGGCCCTTCAGGTCTGATATGGGTATTAAGGGGAACCCCACCATCATTTTTTTTAAAGAAATGATGTGGGGTTCCCCCCAAATATCCATAACAGGCCCTTCAGGTCTGGTGTGGATTTTAAGGGGAACTCCACCCCATTTTTTTTTTTAAATGGCGTGGAGTCCCCCCCAAAATCCACACCAGACCCTTATCCGAGCACGTCGACCTGGCCGGCCGCAGAAAAGAGTTGGGGACAGAGTGCGGGCCCCCCCCTCTCCTGAACCGCACCAGGCCACATGCCCTCAACATTGGGAGGGTGCTTTGGGGTGCCCCCCAAAGCACCTTGTCCCCATGTTGATGAGGACAAGGGCCTCATCCCCACAACCCTTGCCCGGTGGTTGTGGGGGTATGCGGGCAGTAGGCTTATCGAAATCTGGAAGACCCCTTTAACAAAGGGGCCCCCCAGATCCCGCCCCCCCCGTGTGAAATGGTAATGGGGTACATTGTACCTCTACCATTTCACGAAAACAAAAAAGTGTCAAGTGTAAAAAAAGACAAGAGCCGGTTTTTGACAAGTCCTTTATTATCTTCTTTCTTCTTCTTTTCTTCTTTCCTTCTGGTTTCTTCCTCCATCTTCTTCTTCCTCTGCTTCTTTCTTGGGTCTTGTAGTGCCGCATCTTGACCGGCGTCTTCTTCCATCTTCCTCTCCTTCCGCTGGCGTTCTCATCCACATCTTCTTGTTCTTCTTCGCCGGAGGCGCCGCTTCCAACTGAATTCACCGATGTGTGCCGGACCACGCCCCCCTCTGACACCACGGGCAAACTCTTAGGAAAGTCCCCGTGTGGTGCATGTGTGTCAGAGGGGGGCGTGGTCCGGCACAGCGGGGAATTCAATTGGAAGTGGTGCCTCCGGCGAAGAAGAACGAGAAGAACGAGAAGAAGATGCGGATGAGAACGCCAGCGGAAGGAGAAGAATATGGAATAAGACGGTACAAGACCCAAGAAAGAAGCAGAGGAAGAAGAAGAAGAAGGAAGAAACCCGAAGGAAAGAAGAAGAAGAAAGAAGATAATAAAGGACTTGTCAAAAACCGGCTCTTTTTTTACACTTGACACTTTTTTTTTCGTGAAATGGTAGGGGTACAATGTACCCCATTACCATTTCACACAGGGGGGGGCCGGGATCTGGGGGGCCCCTTTGTTAAAGGGGTTTTCCAGATTTCGATAAGCCTCCTGCCCGCATACCCCCACAACCACCGGGCAAGGGTTGTGGGGAAGAGACCCTTGTCCCCATCAACATGGGGACAAGGTGCTTTGGGGGGCACCCCAAAGCACCCTCCCAATGTTGAGGGCATGTGGCCTAGTGCGGTTCAGGAGAGGGGGGGGCGCACTCTGTCCCCCCCTCTTTTCTGCGGCCGGCCAGGTCAACGTGCTCGGATAAGGGGTCTGGTGTGGATTTTAGGGGGAACTCCACGCCATTTTTTTTAAAATTTGAGGTAGAGTTCCCCTTAAAATCCACACCAGACCTGAAGGGCCTGGTTATGGATATTTGGGGGGAACCCCACGTCATTTTTTTTGAGAAATTGATGGTGGGGTTCCCCTTAATATCCATACCAGACCTAAAGGGTCTGGTTATTGAATTTGCGGGGACCTTCGCGCATTTTTTTGGTTAAAAGTCCGTGTCCCATTGACTTCAATGGGTTCGGGGTCCCGAACCCGAACTTTTTTGGAAAGTTTGGGTTTGGACCCGAACCCGAACATCCAGGTGTCCGCTCAACTCTAATACCTAACTTGTCACGCTTTCATATTGCGCACACTTATGGAATGGCGCTTAACTTCTGAAAAAAAAATCTCCATAGGCGACGCTTGACTTTTTTTTCAGGTTACCAGTTTTGAGTTACAGAGGAGGTCTAGTGCTAAAATGATTGCTCTCGCTCAAACGCACGCTAAGATACCTCACATGTGTAGTTTGAACGGTGTTTACATATGTGGGTGGGACTTGAATGCGTGTTCGCTTTTGAGTGCGCGCTACTAGGGACAGGGGCATTTTAATTTTGATTTTAATTTGTTTTTTGTTTTTTTAACATATTTTTTGTATTTTAGCACTTTGTCGCTTTTTTTTGTTTCATATTTTAACTTTTTTCTTCCTATTACAAGGAATGTAAACATCCCTTGTAATAGGACTAGTGTGTGACAGGTCCTCTTTATGGAGAGAGGCGGGGTCAATAAGACCCCACATCTGTCCTCCAGGCTGGAAAGCATGGAATTTGAAAAAAAAAAAATCTCATGCTTTCAGCTGGGTTCATGTTCGTTCAGCACAGTGGTGTAGTGTATAGCACGTTCACCTAGCAGCAAAAGGGTTGCTGGTTCAAATCCTGCCCGTGACACCATCTGCCTGGAGTTTGCATGTTCTCCCTGTGCCTGCGTAGGCTTCCTCCCACAATCTAAAAACATGCTGTAAATCGGATCCTAAATAAGCCCCAATATGCAGTAGGATATTTAGGTTTTGTGCTGCCCTAGGCCTGACCAAATTTCTGCACCTCCTAATAGAAAAATGACCCACCCTTCCTGTCAAGGCCACAACCTGTATTTTTATGACCCGCCCAGGAATTTTCAGGGGACACACACAAGTTCTGTGGGGGGGGGCACAGGATTCCCTTAATTTGCATAGTTTTTCTCTCACTTCCTGTTTGGCTATGGGGCAGGAAGTGAAGGCCAATCTCCCCAAACGGACAGGGATAATAAAAAATAAACTGACAGGGCTTATAATCCTTCCACCCCAACTCTATCCAAAATGAAAGAAAACAAACAAAATAAAAAAGTGTTGATTATAGTTCCAGTTTAACCCCAAATTTCAGATAATTTTATTGAGAGGCCTAAGAAAATATAACCATGCCAATAGGCCAGGATCCAGCGTTGCTAATATGTATGAATGTGTGTTAGGACACTCCCACAAACACCATCCAATGTTAAATAAACAATTTTCTTGTTTGTTTTGGGGATGCCTGCACCCCTGATAGGGTAAAGACACCTCACAAATGTTGTCACTTTCTACTTAATTCATTCACTTTCTGCCACATAGCCAAACAGGAAGTGAGGGAAAAACCTGAGTAATGTCTTGTTGGGGACACACAGATCAATCTAAATAGTTTCCCATTATGGAAATTGCATTTTGCTGTGTACACCCCAGATTAGTAGGGATCTTGGACTTTGGGGTCCATTTACTAAAAGAAAATCCACTTTGCACTACAAGTGGACAAGCAAGGAAGAAAACAAAAAAAAAAACCTTGGCGGGATTGGATGTTAAAACCCCATCAGTGCTTACCTTCTGATTTTCATTGACTACGCTTCTACTGCAGAGCGGCTTTGCCTTTACTAAACCCCAAACTAACTAATCATTTGGGGTGTACACAGCAGTGCAATTTACTTAATGGGGACACTTGTTAGATTGACCTATGACCCCAAGAAAAGACTAGGGTTTTAACCTCACTTCCTGTTCAGCTGTGTGACAGGAAGTGAAGCCAATTTTAAGAAAAGGGACACAAAGCCCAACCTAAAAACACAAACAGGGGTTCTAACACTCACAATTAGAATAGGATTGTCTTGTGCTAGATTCAAGCAGTGCTGTAAATCAGCATTTCAAGCCTGTCCACCAATACATCACCCCCCCCCCCCCAACAGGCCATGTTTGCAGGTTTTCTTTATCTTGCACATGTGCTTTAAAAAGACAGTCTGGACATCAATTCTCATAAGAGAATTCCACCAAACATGTCCTGGCGGGAAACATTACTCACCGCTTTGTTTTTCATTTTCTGGTGACTAAACATGGCAGCAAACATTTCATGCATACAGACCAGGAAAGAAGCTTGAAGCTTAGAGACAAATCACAGCTGATTGTTTAGGCCCAAACTAGTTCATCTGCAGCTGACAAAATCCGTAGCATGAAAATAAAATAAATCACAAAACAAACTTCAAAATTTGAAAGTAATTTTATTGGTCCACAAAACAAGGAAAGCAAAAAAAAAAAAAAGTAAACACACACAAACAAAAATAAACATAAAACACAAAAATATACCTAGGTTGATTTCAGAAAGTAAGCAGAATATGGTTTATGCTTTTGAAATAACAGGATAGACCCACAGGAATAAAACATTAGTCATTAACGTCTTGAGAAACATTTTTCGAAATTATGCAGCAGACAAAAACATCAAAGTGGACATCAAATAAAACAATTGCCCCCCAAAAAAAGAACCTTGCTCCAAAACATCTGTTTCGCACCGACATTCTTGCCAGCCAGTCTGCCTCCTATCAGGGCAGCTGACATGTGCTCTATCCACACTTTTTATAACATGTGTGCTAATGAACCAATTGGAAACACATGAAGAAATGTCAGTCTCTAGTTTGTGTGCACTTGTAACTGCTTACACCTGTTTAAGGATTAGGGATGAGCTGCAGGTTCGATGCGCGCTGATGATTGGTCAAGCATGCACCATGACCCTGCATGCTTGGCCAATCACAAGGGCCAAAAAACGAGGAACAATAATTGGCCAAAGCCAGGCTGGCTTTGGCCAATTATGGCTCAGGGGGGTTTAGCACACGCCCCACACTATAAAAGGCAGCCTGCAAGGCGGCCTCGTGTAGTGTGTTCCGGCTTTGTTACAGAGAGGAGCAGTGAGACAGTTAGAGAGAGAGAGAGATAGATAGAGACACAGTGGGGGTCATTTACCAAGCCTGTGCGCCATGACTCATGGTGCACAAGCAGGAGTAAACGTGTTTTTGACATTTACCAAAGAGTTACACTGCCAGTGCAGTGTATTTCTCCATTTACTAAAATGCCTAATGCGCCCAGGAGAGGGCGCACAGTACGCCAGTACAGAGCTGGCGTACGGCATTTAGTAATGTAAATATCGAAGATTCAGGCGGGAGTTTATTAGGGGAGGGAGGGGGGTGATGCAGGGGAAGTGTAGTGACATGTGTTTGAACGTGTGTGGCGGGCCGAATTGAAAGTGACTTTTAAAAACCGATCCCCGTGCGCTTGCAAAGTGCGCCAGAACCTCAGAAGGTTCATTTGCATACTGGGCATGCGCAGAGGGAAATTGAGGGGTTAAGAGAAATTCTTGTTAATCCACGCAGCAATTGCACTGCGTGAACGACAGGAATGTGGGGTGAAGGGGAATCCCCCCAGATGTGGGGTTCCATACCAAGCCCTCATCCCAGGCACGCAGTCTGGCCGGACAGGATTAGGGGTGGGGACGAGCGAGCGCCCCCCCCTCCTGAGCCGTACCAGACCGCATGCCCTTGACATGGGGGAGTGTGTGCTTTGAGGGAGGGGGGCACTGCCTCCCCACCCCAAAGCACTCTTGTCCACAATGTCGATGGGGACAAGAGCCTCTTCCCGACAACCCTTGCCATTGGTTGTCGGGGTATGCGGGAGGGAGCCAATCGGAATCTGGGAGCCCCCTTTAATAAGGCGGCCCCCAGATTCCGGCCCCCCACCCTATGTGAATGAGTATGGGGTACATCGTACCCCTACCCATTCACCTGGTGGTAAAAGTGTAAAAATAAGACACCACACTGAATAAAATAATTTATTAGTCAGCTCCGGGGGTCTTCCGCCAACCCACCCCGGTCTTCGCCGCCGCTGTCTTCCGCCGCGACCCCCTTCACCACAAAGCTCCAAGCTTATGGGGGAGGGCAGCGGGCTTCGTAGTTTTCTGCCAGGGTGGGGGTCGAACATCCCACTCCGGTCTTCTAGCAGTCTTCCGCCGCGACCCCCTTCACCACGAAGCTTCCTGCTTATGGGGGAGGGCCGCGAGCTTCGCCGTTTTCTGCCGGGGGGGGGGGCTCTCGATCGCCTCTTCTGCCTGGCGCCTCCGCTGGGGCCAGGGCTTAGCTCCGCTGTCTTCCGCCGCGGGGTGACACTCGCGGGCTTCTCCAGTGCCCTCCGCTTCTGCCTGGCTCCGCCGGTGGGGCCAGGGCTTCTTCTTCCATTTGATGTTGACACAACGAGATCCGGCGCTGAAATGCCAACAGAGCGGTGGGCACCAACTTATATTGGCATAGGTCGTGGGTGTGGTGATGCCACCATGTGACCTCAACCCATGTGACATCACATTCCCATCATGCCCAGTGATGTCACATGGGTTGAGGTCACATGGTGCATCACCACGCCCACGCCCTATGCCAATATAAGTCGTTGCCCACCGCTTTGTCGACATTTCAGCGCCGGACCTCATCGTGTCAACATCGAATGGAAGAAGAAGCCCTGGTCCCACCGGCGGAGCCAGGCAGAAGCGGAGGGCACCGGAGAAGCCTGCGAGTGTCACCCCGCGGCGGAAGACAGCGGAGCTAAGCCCTGGCCCCAGCGGAGGAGCCAGGCAGAAGCCGACAAAGGCGGCAGCGAAGACCGGGCTGAGTTGTCGCCCCTCCCCCGCAGAAGATGGCTCTAGAAGACCAAGGAGGAGCGACGCCCCCCGTTGTTCTCCGCCGTTTTCAGCCAGCCCCCCGGATGTAAAGGAGCTTAATTTGGGGTGAGGCCCAGCCGAACATGGCTGAGAGCATCGGTGGGTGTGGGCCCCCCGGTGGAAAACTGCTAGAAGCCCGTGGGGGGTAGGTGCACCCCCCCGGCAGAAGACAGCCATCAGCCCGCGGGAGGCAGGAGCCCCCCCAGAAGGCGGCTCTAGAAGACCGAGGAGCAGTGACGCCCCCGTTGTTCTCCGCCGTTTTCGGCCGCCCCCCGGATGTAAAAGAGCTTAATTTGGGGTGGGGGAGCTTAAACGGCGTAGCCCGGGGCCCAATGGGGTGGTGGTGGGGGCCCCCAGCAGAAGACCCCCGGAGCTGACTAATAAATTATTTTATTCTGTGTGGTGTCTTATTTTTACACTTTTCCACCCTGTAAATGGGTAGGGGTACGATGTACCCCATACTCATTCACATAGGGTGGGGGCCAGAATCTGGGCGCCCCCTTATTAGAGGGGGCTCTCAGATTCTGATAAGCCCCCCGCCCGCATACCCCGACAACCAACGGCCAGGGTTGTCGGGAAGAGGCTCTTGTCCCTATCGACATGGGGACAAGAGTGCTTTGGGGTGGCGGGGCAGTGCCCCCTCCCTCAAAGCACACACTCCCCCATGTCGAGGGCATGCGGTCTGGTGCGGCTCAGGAGGGGGGGCGCTCGCTCGTCCCCACCCCCATTCCTGTCTGGCCAGAATGCGTGCCTGGGATGAGGGTTTGGTCTGGATCTGAAGGGGAACCCCATGCTGTTTCTTTGGCGTGGGTTTAACCCCTTATGTTCCAGACCAAATCTAAGAGCCTGTTTTTTTTTTATTTGGTGTGGAGTTCCCCTTTATCCCGGTCCAGTCAGGGGGGGGGATGCCTGCTTGTCGGTTCATACAATGTAGGAACAGCGATCTGTCATTTCCCCTAGTCAGTCCCACCCCCTTTACAGTTAGAACACACCCAGGTAACATAATCAACCCCTTCCTCGCCCCTAGTGTTAACCCCTTCCCTGCCAGTGACATTTTTATAGTAAGCAATGCATTTGTATACCATTGGTCGCTAGAAAAATGCCAAAGCTCCCAAAAGTGTCCGCCATAATGTCGCAGTAGCCATAAAAATCACTGATCGCCACCATTACTAGTAAAACAAAAATATATTCCGAAAAAAAAACATAAAACAAATCGCTTTTTATAATTTTTTATTGCAATTTTCTGGAACCAAAAATATGCCGAAGAATACGTATCGGCCTAAACTTAGGGCAAAAAAGATTTATACATAATTTTGGGGGAGATTTATTAGAGCAAACAGTAAAAAAGTTGTCTTTTTAGTTACAAAATAGTCGCTATATTTTTGGTTCGAGCAAAAATAAGAAAAAAAGGTGATCAAATACCAAAACAAAAAATAACATTTTGTGGGGGAAAAAAAAAAGGAGGACGCCAATTTTGTTTGGGAGCCACGTCACACAACCGCGCAATTGTCAGTTAAAATGACGCAGTGCCGAATCGCAAAAACTGGCCTGGTCAGTGACCAGTAATATGGTCTGGGGCTCAAGTGGTTAAAATTTAACAAAACACTGAAGTTAGCCCAATTTATGGCCATAATGTGAAAGATGATGTTACACCGAGTAAATAGATACCCAACATGTCACGCTTTAATATTGCACACACTCATGGAATGGCGCCAAACTTCAGTACTTGAAAATCTCCATAGGCAACACTTTTTTATATTTTGCAGGTTACCAGTTTCAAGTTACAGAGGATGTCTAGTGCTAAAAGTATTGCTCTCGCTCTAACGCACGCTATGATACCTCACATGTGGGGTTTGAACGATGTTTACATATGTGGGCGGGACTTACACATTTAAGGCCCGCCCACATATGAAAACAACGTTCAAACCACACATGTGAGGTATCATAGCGTGCGTAAGAGTGACAGCAGTACTTTTAGCACTAGACCTCCTCTGTAAATCTAAACTGGGAACTTGAAAAAAAAAATGTGCGTGTTCGCTTCTGACTGCGAGCTACTAGGGACAGGGCGTTTTAATTATTATTATTTATGTTTGTTACGTGAAAATTCAATAAGACCTACCATTCAGGTTGTAAAGCATCAGTTCAGGGGAAAAAAATAAAATAAAACAGCTCTCATGCTTTCATCCGCCATTGCAGCTTTGTTTCTGTTAATGCATCTCGAGTGAACTGGGCATGCTCGGAGACTTAGAAAATGTAAGCTGGGTTTTGGTGCCACAAAATTACTTGCATGTTTCTGAGCATGCTCAGAAAGCTTGTTTTTTGGCTTAGTAATTTAAGGACATCCTTAACAGGTGTAAGCAGTTACAAGTGCACACAAACTAGAGGCTGACATTTCTTCATGTGTTTCCAATTGGTTCATTAGCACACATGTTATAAGAAAGCGTGGATAGAGCACATGTCAGCTGCCCTGAGAGGGGGCAGACTTGCTGGCTGGAATGGCGGGGCGAAACAGAGATGTTTTGGAGCAAGTAATTTTTTTTGGGGGGGGGGGGGATTGTTTGATTTAATGATTTTGATGTTTTGGTCTGCTGCATAATTTAGCAAATGTTTCTCAAGATGTTAATGATATAGAATTAAGAGGAACCACGCGCCAAAAATAGGGAAAGGAGGAAGGGGGGGTGCAAATGGTTTGCAAGTGAAAGCTGCTCCCTAGATAATACAGAGTGCTGGATTATAAATTGTGTACAAGTGGAATAGGGGCGCTGGAAAATTAAATGGTATATAAAAATACAAAGGTGCTGAAAATGGTGGGGTGCTTAGGATGATCAGTGTGAACTAGCTGAATATAACAATCACATGCATTAGAAGTAAATTACAACAGACAACAAAACTGTGATAGTAAAAACAATTAATGCAATGTGCAGTGGACAACATGTTGTCTGAAGCCCATATAATACTATTGCGCCAGCAATAGTGTGCAATACTGAAGTTGAAAAGTGCTCCGTGCTCAAAAGGTCTTCCAAATAATGGTTCCACCTTCACCAAAAAAGATCACCACAAGTGAGGATAGATGGCTCCTTACCATATGATGTTGACCTATTATTTAAAATAAGGTCAATTGAGCTTGTGAGTCAACTGCTTAACGTGGACGATCCGATAACACTTAATGGACATGTGTGCGGGCATCATAAAAGAGAGAGAACAATCTCCATAGTGTAAAACGGTTTAATATATCAAAAAATAAATTACAGTGCCGAGTGGCCTCTTACTTGTAATGGTGGCCGAATCCCGGCACTGAGGCTGTAGGCTTGTAGGGATAATGAAGAGAGCTGCGGTCGTTGGCTGTAAAGTCGGCATGCGTTCCACCGCCGTCGGCTAGGAAACCAGAGGACCGGAAGTTGGTATGTTATTGCGTGCCCAGGTACCGCCTCGACGTACATTTCGTTATTGTCTTCATCAGGAAGCGTACCTGGCGCACGCTATGGGCTAGTAATGTAGGTCTGTCAATCAACATGTGGGAGGGGCAAAAACGATCGCACGACAGCCTCTGTCCCGATTACTGCAGTCACCATGTTTGCAACCGCAATACATAATGTTGACAGCAGATTAAAAAGCCAATAGTTACAAAAAGATTTATAAATACAAATATAAATATATGCAAGTAAGTAATGACTATTTTTCACTCTAAGATAGTATGAACCCAGATATCCTTGTGTCAAATTGGCCTACTTTAAACTTTGCATACCTAAAGTGTATGCAACACTATGGTAGTAATGCTGACTACACTCTTAATAAAACCAACCTAAAAAATTAAAAATTTAAAATTACAAATATCAATGATTGAAATTAAAATAAATTAAAATAAATGAGATAGTTAATATTAACCTGGGTGTGACGCAAAATGGGCAGTTAAATTGAGCTTAAACTAGCCCATCATTATTCGTCAGTCAGGAAACAGTTGAGATCCAACTCAATGTTGAGGCCCTGAGGCCTCATCGTCCTAAGACGATGGATCCACTGGGTCTCATTCTGGGACACTGCCTTGGTCAAGTCTGTTCCACGCCAATGGTTGGTGATTCTATCAATCCCATAAAAGGTTAGTAGACTAGGGTCTCTGTTGTGGTAGAGATCAAAGTGTTTTGACACACTATGGTCAAAGAACCCCTTTATGATGTTAGCCACATGTTCGTTTATTCTAATTTTGAGTTCTCGGGTGGTCCGACCCACATACTGAAGATTACAGGGACATACCAATACATATGTCAAATACCTTGAATGACACGTTATCAATGGTTTGATGGTATATTCTTGTTTTGTTACACTGGATTTAAATTTGGTGACCTTTTTCCCTAGTCTTTTAGTTTTTTTGCATGATCTGCATCGGGTGCAGTAGTGAAAACTAGACCCATCTAGGAAGGTAAGGGGTTTAGCCGGGGGATCTGGGACATTGGCTGCAACCATGTTTCTCAGTCCCGGCGCTCTCTTATAAATGAAGGTGGGCTGTGTGGGTAGGATTTTGGCTAAGTCGATGTCTTTTAAGTAGGATTGGCCAATATTCTTTGAATATTTTTTCTATATTTTTGTATTGTCTGTGGTAGCAAGACAGAAAAGGCACATCTTCTTTCCTTGATGGTTTAATCCTACTTTCCAATAGGGTTTGCCTGTCCATACCCAAAACCTCCTTTTGAGCCTTTTGTAATATGCTTGGGTTATACCCCTTTTCCACAAATTTCTTAGTTAGTGCCTCTGTTTGTTGTTCATAATCCACTAGGTCGTTACAGTTTCGACGAATTCTCATGAATTGTCCCTTTGGTATGGCACCCAACCATTTGGGATGGTGACAACTGGACGTTGGCACATACCCATTGCGGTCAGTTGGCTTAAAATAAGTCTTAGTGTGGATTTGGTTGCCTTTTTTTGTTAATGTCAAGTCCAAAAAATGTATGGAGGTTTTGCTTAGTTCAGCGGTAAAGCTGAGACCATAATTGTTGTTATTCATTTTGACTATGAATTGTTCTAAGGAGAGTTGTGAACCCTCCCATAGGAGTATAATGTCGTCTATATACCTACGGTAATAGACTAGGGATGAGACATTATCTCTGTAAATGGTTTCTTCCTCCCATCTATTAAGCACTAAATTTGTCACACTGGGTGCATACCGAGCCCCCATTGTGACTCCTCTAATCTGCTTGTAGAAGATGCCTTGAGCCCAAAAATAATTGTTACCCATGGCCAATTGGAGTCCCCTGACCAGGAACATAATTTGGGCTGGGGGTATTTGGGACTTCTGTTCTAGTGCATCTTGGACCGCTGAGATTGCATCAGGTTGGCGAATGTTAGTGTAGAGCGACTCAACGTCTACTGTAACCAACCAAATGTTTTCTGAAACTGTAAGAGATGCTAAGGACTTGATAAGTTCTCTACTGTCCTTAAGGTATGACCTACCTTGGATAACCAAGGGTTGAAAAAAGAGAGTACTCTCCTACTCTAGAATAGAGTGAGCCTATCCCACTAACAATAGGCCTCCCTGGTGGGTGGGTTTTGTGGATTTTCGGGATTATGTAGAGTACTGGTGTACGAGGTACTTTCGGAACCAGATATTGTGCTTCTTTCTCGGTAAGGATGGATTGTGTCAAACCATCTTTGACCCAAATGGAAAGTTCAATTTTGAGTTTCCCTAGTGGATCGCCCGAGAGAGGGAGATATGTGTCGGTAGCGCTCAGCAGGCGTTGGATTTCCCCATAGTAGTCTGCTCTATCGAGTATAACTACTCCTCCACCTTTATCAGCTGGGCGTACTACTATGTTTTTATTTTTCTCTAAGACTTTGATTCCTTCTGACACCAAATTGTGGTTGGTATTAAAGTTGGTATTGATGGATTTGGTTTCCAAATCTTGGATTTTATTCTGTACCATATTTTTGAAAACCTCCACATGGTGGTGGGTCCCTTTCTTTGGGTTAAAAACTGAACTATTCTTCAACCCACTGTGTTGGAATATTGTGGTATTTGTTTGAGATTCATAGGTGGGTTGTTGGGAAAAATGTTTTTTAATGTTGAGCTTTCTCACAAATTTTTCCACATCTATGAAAATCTCAAATTTGTTAAGGTTCTTATTTGGGGCAAATTTCAATCCATGTGACAGTACTGTCAACTCCGCCCGAGATAGATCAACACCTGCCAGATTGAAAATGCCCTCTCCTAATTGTCCCTGGGCCTTTTTCTTTCTGGTTCCCCCTCTTTTACCTCTGGGCCTGAAGGGTCTTGCTGGTACTGTGAGGTGTTTGTGGGGATCTTGTAGGGCTCGTTCCAGCCCCTCCATCCCCCCCCTGGTTGTTGTCCAGAGTTTTGTGCATTATGTTTGCCTCTATGGTTACCCCTAGGTTTACCTCTAGGAGGTCTAGAGGTATATTGTGGGGGACCCTGATAATAGTTGTTGTAATTGTAGTCCGTTGGACGATTGTCCAAAGGGGCATACCTATTATGAGTAGGTGCCATATAGGGAATGGGATAGTGATTGTTGGGGGGCCCCGACTGGTAACCACCTAGATGGGGAGGTGGTGGTGGTGGCCCCCTACCCCCCTGGTGGGGGGGGGTCCTTGAGGCAGGGTTGGTTTTTTTAAATTTTTTAGGGGTAGAAGATTTGGCTTTGATTTTGTTGGTTGCTAGTGTAACCAAATTGTGAACTTCTGAGTCTCTCTCCATAGAAGATTCTTTGGAACACAAACACCCCACAGTACCAGCAAGACCCTTCAGGCCCAGAGGTAAAAGAGGGGGAACCAGAAAGAAAAAGGCCCAGGGACAATTAGGAGAGGGCATTTTCAATCTGGCAGGTGTTGATCTATCTCGGGCGGAGTTAACAGTACTGTCACATGGATTGAAATTTGCCCCAAATAAAAACCTTAACAAATTTGAGATTTTCATAGATGTGGAAACATTTGTGAGAAAGCTCAACATTAAAAAACATTTTTCCCAACAACCCACCTATGAATCTCAAACAAATACCACAATATTCCAACACATTGGGTTGAAGAATAGTTCAGTTTTTAACCCAAAGAAAGGGACCCACCACCATGTGGAGGTTTTCAAAAATATGGTACAGAATAAAATCCAAGATTTGGAAAACAAATCCATCAATACCAACTTTAATACCAACCACAATTTGGTGTCAGAAGGAATCAAAGTCTTAGAGAAAAAAAAAAAACATAGTAGTACGCCCAGCTGATAAAGGTGGAGGAGTAGTTATACTCGATAGAGCAGACTACTATGGGGAAATCCAACGCCTGCTGAGCGCTACCGACACATATCTCCCTCTCTCGGGCGATCCACTAGGGAAACTCAAAATTGAACTTTCCATTTGGGTCAAAGATGGTTTGACACAATCCATCCTTACCGAGAAAGAAGCACAATATCTGGTTCCGGAAGTACCTCGTACACCAGTACTCTACATAATCCCGAAAATCCACAAAAACAAAACCCACCCACCAAGGAGGCCTATTGTTAGTGGGATAGGCTCACTCTATTCTAGAGTAGGAGAGTACTTAGATCTCTTTTTTCAACCCTTGGTTATCCAAGGTAGGTCATACCTTAAGGACAGTAGAGAACTTATCAAGTCCTTAGCATCTCTTACAGTTTCAGAAAATATTTGGTTGGTTACAGTAGACGTTGAGTTGCTCTACACTAACATTCGCCAACCTGATGCAATCTCAGCGGTCCAAGATGCACTAGAACAGAAGTCCCAAATACCCCCAGCCCAAATTATGTTCCTGGTCAGGGGACTCCAATTTGCCATGGGTAACAATTATTTTTGGGCTCAAGGCATCTTCTACAAGCAGATTAGAGGAGTCGCAATGGGGGCTCGGTATGCACCCAGTGTGACAAATTTAGTGCTTAATAGATGGGAGGAAGAAACCATTTACAGAGATAATGTCTCATCCCTAGTCTATTACCGTAGGTATATAGACGACATTATACTCCTATGGGAGGGTTCACAACTCTCCTTAGAACAATTCATAGTCAAAATGAATAACAACAATTATGGTCTCAGCTTTACCGCTGAACTAAGCAAAACCTCCATACATTTTTTGGACTTGACATTAACAAAAAAAGGCAACCAAATCCACACTAAGACTTATTTTAAGCCAACTGACCGCAATGGGTATGTGCCAACGTCCAGTTGTCACCATCCCAAATGGTTGGGTGCCATACCAAAGGGACAATTCATGAGAATTCGTCGAAACTGTAACGACCTAGTGGATTATGAACAACAAACAGAGGCACTAACTAAGAAATTTGTGGAAAAGGGGTATAACCCAAGCATATTACAAAAGGCTCAAAAGGAGGTTTTGGGTATGGACAGGCAAACCCTATTGGAAAGTAGGATTAAACCATCAAGGAAAGAAGATGTGCCTTTTCTGTCTTGCTACCACAGACAATACAAAAATATAGAAAAAATATTCAAAGAATATTGGCCAATCCTACTTAAAGACATCGACTTAGCCAAAATCCTACCCACACAAACCACCTTCATTTATAAGAGAGCGCCGGGACTGAGAAACATGGTTGCAGCCAATGTCCCAGATCCCCCGGCTAAACCCCTTACCTTCCTAGATGGGTCTAGTTTTCACTATTGCACCCGATGCAGATCATGCAAAAAAACTAAAAGACTAGGGAAAAAGGTCACCAAATTTAAATCCAGTGTAACAAAACAAGAATATACCATCAAACCATTGATTACGTGTCATTCAAGGTATGTGACATATGTATTGGTATGTCCCTGTAATCTTCAGTATGTGGGTCGGACCACCCAAGAAATCAAAATTAGAATAAACGAACATGTGGCTAACATCATAAAGGGGTTCTTTGACCATAGTGTGTCAAAACACTTTGATCTCTACCACAACAGAGACCCTACTCTACTAACCTTTTATGGGATTGATAGAATCACCAACCATTGGCGTGGAACAGACTTGACCAAGGCAGTGTCCCAGAATGAGACCCAGTGGATCCATCGTCTTAGGACGATGAGGCCTAAGGGCCTCAACATTGAGTTGGATCTCAACTGTTTCCTGACTGACGAATAATGATGGGCTAGTTTAAGCTCAATTTAACTGCCCATTTTGCGTCACACCCAGGTTAATATTAACTAACTCATTTATTTTAATTTATTTTAATTTCAATCATTTATATTATTTGTAATTTTTTATTTTTTATTTTTTAGGTTGGTTTTATTAAAAGAGTGTAGTCAGCATTACTACCATAGTGTTGCATACACTTTAGGTATGCAAAGTTTAAAGTAGGCCAATTTGACACGAGGATATCTGGGTTCATACTATCTTAGAGTGAAAAATAGTTATTACTTACTTGCATATATTTATATTTGTATTTATTAATCTTTTTGTAACTATTGGCTTTTTAATCTGCTGTCAACATTATGTATTGCGGTTGCAAACATGGTGACTGCAGTAACCGGGAGAGAGGCTGTCGTGCGATCGTTTTTGCCCCTCCCACATGTTGATTGACAGACCTACATTACTAGCCCATAGCGTGCGCCTGGTACGCTTCCTGATGACGACAATAACGAAACGTACGTCGAGGCGGTACCTGGGCACGCAATAACATACCAACTTCCGGTCCTCTGGTTTCCTAGCCGATGGCGGTGGAACGCACGCCGACTTTACAGCCAACGACCGCAGCTCTCTTCATTATCCCTACAAGCCTACAGCCTCAGTGCCGGGATACGGGCACCATCACAAGTAAGAGGCCACTCGGCACTGTAATTTTATTTTTTGATATATTAAACCGTTTTACACTATGGAGATTGTTCTCTCTCTTTTATGATGCCCACACACATGTCCATCAAGTGTTATCGGATCGTCCATGTTAAGCAGTTGACTCACAAGCTCAATTGACCTTATTTTAAATAATAGGTCAACATCATCTGGTAAGGAGCCATCTATCCTCACTTGTGGTGATCTTTTTTGGTGAAGGTGGAACCATTATTTGGAAGACCTTTTGAGCACGGAGCACGGAGCACTTTTCAACTTCAGTATTGCACACTATTGCTGGCGCAATAGTATTATATGGACTTCAGACAATATATTGTCCACTGCACATTGCATTAATTGTTTTTACTATCACAGTTTTGTTGTCTGTTGTAATTTACTTCTAATGCATGTGATTGTTATATTCAGCTAGTTCACACTGATCATCCTAAGCACCCCCACCATTTTCAGCACCTTTGTATTTTTATATACCATTTAATTTTCCAGCGCCCCTATTCCACTTGTACTCAAGATGTTAATGACCAATGTTTTAATCCTGTTTGTCTATCCTGTTATTTCAAAACCATATTCGAATTACTGTCTGAACTAAATCTAATGTTTTTTATGTTTTTTTTTTTTGTTAGTGTGTTTATTTTTAATTGTTTGTTTTGCTTTCCTTGTTTTGTGGACCAATAAAATTACTTTCAAATTTTGAAGTTTGTTTTGTGATATTTTTTTCATGCGACGAATTTTAACAGCTGCAGCTGAAATAGTTTGGGCCTAAACCATCAAGTGTGATTTGTCTCTAAACGTCTTTGCTGGTGTGTATGCATGAAATGTTTGCCATGTTTACCAGAAAAGGAAAGACAAAGCGGTAAGTATTGTTTCCTAGAATTGATGACCAATTTTTAAAGCACATGTGCAAGATAAAGGAAAACCTGCAAACAAGGCCTGTTGGGGGGGGGGGGGGTGATTGTATTGGTGGGCAGGCTTGAAATGCTGATTTTCAGCACTGTGCTTGAATCTAGCACAAGACAATCCTATTCTAATTGGGGGTGTTTGAGGGAATCCAAGTGCGTGTTAGAACCCGTGCTTGTGTTTTTAGGTTGGGCTTTGTGTCCCTTTTCTTAAAATTGACTTCACTTCCTGTCACACAGCTGAACAGGAAGTGAGGTTAAAACCCTACTGTAGTCTTCAGATATTAGTATAATAGACTTCATCCTTCATATCAATGTAGTCTTTAGATCTTTTAGCGTGTATAGTCTATAGTATAGTGTCTAGTATGATGTTAGTAGATTGTTCTCGCAGCAAAACACCAGGTCCTCCAGAGAACGCATTTATTTCAACAACTTCAATACAGAATAGTCCAAAGTCCAGAGATGATACAAAAATCCAGCAGAGTAATTCAGATTTCTACCTGCGCCCCCATACTCATACAGAGAGGATACCTGGAGTACCTTCCCTCTGACAAGATGACCTGAATGTCAAAAACTGACTAACAGAATAAATATCCTTTTAACTGAATAGCTGACAATTTGATTGGTCGTCTTTGATCTGAAAGACAGGAACCACTGCCTGTCTTGCAGAGTGTCAGGTAATTGTTACTCCCAGCAAGAGTGACCAATTAGTATTAGGGAGCCAACTAGTATACATCCTTGCATACCAATTAGCTCTCTTTAATAAGTAATTAGATTACCTGTGGTCTGAGTAGTCTTGCTTTCTTATGTGTGCAAACAATGTACTCTTTGACGTTAACAGGCCAGCTCACACACCTAGTAGTCTTGCATAAGGTTAACACGTCAAAGGGTCTTCTGTACCTTTTGATATGTAAGAATTCAGCTGGCTTGGACAGTTCAACTGAATTCTTGGCCAATATGGTATTGCAATATAATAAATTATGCAATACATAATATAACATCATATATAAAATACCTATACATCTATATTAATATTACAACACCTACCAATGGTCTTTTCTTCGGGACACAGGTCAATCTAACAAGTGTCCCCATTAAGCAAATTGCACTGCTGTGTACACCCCAAATGATTAGTTACTTTGGGGTTTAGTAAAGGCAAAGCCGCTCTGCGGTAGAAGCGTAGTCAATGAAAATCAGAAGGGAAGCACTGATGTTTTTAACATCCAATGCCTTTAGTAAATGGACCCCAAAGTCCAAGATCCCTACTAATTTGGGGTGTACACAGCAAAATGCAATTTCCATAATGGGAAACTATTTAGATTGATCTGTGTGTCCCCAACAAGACATTAATCAGGTTTTTTCCTCACTTCCTGTTTGGCTATGTGGCAGGAAGTGACTGAATTGAGTATAAAGTGACAACATTTGTGAGCTGTCTTTACCCTATCAGGGGTGCAGGCATCCCCAAAACAAACAAGAAAATTGTTTATTTAACATTGGGTGGTGTTTGTGGGGGTCCCTAACATTCATACACACATTAGCAACGCTGGATCCTGGCCTATTGGCATGGTTATATTTTCTTAGGCCTCTCAATAAAATTATCTGAAATTTTGGGTTAAACTGGAACTATAATCAACAATTCTTTTTTTGTTTTCTTTCATTTTGGATAGAGTTGGGGGGGAAGGGTTATAAGCCCTGTCAGTTTATTTTGTATTATCCCTGTCCGTTTGGGGAGATTGGCCTTCACTTCCTGCCCCATAGCCAAACAGGAAGTGATAGAAAAACTAGGCAAATTAGGGGATTCCTGTGCCCCCCCCACACAGAACTTGTGTGTGTCCCCTGAAAATTCCTGGCGGGTCATAAAAAAAACAGGGTGTGGCCTTGACAGGAAGGGTGGGTCATTTTTCTATTAGGGTAAGGTGACCAGATTTTGAAAATGAAATCCGGGGACATATTTTTTGTTTACTAGTAATGGCAACAATCAGCTACTCTCTGCCCATTGCCGCCCGCCTCACAGCCTCTCAAGTCTTACTCTTCGTGCCCCGGCTACTACTGGGTGGGGAGCGGAGGAAGATCACTCCCCCAGTGAAGGCAAGGAGATAAGCAGGTGGCTGGCCAAGATTTGCGCCAAGGCAGAAGAACATGTGAGCGAAGCTAAATGGGCATGCGCCCGAAACTGAAGAAATATTCCCTCCACTCCGACCAGCACATGATCATCAGAAAGGGGCACAGATAATGGGAAAAATACAACCCCCCTATGCTAGTAGGCACGGCGGAGCTGGGGGTGTAATTCTATTTTTTTTTTTAATTCTGCACTAACTGTCTTTGAAATTGCCCCTGCCCCCTATTAAATCCAATCTGGGGATAAACTTGGTCCAGGGACAGTGTCCTCAATCAGGGGACTGTCCCCTGAAACTGGGGATGTCTGGTCACCCTATATTAGGGGGTGCAGAAATTTGGTCAGGCCTAGGGCAGCACAAAATCTAAATATTCTACTGCATATTAGGGCTTATTTAGACAGGATCCGATTTACAGCATGTTTTTAGATTGTGGGAGGAAGCCCATGCAGGCACAGGGAGAAAATGCAAACTCCAGGCAGATGGTGGCACTGACGGGATTCGAACCAGCGACCCTTTTGCTGCTAGGTGAACGTGCTATACACTACACCACTGTGCTGAACAAACATGATTGCAGCTGAAAGCATGAGATGGTTTTTTTTTTCTCAAATTCCATGCTTTCCAGCCTGGAGGACAGATGTGGGGTCTTATTGACTCCGCCTCTTTACATAAAGAGGACCTGTCACACACTAGTCCTATTACAAGGGATGTTTACATTCCTTGTAATAGGAAGAAAAGTGAAAACTAATACAAAAAAAGGGTAAAAAAAGTGCTTTACTGCTTTGTTATTTTTTAATTCATGAAACAGGTTTTTTTTAAGCCAACAAAAAAAAAAAGGCGTTAGAAAAATTTTGGTGCAAATACCGTTTTAAAATAAAAAATGCCTGCCACTTTATTCCCTAGGGTGTCTGCTAATAAAATATATATAATGTTTGGGGGTCCTGAGTCACTTTTAAGGAAGAAAATATAAATTGTTACATGAAGGAGAGAAGTGCCAGAATAGGCGCGGTATAGAAGTGTTTAAAGTGCAACAATAAAAGTGAAATATTCCTTTAAATTTCGTACCATGGGGGGGGGGGGTGTAATCTGGGCCGCCATCAGGAATTATGGGGCCCCTTACACAGCTTCAGGCATGGGCCCCCTGGAGCAGAGAACCGGGGGGGGGGGGGGGTGCTGGTGCTGCCGCGATTTGATAAGCGTGGGGTTCCTTTACAAAAAAATAAATAAAGAAAAATATATATTAAAAAAAGGGTGGTAGCCATCCGGGGGCCCTGGGGACCTCTGGGCCCTTTAATAAAAATAAACCTCTGGGCCCTTTAATGAAAAAATAAAAAAAAAAAAAAATATATATATTTTATATAATATATATATATATATATATATATATATATAAAAAATTATAAAAAAAAAAACAAGGGGGTTGTCTGGGGACCTCTGAGCCTTTTACTAAAAATATATCTATATATAAAAAAAATTAAAGAAAATATAAAACATTTAAAACATTTTTATAAGCAAAAAGGTTGTCATCTGGGGCCCTCAAGGTCCTTTAAGAATTATATATATATATATATATATATGGTCGTGGCCCTCTGACTGAGAGTGATGTGGATCACATAAACACGCGACAAGACTTACAACATAAATAGACCTGAAGTGTGCCTTGGTGGTCTGGTCAGTATGCCAATAAAAGGGGGCATACCCAAAGTAAGTAATGGGTAGTTGTTGAAGGATATGCTGAGAAGTGCCCTGAAAAAGGGAAGGGCGGGAGGATGTCGAATGCGATTGAATGCGCAGACTCACGGACATGAGGTGAGCTGGGAAGAGTCGGCCCAGTGACATGTAGTACTGCACACTGAACCGACAAAGAGCATGTGTGAGTGGGCTGCTTAAATACCCTCCGGGCTCCTCCCATAAACTCAGGCCACCATACTGGCCTTCTTATTTATGGTCGTGGCCCTCTGACTGAGAGTGATGTGGATCACATAAACACGCGACAAGACTTACAACATAAATAGACCTAAAGTGTGCCTTGGTGGTCTGGTCAGTATGCCAAGAAAAGGGGGCAAAAGACTCAGATAGGGAAATAGCTTATATTGATTTCTTGTATTTATTGAGCCAGCTTGGTAAAGGCTTGTGCCATTTCTTCCTGAGGATTTGGGATGTATGTGGCAAAACAAGGAGACTTCCCATCAGCCTGGTATCTTGATTACGTGGTCTGGTACTCCCTGTTGGGAGGCAGTTGAGGCTGCTATAATTCGGAAAGAATGTCCAGAGAACTGACTGGGGTTTGAAGCCCAAGTTGCTTAGGATTCTGACATGCTTGACAAACTGGTTGCCACTCAGGGAGCTGGTTTAGAAAGGGTAGCAAAAAGCTACCATCAGATTGGCTGGGTAGTCAGTCGAGCAACGTCACTGGGCGTCAGGCATTGTTAGTCTGAAACAGGATGATGTCAACCCCTGGGGCTGGTTTGTTGCGTTTGCAGACTGAGAGCGTAGGTGTTCGAAAGCGAGTCGGGTGGCGTCGGAGCAGTGTCTGACTGCCAGAGCCACTGACTGTAAATTCACTAGGTCGTAGGGAACCGTAGAAGGCCTGGTAAATGGCTGCTTGGGTGACTATGCTGGGCAAGGCCCTAAATGGGGAACAAGTAAGGATTTCAGACATGTCCCTAAAGAGGGCATTCTTGAAAGGTAGGCGCTTGCCACTGACTACAGATTGGTGCTTCTGTATGCCCTGTAGGAGGGACTTGACTGCATGGGCTCGAGAATACTGACAGTTTACTGGGGTCCTGCAGGGACAGGAAATGGTGGACGCCATCTAGATATGGCGTGATAGTATTGTGAGAAAGGGTCAGCTGCGTGTGGCAATACGATATGAAGGCTAAGACGTGTCTAACGTTGCCTATTGCTGCTCCGAGGCAAGTGGCCAAAAATTAGCAGTTAGTATTCCGAGCAGTGCGATAGGCCTTCAGTGTATTTCGTGCCAAGGAGTGGTTAATAAGCTGGGTTGAGTTGGTGAGATGCTACTTCAGTCCATCGTCAGCAATGACCAGGGTCGGACAGGGATGGTTATTGGGTCGGCTCCAGGCTCTTGCTGGAAAAACAAAGTAAGGTTGTAATGGGACAGAGCATCAGCTGCGATTTTGCATTTGCCTGGAACATGTCTACAGAAGATATTAAACTGGTGATGAAGTGACAGCTGCGCGAGCCTGCGCAGGAAGGACGTGATGGGAAGAGGCTTGATCTACCTTAATTGATGAAGTCGGCTGTGGCCTGATTGTCTGTGGTGAAGAACACTGTCTGTCCAGTTCAAGTGTGGCCCCAGACCTGGGCAGCTGCCACAATGGGGTACAGCACGAGGCGTGATGAAGACTGGGTGAAGCAGAAATTTAAGAGAATTTCTGGGGGCCAAGGTTTGGAGAACCAGTGGCAGACGAAAAATGCACGCAAAAGCCTGTGGTGGCTCGGCTGACACTGCCGGGATGAAGATTGAAATGCTGTTCTATCAGGTGGGGAAGTTGTCCCACATAGCTAAGTCTGCTACTGATGCTTGGTCTAGTTTGAGAACTTGGACTGGATCTTGCATTGGTGTGAGAAAATCAAGACAATACACAGGTGCTCAACAAGACGATATACGTGCACTCACTGACCAACGTGCACCCGCTGACCAACGTGCACCCGCTGACCAACGTGCACCCGCTGACCAACGTGCACCCGCTGACCAACGTGCACCCGCTGACCAACGTGCACCCGCTGACCAACGTGCACCCGCTGGTGCTGGATGGAAACCTGAACTAACTGCAGGGAAAAATACAGGGAAAAGATGAGTGGCCCGCGTGCCACTAAAGATGAATGGCCAACTAGGTGCCACTGTGTTTGTGTGCCTGATTGTTTGTCACTGAGGTGTGTTTGCAAGTTTAGTTTGTATTCGGGTTCGCACGTGGTGCGCGCTGCAAAGTGTTTTATACTACTGCAGACAATATTATGTGGTTGCAAGGGTGTCAGTGAGTGTCAGGTTGCTGGGATGATATTTTGTAGTTGCAGGGGCCTTGAGTATGAAGGTTTGTTTTGAGACGGCATTGCGTGGTTGCAAGTGTGTCAGTCTGGTTTGCTGAGACGATTTTGCGTGGTTGCAAAGGTCTCGATGATTATAAGGTTTGTTTTGCGATGGCATTGCGTGGTAGCAAGGGTCTCAGTCTGGTTTGCTGAGACGATATTGCACGATTGCAAAGGTCTCGATGATTATGAGGTTGTTTTGAGATGGCCTTGTGTGGTTGCATGGGTCTCAACAAGTGAGGGGTTGCTGAGACGATGTTGCGTTTGCAATGGTCTTAAGTGAGTGTCGGACTGCTGAGATGACTATGTATGGCTGAAAAGGTCTGAACGGGTGTCAGGCTGCTGAGATGAGATTGTGTGGTTGCAAAGATCTAGACGAGTGTGAGGTAGCTGAGATGATGTTACATTTGCAAGGGTCTCAAATAAGTGTCAAGTTGCTGAGACAATATTCCTTTTTTCTTTTTTTATGAAAACGACTGTGAATGAAACGCTGGTAAACATTAGTTACCACGTCTGGCAGTGTTTACAAGCCGTTACAGGCATTGGTGTTTCGAATGCCTCTGAACATCCGACTGAACCCATTTTTATTTTTATTTTTTATTTTTTCCCCAGGAAGGTTTCTAACTCAACTGCCTAGAAACGACTATAACGATCCTGTGTAGATGTAATGATAAGATTGGGGGCGGCTGAAAAAACACCCAACTGTTCCTAAACGTCCGTTTACCAACAGCAGTGTACATGAGGCCTAAGACAATGTGCCTGGCTGCAAGGATCTCAATGAATGCCAGGTTGCTGGGGTGAGACTGCGTGGTCACAAATGTTTTTATCGAGTGGAAGGTTGCAAGGGTCTCAATGAGTGTGGGGCTGCTGAGACGGTATTGCGTTAGCAAGGGTCTCAACAAGGGTGTCAGGCTGCTGAGACAATTTCTTGTGGTTGCAATGGTCTCAACAGATGTCAGGTTCCTGGGCCGAGATTGCGTGGTGAGATTTAGCGTTTTTTTATATATATATATATATTTTTTTTTCAAGGGTCATGTGTTGCAAGGGTCTTAACAAGGGTGTCGGGCTGCTAAGGTGATTTTGCATGGTCACAAGGGTCTCGATGAGTGTGGGGCTGCTGAGACGGTATTGCGTTTGCAAGCGTCTTAACAAGGGTGTCAGGCTGCTGAGATGATTTTGCATGGTTGCAATGGTCTCACAGGTGTCAGGTTGCTGGGCCGAGATTGTGAGGTGGCAATTATTTATTTTCTGCACTTTTAGTTTCTGCGTTTTTTGTATATATATATTTTTTCCGTTTTGTAAGGGTCATGTGTTGCAAGGGTCTTAAGGGTGTCAGGCTGCTGAGACTATATACGCGTGGTTGCATCTCAATAAGTGTGAGGGCTGCTGAGACGATATTGCGTTTGCAAGGGTCTCAACAAGGGTGTCAGGCTGCTGAGACAATTTTGCTCAACAGGTGTCAGGTTGCCAGGGGGCTGAGATTGCGTGGTGGCAATGTTTTTTTTTTGCGTTTTTTTTTGTTTTTGCGTTTTTATATATATTTTTATTTTATTTTGTGTTTTTTAAAGGTCATGTGTTGCAAGGGTCTTAACCACTTGCATACTGGGCACTTACACCCCCCTCCTGCCCAGGTAAAATTTCAGCTTGCGGCACTGCGTCGCTTTAACTGACAATTGCGAGGTCGTGCGACGTGGCTCCCAAACAAAATTTACGTCCTTTTTTCCCCACAAGTAGAGCTTTCTTTTGGTGGTATTTGATCGCCTGTGCGATTTTTATTTTTTGCGCTATAAACAAAAAAGAGCGACAATTTTGAAGAAAAATACAATATTTTTTACTTGTTGCTATAATAAATATCCCAATTAAAAAAAAAAACACATTTTTTTTCTCAGTTTAGGGCGATACGTATTCTTCTACATATTTTTGGTAAAAAAAAAAAATTGCAATAAGCGACTGGTTTGCGCAAAAGTTATAGCGCTTACAAAATAGGGGAGAGAATTATTATTTTTTATTATTTTTTTTTTTACTAGAAATGGCGGCGATCTGCGATTTTTATTGGTACTGCGACGTTATGGCGGACACATCGGACACTTTTGACACATTTTTGGTGCCATTCACATTTATACTGCGATCAGTGCTATAAATATGCACTAATTACAGTATAAATGTGACTGGCATTGAAGGGGTTAACACTAGGGGGTGAGGAAGGGGTTAAATGTGTATGCTAGGTGTGTTCTAACTGTGGGGGGAGGGGGGGGGTGACTGGGGGGGTGACCGATCTGTGTCCCTATGTAAGAAGGAACACAGATCGGGCTCCTCCTCTCCAGAGACAGGACGCTGTCTCTGTGTAACACGGCAATGAGAGATGATCTATGAGAGATCATCTCTCATTGGCCCACAGATCGCATCGCAAACGGCCACTCTGATTGGCCGTTCGCCGCGATCTGTGATTGGCCGTGTCCAAGGGACACGGACAACACAGGGCTTCCCCGCAGCGCGCTCTACAGCGCGCGCTGGGAACGCCAGAATGACATGCCGTCAAATGACGGCATGTTGGATATTCAGGCCCGCGCTGTTGCCGTCATCCGACGGTAGCGCGGGCCTGAAGTGGTTAACAAGGGTGTCAGGCTGCTCAGATGATTTGCATGGTTGCAAGGTCTCAATCAATAAGAATTGGGATACTGAGAAAGGATAGAAACACCTGGTTTGTTTGTACCTTAAGCAAGCAGCACAAGGTAGAAGGACAATGCCTGTTTGAATCGTAGGTTCCATAGGTTCCACAAATGGTAGCAAATTAATAGGACATAAAGAATGTAATAACACATTTTACTTGCGACAGTGGGCCATGCGAGTGAGTTTGCGGCGGACTGTGGCTGGAGTGAAACATGTAGGAAAGGTGTAGCGTGATGCCATGCATGGGGCAAAACAACAAGGTTTGGTGTAGAAAATAGAACACGAGAAGTGCGTACGAATATTTTATAAGCTCCACTGTGGGAACCGAACATATGATGCGGGTGACACCATGAGTGGCCACGAATTTTGACAAACAAGCTAACGAATCCTACCTGGGACAGTGAACATGCAACTGGGTTTGCTTGGACTGGAGTGGATGTGCAACACAGTGTGGCGTGGTGTGGTGTGGCGCCATGCATGACGCACAGGCAATAACTTTGGTAAATAAATGAGAGAGAAGAATCGTGTACAAACAATTCGTAAGTTCCGCTGCGAAAACTAAAACACACAGCATGGGGTAAACATAGAATGGCAATGGTGGAAAGTATGCAATGTATCTGATACAAAACGGTTATAAAGAGAAATGACTGATAAAAAAACGGTTGTAAAATGCATAAAACAAATCCGATACGAATCGGAATTAAGGAGTGTTGAACAAATCTGCTGTTAATTGGTTGTAGATTGTATGCAACTCCTTGCTGTGAAACCGAACACCTACCAGCCACCCATCCTCCCAGGCTAATCAAGTGCAGACAAAGCAGCAGGTGAGTTCAATTACCACCTCAATCTGCCAAAGTACCCATACAAAGAATATATGCTAATCTCCAAATGAATGAGACAGCAAGCATGTACACTGAATATACAAATAAATAGTTTGTTTGGCAGGAGGACGTTACAAATGTACCAAGCTTGTAACTAAGATGTTAAAACATGAGCAACAATAACTCAGAGGCAGATTTTTACAAAAGAAATGAAGGATAGAAAGCATAACGAATTGAACGATTGCACATGATACAAAAGGTTTGAATACAGCCTGCGACAGTAAGCGGGAACCGCCGTCGAAGACCATGAACGGAGAAGCCGAAATGCACTTGCGATGTCGAATGCGATTGAATGTGCAGACTCAGGGACATGAGGTGCGCTGGGAAGAGTCGGCCCAGTGACATGTACTACTGCACACTGAACCAACAAAGAGCATGTGTGAGTGGGCTGCTTAAATACCCCCCGGGCTCCTCCCATAAACTCAGGCCACCATACTGGCCTTCTTATATATATATATATATTTATGTAAAAAAAAATATATAAAAATGTATAATTTTTGGATTTTTTTTTAAAAAAGGGGTGTTGTCATCTGAAGCCCTGGGGATCTCCGGGCCACTGGGGACCTCCAGACCCCTAAAAAAAAAACATTGGCCCTTTAATAAAAAAAACTATCTTTCAAAAAAATAAATGAAAAAATGGGGGGTTGCCACCTCTGGGCCCCTGGGGACCTCCGGACTGCTAAAAAAATAAATATAAAAATTTGACCCTTTAATAAAATATAAAATAAATAAAATATTAAAAAATATATATATAAAAAAAAAAAAAAGGAGGGGGGTTACCATCTGGGGCCCTGGGTGCCTCCAGGCACCTGGGCACCTCTGGGCCCCTTACAGGTGTACTGCCTGTACCCCCCTGATGGCGGCCCTGGGTGTAATGTCAGCATGTGAAAAGTGACATTCTGAAGGAAAAAAGCCATTTAAAACAGACTCGCGGCAATAATGAATTGTCGGCTCCCGGCAATTGCAGGAGAATTCATTCATAAAAAACACAAAAAAAAATGCGTGGGGTTCCCCCAAAATATCCATAACCAGACCCTTCAGGTCTGTTGTGGATTTTAAGGGGAACTCCACCCCAAATTGAAAAAAAAAATGGCGTGGAGTTCCCCCTAAAATTCACACCAGACCCCTTATCGGAGCACGTTAATGTGGCCGGCTGCAGAAAAGAGGGGGGGACAGAGCGCGCCCCCCTCTCCTGAACCGCACCAGGCCACATGCCCTCAACATTGAGAGGGTGCTTTGGGGTGCCCCCCAAAGCACCTTGTCCCCATGTTGATGAGGACAAGGGTCTCTTCCCCACAACCCTTGCCCGGTGGTTGTGGGGGTCTGCGGGCAGGAGGCTTATCGAAATCTGGAAGACCCCTTTAACAAAGGGGCCCCCCAGATCCCGGCCCCCCCTGTGTGAAATGGTAATGGGGTACATTGTACCTCTACCATTTCACAAAAAAAAATTGTCAAGTGTAAAAAAACACAAGAGCCGGTTTTTGACAAGTCCTTTATTATCTTCTTTCTTCTCCTTCTTTTCTTCTTTCCTTCGGGTTTCTTCCTCCATCTTCTTCTTCTTCCTTTGCTTCTGTCTTGGGTCTTGTAGTGCCGCATCTTGACCGGCGTGTTCTTCCATCTTCTTCTCCTTCAGCTGTCCTTCTCGTCCGCATCTTCTCCTTTTTTCGCTGGAGGCGCCGCTTCCAATTGAAATCCCCGCTGTATGCCGGAATACGCCCCCCTCTGACGCCACGGGCAAGGTCTTAGGAAAGTCCCCATGTGGTGCATGTGCGTCACAGGGGGGCGTGGTCACATGAGCGTTAGACGGCGGGCAATTCAATTGGAAGCCAAACCTCCGGCAAAGAAGAAGCCGCGCACAAGCTTCGGAATGAATTGCCCGCCGGCTGACGCTCATGTGACCACGCCCCCCTCTGACACACATGCACCTCAAGGGGACTTTCCTAAGAGCTTGCCCGTGGCGTCAGAGGGGGGCGTGGTTTGGCATACGGCGCAGATTTCAATTGGAAGCGGCGCCTCCGGCAAAGAAGAAGGAGAAGATGCGGACGAGAAGGCCAGCGGAAGGAGAAGAAGATGGAAGAACACGCCGGTCAAGATGCGGCACTACAAGACCCAAGAAAGAAGCAGGGGAAGAAGAAGATGGAGGAAGAAACCCGAAGGAAAGAAGAAAAGAAGGAGAAGAAAGAAGATAATAAAGGACTTGTCAAAAACCGGCTCTTGTTTTTTTTACACTTGACACTTTTTTTTTGGTGAAATGGTAGAGGTACAATGTACCCCAATACCATTTCACACAGGGGGGGGCGGGATCTGGGGGGCCCCTTTGTTAAAGGGTTCTTCCAGATTTCGATATGCCTCCTGCCCGCAGACCCCCACAACCACCGGGCAAGGGTTGTGGGGATGAGGTCCTTGTCCTCATCAACATGGGGACAAGGTGCTTTGGGGGGAACCCCAAAGCACCCTCCCAATGTTGAGGGCATGTGGCCTGGTGCGGTTCAGGAGAGGGGGGGCCGCGCTCTGTCCCCCCCTCTTTTCTGCGGCCGGCCAGGTCAACGTGCTCGGATAAGGGGTCTGGTGTGGATTTTGGGGGGACTCCATGCCATTTTTTTTTCTTTGGTGTGGAGTTCCCCTTAAATTCCACACCAGACCTGAAGGGCCTGGTATGGATATTTGGGGGGAACCCCACGTCATTTTTTTTTTAAATGACGGCGGGGTTCCCCGTAATATCCATATCAGACCTGAAGGGCCTGTAATGGAATTTGGGGGGACTCCCAAGCTTTTTTATTTATTTTTTGATTTTATGAATGAATCTCTCACAATTGCCGGGAGCCGACAATTCATTATTGCCGCGAGTCAGATTTAAACATTTTTTTTTCTTCAGAATGTCATTATTCCGGAAGGGCATGACGTGCTGCATGTGAAGCACGCACGCTGAGGGAGGGACTGACCGCGGCACGGAGCTGCAGAGGGAGCAGACTGGATCGCTGGAGATCGTGAGGGAGACAAGGCAGGGTGAGAGGCTGCCGATGCTCCGAATAGGGGCTCCATAGAGGGATCCAGCTGGCTGCAGAGCAGGTGCTCCCCCGTCGTTGTCCCCGCCCCCCCCCCTCGTGCACCGCGCCCGCTACGGAGAGAGAGATCAGCTGTCACCAGCTTGCAGAGGCGGCGGCATGGAGACCATCTGATCAGAGGCTTCTTGTTGTAAACCAGGAGATAGATGTGCCTGCACTGCTCTTTCCAGACCACGGATCATGGTCCATACGAGTAGAAGACCTTTAGCAGAGGATACAAGTGGGGGTAAGATCATTCCCATATTACTCTGTTCATTTAAACTCCATGACAGGCAATGAAGAGAAAGTGAGGTAAGGCCACAACAAGATATGAGCAGTTATTATTGTAATACAAACAAAATTGAGATACTGACTATAAATATATCTTGTAAAACAAAAGCATTCAATCGCATTTTCCAAGAGAGACATTGTGTGGTGTTGTCCTAATTCCAAAGGTCTATTACTGCCTATACATTGGAATCATAGATTCTTTTTTTGGGCTTAAAGGCGCAGTTTGGGGGACCATTTATTTCCAAAGGGAGAACCAACGAAAAGGGATCAGAGGCTTTGCACCTACATAATATTCAAAGTGGGCAATACCAACTCCAGCTGATACTACAGAGCAGACTTTACTGAGAGGCCCCCTAGAGGTCACCCGGGGAGAAGAGTCACACTCTCCGGAAATCTTGGAGCTCGGATACCCCCAGCATATTCTAGAGGCACAGAACGTGGCACATAGGAGCCTACCCAGGGTCTGAGCCCGGGGGAGGGGTCGGGGGAGAGGGAACTAGAGGGCACCCTGCGTGAGTGCCCACCCTCTCCAAATTCTATCCTAGAGACGAATTATAATTTAAATCACCCCCTAGCCCCCCCGGTGTACACAACATAAAAGTTGAGAGGGGGCTTGGAGATACGGGGACCCCCCTACTGAGGAAAATCGCTGACCAGTACCCCCAACAATATCAAGAGGGAAGATAGCCATCAGTATCACTGGCCGTGGAAGCTCCTGAAGGGTATAAGACAACCACGCATTGAAACTGGAGAAGCGAATCAGAATTAAAACTAGGCATAATATGAGCAAGACAACAAGGGGCACGGCCCCGAAACCCCCAAAGGAGAACCCCAATATTAGCACTAGCTCAATAAGACAATACATGTCTCAGGAAGGGAATACCAAAACTCCCGCAAATGATAAGAAAGTTGGGAAAGCGGGATCCACAAAAAAAGCGGGTGGAGGAGCAAACCCACAGGCCGTAGACGTGTCTACTGATGGAGATCAGGAACTAAGCCGCACAGAAGATCCAAGTGCTGACCCACAAATACCCACAATGGAAGACCTTGACAGGATGTTAAAGAGATTGGAAAATGCAATTAAGGAGGAAATCACTGGCCTGAGAGATAATATAAAACATATTTTGACCCGAGTAGAGGAGATCGAAAAGAAAATGAAAAAACAAGACTCTGAACTAAACATACTGAAGAACCAAAACTCTGTCATGAAGCTGAACCAGAGGAATCTGCAATATCGCCTGGAGGATCAGGAAAACCAGAACAGAAGACAAAACATAAGAATACGATCCATAAAGGAAGAGAGGGGAGAAGATCTAAGACGTATTGTGAACAACTTGCTCACACTTCTTCTGGACCAAAGGGCTGGGAAACCCCTCAAAATAGAACGGATACATCGCCTAGGTAGATTTAGAGACAATACCAGTGAAAGGCCAAGAGACATTATAATAAGGTTCAGGCATTATGAGGAGAAGGAGGAGATCTGGACAAAATTGAGGGGAAAGCCCCCCCTGACCTATGAGGGCATAGAGCTACCAGTTTTTCCTGATCTGACATGGGAAACTCTGGCCAGGAGAAGACTTCTTAAACCCCTCCTGGAGCTTTTGAAGGTCCACAATATAAAGTATCAGTGGGGATTCCCAGCCTGCCTGATTGCCCAGAAAGATGGGATCTCGGCAAAACTAATATTCCCGGAAGACCTCCCGGGTTTTTGCGATAAATTAGATCTGCAAAGAATAGAAATCCCTGGATGGGTAGAATAAAGATTGGGAGGAGGTTCTGGCGGGCGCACGGGGGGGGGGGGAGGCTGAAGATCAAGGGTTCCCCAGGTCCGTGTCAGCAGCCCCGCCTGAGAAAGATCAGGCCCCGGTGGAAGGAGGAGGCCTAGGCAGGGTTGGGGGTGGGTCAGTAACACCTCACGAGGAGAACCGGTGGGAAATGGGGCACGTTGACCCCCAAGGTTCAAAGGCTTCAGATAGGCCAGGAAGGGGGAGGGGGGATAGGGGGGAGCGGGGGGAGGGAGGAGGGGGGTGGGAAAGGGTAAAGGGAAAGTGGCTCCTAGGGACTTCTTAAGAAAAGTAAAATCTGATAGACTTAAATGGTGGAAGTAAAATTCTTATCCTACAACGTAAAGGGCCTGAACTCTAAGGGGAAAAGAATACAGATCTTAGAGGAAATTAAACAATACAGAGCAGATGTAGTGCTAATCCAGGAAACACACCTCTCTTTGAATTCTAATGTCAAACTGTACTCTCCTACATATCCTACCTGGTATTATGGGGATGCCATTACAAATCGAGCCAGAGGAGTGGCCATTGGCTTCTCTAGAGAAGTAGACTTTGCCCTCAAAGCAAGGTCGGTGGACCCTGAGGGCAGATATTTATTCCTGAAAGGAGTAATCAGAGACACCACCTACACGTTGGCCAACATATATGCTCCCAATGTGCACCCCATAAAATACCTAGGTAGAATATTGGATAAATTAAAAAAAAATTCGGAAGGATACTTGATACTGATGGGGGACTTAAATTTTGTCATGAACCCGAAAGAGGATAGCACCTTCCAGGGGCGGGAGACGAACAATGTACACTTACAAAAAATCAAAAGCAAAATGGTAAATTGCCAGATGGTAGATGCCTGGCGGGCTTTTAATCCCAACAAACATGATTACACGTTTTTCTCTCCCCCCCACGGAACGTATTCTAGAATTGATTACGCATTAGTTGACCATAGGCTCCTAGACTATGTCACCGAAACAGAAATTGGTATCATGACCATATCAGACCATGCCCCGATTACAGTGAAAATTGAGACGGCACACAAAGACAATAAACAGGGGCTGTGGCGCCTCAATGATTACTTAATCCGGGATGAGGTGGGATCGGGGAGGGTGGAGGAGGAATTAAAACAATTTTTTGAAGTCAACGACACAGAAGAGGTTTCTACGGCAACACTGTGGGAATCTCATAAGGCATACATTAGAGGCATTTTAATATCGGAGGGGGCACGAAGAAAAAAAGAGAGAAACAGGCAGCGGGTCTCTTTAGTTAAAGAAATCGCCTATTTAGAGCAAAACCATAAAGACCGGGGACAAAAAGAGACATATCTAAATTTAATAAAGAGGAATGCGTTAAAAGAGATCATGGAACAGGAAGCCAGGAAAAACTTAAATAATACTATAAGAGAAATGTATATATGGGGCAATAAATCGAGTAAACATCTGGCAAAAATGGCACGTAAAAGGAAAGCCAGGAATTACATCGAAAAAATCAAAAGACAGAATGGTGAACTGGTGTATGCAACCGCTGATATTGCAGATACCTTCAAAAAATATTATGGAGAACTGTATAACATCCAACAAGTAGCTGAGCAGGCAGGTAGAAGGGAAGTTAAGACCAGGACCTACCTCGACAGGGCAGGGCTACCAAAGGTAGATGAGAGAGAAAGCTCAAACTTAATAGAAGAAATAAAAAACGCCCTGAAAAACATGGCAGTTGAAAAGAGCCCTGGGCCAGATGGTTTCACGGTTCTGTACTATAAAAGATTTGGTGAAATATTGATCCCCAGATTATGTGCGTATTTCAACGATCTGGGGATTAAATATGAAATGAGCAAAGAAGCATCAGCAGCCATTATCGCAGTCATCCGAAAAGAAGGGAAGGACAGTTCCCTATGTTCCGGGTATAGACCCATATCCCTTTTAAATATAGACACAAAATTATTCGCTAAAGTACTGGCGGGGCGATTGAAGGGTGTAATGCAGGGTTTGATTAATGCGGATCAGGTGGGGTTCGTCTCTAACAGGGAAGGAAAGGACAATGTTATTAGGGCGTTACTCCTGATGCAGGGGATAGAGAGAGAGGGGGTCCCCAGTCTATTCCTGTCGGTTGATGCTGAGAAAGCCTTTGACAGGGTAGACTGGGGACTCATGATGTCTACATTAGAGGCGGTAGGCCTTTGAAATAGGTTTATAAATTGGATTAAAACACTCTATCACCAGCCCACAGCAAGAATCAAGATCAATGGGGCCCTTTCGGACCCTTTAGAGATGAGAAACGGGACCAGACAGGGCTGCCCTCTATCCCCCCTCCTCTTTATTCTCTCCCTCAAACCCTTACTAGCCTTGATACGTAAAGACCCCGATATTAAAGGGATCTGAGTCGGCAGAGAGGAACATAAATTGTCAGCCTTTGCGGATGATGTTCTGCTCTATCTAGCCGACCCGGGGAAGTCCTTCCCTAAGCTACTACAGACTCTGCAACAATATGGGGCTATATCAAATTTCAGGATCAACGTGGCTAAATCCGAAATACTTGATATAAATTTAAATAAAACTGATTGGTCAAAGAGACATGCTCTTTTCCATGGAAAAAATAACTAAATTATTAGGGGATAAAATTAGCTAGCACGGTGAAGAGGATATATATGATTAATTACATACCACTGTTAAATGAAATAAAAAGCGAACTAAAAAAAGCGATAAATAAGCCCATCTCATGGGTGGGCCGTATAAACATGCTAAAGATGATTTATATCCCTAAAATCTTATATAAATTTCAATTATTACCAATTATGCTACCCTCCCAATACCTAAATACCCTAAACTCTGTAGCGATGAACTTTGTGTGGAAAAATAGAAAACATAGACTATCCCTGAGCACTTTGAAACAAGACAGACAAGACGGTGGCTTGGCAGTCCCGGACATTAAAAGTTACTATAAGGCGGCAGTACTATCTAGGGCGGTAGAGTGGGCCAGAGACAAACATGGGAAAAGGTGGGTACAAATTGAAAAAGCTCAAGACATGACACAACTAAGGAAAATTTTATGGATACCAGCACAATATCGAACACTGAAACACAATATTTATGACCTGACAAGAAGCACTTTGAAAATGTGGGATAGGGTGCAGGTACTCACAAATAGCAAATATAATTCTCCACTTATAAATTTAAAGGAAAACCCTTATTTCTCACCTGGGGAAAAAGAAATAGGAGGAAATTGGATCAAAAAGGACACTGTTTACCTAGGGGATATTATAAAGGGGGGTGGGTTAGACACTTACGAGGAGTTGAATTCCAGACGGGATGATTGGAACCTAGATAGATGGCACTACACGCAGCTAGAGCACTTTGTTCGGCAACTCCCCCAACCATTACGGACGGGAGCGGAGCTGACACCTATGGAAATGATTTGCACAGCTGATAATACTAAAGGCACAGTTTCCAAACTATACAAAATACTTATTAAGGTAGGGGCACGTGGGGCAACACCGTTAGTGGAAAAATGGGAAAGGGAGTTAGGTAGGAATAGGGGGGATAACTCGGTAAATAGGATTTTGAGCTTGACCCACTCCTCCGCCATAGATTCGCAAACTGCGGAGATGAACTACAAGTGCCTCACTGGATGGTACATTACACCGGTTAAAACCAGTAAATATAAGCCAGATCAGTCCGCCGAATGCTGGAGGGGTTGCCCCGAGAGAGGTACCATGGCACACCTATGGTGGACCTGCTCAATAATTCAGAAATATTGGGACTCCGTACTGGGCCAAATAAAAGGGATCACAGGAATGGAAATCAAAAAAGACCCATGGGTTGTACTATTCCACTGCAGCGATGAGGGAATTAAAAAATATAAACAGTCACTAATACCACATATGTTAAACGCAGCAAAAAAGTTGATACCAAGAAAGTGGCAAGACACCGAAAGCCCACAGATATGGGAGTGGGTGGAGGGAGTAGAAGAAACCTATAGGGCCAGATTCAGCAAGACTTGCGCTGGAGTATTTCGATATGCGCCGCGTAACTGTGAAGATGCGCCGTCGTATCTATGTGGCCGTACCCACCAAACTAGATGCGACAGAAAACAGGCTTTCCCCGACCGGCTTAACTTTCCGACTCCAGAGTCTCGTCAGCGCATAATTTCGCTTGGCGCATCAGTCGCGCCTATTGATTTCCCCTGCAAATATGCAAATGAGGGAGATTTCCCGATTCGCGAACGGATTAGCACCATACGCTGGCTACATGCGCCGCGCGTATCTCGTCCGTCCGGCGCAAAGTTATTTCTACAAATAGCTGCTTTATCTTTACTCCAGACGACCACAGGTCAGCAGGAGAGCAGCTACAGCAGCAGCGTTACCGACAAAACTAGCAAGCTGAACAACCACACGTGCAAGGACAACACCTCTGTGTGCCAACATGCCAGGGGCAGTCGCGGTCCTAGCACTAGTACTGGGTCCCCCGGTACGGAGGAGGCAGGCACGTGAGAGGATATACCGCACGCGCATGAGCCTCTTTGGCATGGGGGATGAGGAGGTGTATCGCCTCTTCAGATTCAGCCCAGATGCAATACTTGAACTAACCACAACCCTGCAGGATGACATCACCAGCAAGACACACCGCTCACAAGCAGTGCAGCCACTGGTGAAGGTACTGGCAACACTTCATTTCCTTGCAAGTGGAGTGGTGGCTGGGATGTCACAGTCCTCCATGAGCAGATGTGTGCACCAGGTTGTCCCTGCAATCCTCAGACGCATGTCCAACCAGTTCATCAGACCAACCACTGAGGAGCTGCGGCTGAAGACAATGACCGATTTCTACAGCATTGCCAGATTCCCACGCACTGTGGGGGCCATTGATTGCACACATGTGGCACTCCAGCCCCCCAGTGCCACAGAGCACATATACCGCAATCGGAAGCATTGGCATTCCATCAACGTACAGGTGATAGCCGATGCCCAACGCCTCATATGGCACGTCTGTGCCAAACACCCCGGATCCAGCCATGACAGCTTCATATACCGTCAGAGCCCCATCCCAGCAGAATTCGAGCAGAACATGTATGGTAACAGCTGGCTGGTTGATGAGTGACATAGGTGGCAGGCATGACTATCCCCTCCCATGATGCACACATCACAAGTGGCACATGCATGACTAACATCCTCCTGTCTTTTCCCTTCCAGGTGACTCTGCATATGCACTGGGACCCCATCTAATGACTCCTTTCCGGAACCCCCAAACCAGAGGAGAGAGAAAATACAATGAAGCACACATCAAAACCCGTGCAGTGGTGGAGCAAACATTTGGGCTCCTGAAGTCCCGTTTCCGCTGCCTGGATAAGTCCGGGGGGACCCTATTGTATTCCCCTACCTTCGTGTGTCAGATCATCGGTGCATGTTGCATTCTGCACAACTTTGCTATGAGAAAAGGCCTGCAGATTGACATGCTTGATGACCTGACCCCTGACCCACACAGTCCCCACCTGCCAGAGGAGAACCAGTCTGCTGATGGAAGAGCAGTCAGGAGGGTCCTCGCCGTAGGCATCTTTGGACACTTAACCAAAACATTAATCACACAGACAATGCATGCATGCACACCACTGATGTTCCTAGATCACACACACCACATCCATATCACATTGGATTAGCCCAAGTCCAGCATGTAGGACTTGGGAGCAGCAACGCCAGCGTCAAGGCCCCAATGATGTCGCTGTCCATTCATACACCTTTCACACGTCATTCATACAGCCGTGGGGATAACTTCTCCACCACGGCCGAGGGTGACACCCCTTACTGGCAGGAGTGCCACCCCCTCACATTCACACACCATTCACACTGTCCCCTGCACTCCTGACCGTGTGCAGTTAAAAATAAAATAAATATCTCATAACCTGAGTAATAAAATATAAACTCATAACCTGAGTAATAAAATAAAATATAAACTCATAACCTGAGTAATAAAATAAAATATAAACTCATAACCTGAGCAAGAATAAAAAAATAAAAATTAACCCCAAAAAAAAACTCCCTCATCTGGGATGACGGGGGCTCCTCCTTGTGGGCACTCTCAGGCTCCTCAGCTGCCTGGAGGGAGTGGGTGGGGGGGTATCTGGAGGAGGCTGATCCCCTGGTGGGCCACTCCTGGCAGCTGTTGGCTGCATGCCCTCCAAGGCCACGGCAATCCGGCTCAGATAGAGGTTGGTCTGGGCCTGCATTCTCAGCTAGCGGGTGATATTATGCCACTGGGCACGCTGCCGCTGCCTCCCCTCTTCCTGGATGGCAGCTGTGTTGGCGTGGACGGCTGCTGTGAGGTGCCGTACATCAACCTGCACCCCCCCAGGCTGGTCACAACGTCCTGCACACCACTGGGCAGCTGCGATACGGAGCTGTCAGGACCGGGATTTGAACCTGGGACCTCAGCTGTGTCTGGCAGTGAGACTTCTCACTGAGCTGTATGGGATGCTGGGCAGCTCCCTGTCTGTTCTGCTGGACAAACCTATCTGATCCATTGGACCTTGCTGCCTTGTGTCTTGATCGTCTTGAACCTTGAACCCCTTGCTCCTCCCACGAACTTCCTGATATAAGCCATGTCTCTGAACTTCCTCCTTGCCAGAATATTGTGCTATCTCCAGCCTGTATCTCGCTCCTGTCTTCTCTGCTGCCATCCATATTTGCTACTGCTCGTTATCGATCCTTGGCTTGTTATCGACTACGCTTCTGCCTGATCCCAACCTACAGATACTCATTACCGACCTTTTGGCTTGTTTACCGACCACTCTTCTGTTTGATCCTTGCCTGCTTATCTGCTATTGTACCCTGGCTTTCTCACCTCCTGGTGGGGCAATCCTGAGGACCGCGACCTGGTGCTAACACGCAGCAAAATCCATCTCCACCTTCAGGAGCTCTGGTGAACACCGGTTAGCGCTTAGATTCCGCACCTCAGGTGACCCCGTGTCATCAGCCAGGGTGACCTGCTCTGCTGCTATAGCTATTGGCCTCTGAGCCTGACCCCAGACCGTGACAGGAGCCCAGGCTGTCAGCGAGCCGGTCCAAGTGGCCAGCAATCTCCCCCATCTGCTGGGTTTGCCGGGCGTGGTCCATCGCCACCTGGTCCTGGACCAGATCAGACACCCCCCTGGTCTTACGGGTTGCCTTCCTGGGGCCAGGAGAAGGTTGTCCCCGTGGGGATGGAGTCGCCCTTGAGGGGCTACCGAGGATGGGTGAGGGGATGACAGAGGGCCCTGCAGAAGGGGAGGACTCTGATAAAACCAAAATAAACTCCTGCTGAGGAACAGGCTCCTCCTCAACCATCTCTGCAGAAGTGGTGTGGGCACTCTCCTCCACCTCGGTGTCTTCAGCACCCAGGGGCTCGTCCTCAGGATCCCGTTGGGGGGTTGGGGTGGAATGGCCGGCAACAGATGATGGCCCAGCTCCGTCATCTGTGGATGACACAAAGCAGACACATGTTGGTGGTCCCACACACTTGGCACATGTACCCCCCCCCACATGCAACACACCAAATAGGGGATAAAAAACACTTACCTGTCCTGGAGCCTTCCTCCATAGAATCATAGCATGGTACCCCCTCCAACTGCTCCCTCTCCAGGCAGCGGGCGACCACCTCCTCCTCTGTGGTCAGGCTGACCGCACATTGGGGTCCACCACCTGTGCTTCGCTCATGGGTCCGAATCAGGGCCGGAGTGGGACTCATTTTCAGCCCTGGAGTTTCATGCCTTAGACCGGCCCACTTTAGTTCACGACCATTAAAATAATGTAATTAAAACCTCAAAATATAAGTTTGCAATGGCGCACTGTTCTCTACAGCCTGTAATTCATTGTATTTTTCAAAAAATATTTCCAATTCAGTGCAAATACAGTAAGTTTTGCTTCACAGTGAAGATTTATTAGAACAATAAATAACAGGACCCTCCTCGCACCTCTGTATACTCCTCATACCTCTGTACCCTCCCCGCACCTCTGTACCCTCCCCGCACCTCTGTGTTTCCCCTCTGGACCCCTCCCCCAATATCTGTTCTCTCTGTACCCTTCCCCACATATCTGTACCCCCCACCTCTGTAACTTCCTCCCCCACACCTCTGTTCCCGTCCGTACATATTGTAAATTACAATATAAACCTGACAGCAGAAAAAAAAAAGTTTTTTTTTTTTTCAGGTTGGTTACTGGGTGCACTGAGTGTGCTGCCTGTTTTTCCCCTACCTGTGAAAATCTGCCCTGGCCGCTGCCATGTATCCGGCACCAAAGCCGCCCCCCCCCCCCCCCCACGAAAAAAAAAAAAAGACCCCCGATCCGTCCTTTTATTTAATCGGCTCCTGCGGTCGCCTTTCGGCTCCCTTATAAATTTAGCCCCCGACGCGGCAGCCTGTAGCATGGCACTTGCGCCAGTGCATGGACAACCAGCGCCCAGGGCGAACATGCCGAGCTGCGCCCCCCCATAACCAATTATCTTAAACACACACAAAAAAAATATATAATATATATATATATATATATATATATTGCAGAGGTCAGAATTGGATAAATTACAAAGATCAGGAGCAGTGTGTACAGTGGTAGAGTATGTACAGTAATATACAATATCACATACATGTGGGACCAAAATCCCTCTGCTGCAAAAACATTTTGTGAAGGAGATAAGAACACACTCCTGGTACTGTAAAATACTATAACATATAATGTGAATAACTCCCAAATATTCAAATAACTCTAGTCAAATTCTTATGGTTCATTTTTACACAATTTAGTTTTGGAGTTACTACCAAACTCCCAGTGCTGCAAACAAACACACAGTGCAAAGTACTATTAAAGTGCACTTTAAACAAACAGTCCACTAGAGCAGTGGTCTCCAAACTGCGGCCCTGGGGCCAGATATGGTCCTTTGCTTGCCTTTATCCGGCCCTTGAGGAATAATTCCTGCCACTGACATCAACATTGGAGCACTATTCCTTCCAATGATGGGGCATAATTCCTTCCACTGACATAAAAAAAGGGGCACTATTCCTCCCAACGACACCAGATCGGACATTGTTAACTCCCACTGGGCACAGTTTGGCCCCCCTGAAGTCTGAAAGACATTAAACTGTCCCTTTCTTTAGAGAGTTCGGAGACCCCTGCACTAGAGAGCAAGTGCTCTTGTGTGGATGTGGGAAACCCCCTCACTGGGACATTGTTTTCTGGGACTCCCCCCTATCAAATACACTGATCAGCACTGCTTCTGTTTGGCTGCAAACAGCTAATTGAACAAGGATTTCCAGCAGAAGTGGATATAACAATTGGTTTCTGTCTAACAGAGAGGATTACACACTGATCTAAAAATCAGCCCCTGCTGAACCCAATTAATTCTGATGTGTGTACTCAGTTCTACCTTGTACTTTTCTTCAGGGGGCTCTCTGCAGTTCTGTTACTGGTCCCCTGTAGCTCCTGTGTCAGTTAGGAGTGACAGTGGTCACACTCCAGCCTCCACTTTGGACCATACAGGGTTAATCTTCCTCTATATGTGATAGGGAGGAGGAGAAGAGCACTAGAGCTGGCTGAAGCATAGAATTAAGTAAAAAAACACTATACAGTACCTCCATTCTCCCCCCTCCCCCACTGCAAGAGTGGACTTTCTTGAAGTTGGGCTGGTATAAGAAATCACATCCTTTGCTGTGTAATGCTTATATTCTTGAACAGGTTAGGAATTAGTGTTACATTTCATAGATGTAATCCACATACACATTATATCTTATTAATAATCATCATTTTTTGAAGATATAAAGTGTATGTGGATTACATCTATGAAATGTAACACTAATTCCTAACCTGTTCAAGAATTTTACTTTCACTTTCAATAAACCTGCAGTGAAAAGTGCAGGGCACATTTGTAATCACATTATGGAATGCAGAGCAGTCGGGACTCACAGTAGAAGAGGATCCAGTCTGTCACCCATGATTTACAAATCTTCACTCTGCCCTGGAGGAGCGCTCTGCTGTGTGCTGCTGGGCGGGAACCAAATATCCATGCTGCAGTGTTGTGAGTTTCTCTTCCTGTTCCGCCCACATGCTCTTTCACTGGGACTGTACCAACTCCAATGGGGGGGGGGGGAATATAGGAACTCAAGAAGGGAGGCTGGAATGGAGTGCAACTGCTGCTGCAGAGAAGTGAGCAGGAGCGATAATCCTTGATGTAGGCAGGTAACAGGGGCATACAAGTTTTACAGCCATATTATGATATTTTGTGGACAGAGTTTTCGAACCGGCCCACAACCAGACCAGCCCACCGGGATACTTCCCGATTCTCCCGATTGGCCACTCCGGGCCTGGTCCGAATGGTGGCCACCTTGCCACGGACCTTGCGCCGCAGGTCATATATTTTTTTCTGGATATCACCAGCAGTCCGGGTGGAGTACCCCAACACATTCACCCTGCCAGCAATGGTGTCCAGGATGGCCTGCTTCCTCTCCCGGCTGGTCTTCCGACTTTTCTTTCCGTGGAGAAAATCGTTATAAGTCTCCATAGCAGAGATTACCACAGAGACCTCCTGGGCATTGAAATTGAGGTTCCTCCTCTCTTCGGGGGGAGCGGGAGCAGCCATTACAGAGCAAAAGTAACTTCCCTGGGATGGGGGGAAACGGAAATACTTTTGCGCCGGAATGGCGCTTCCGCTGGCGCTTTTATACGCGCAACGGAACACATTGCGCTGACGTTTCCCGTGAAGTGGTGCCGACGGAAGTTGTAAGCATGCGCACAGGGGGCCGAGTGAAGCCTCACTCGTTGTGCATGCTCCGTGGATGATGCACTGAACGTAAGCCTGTGTGCTGGTCTCCGCCCATCATTTACATATGATCACACCCACTTCCACTTGCGTCGGGTTGCGCCAACGCATCTTCGTTACTCCGTCGCAAAGTAACGGCCATGCGTTTGGTGAATGCTGTACTTCACTCGCTAGTTTGCGTCAGCGCAGCGTATATGCGTTGCGCTATGCTGGCGAAAATATGCGCGCATCTACCTGAATCTGGCCCATAGAATGGAAGAGTTGAGGGATAGTGTATTAGAAGTCAACAATGACTCTCGGACTAAATGGCATAAAGAAAGGCCTACCATAGAAAATATGAGTTTACATGAAACGCAATCCACAAGTCCAGTACTCAGAGTCATATCAATTCAACTTGGGAGAACTTGCTTGAGAGACCTGGGAGCCACGGGGGGGGGGGGAGGGGGGAGAGGAGGGGGAGAGGGGAGGTAAAGAGGGAGATCTAGGGCAAACCCTCAGTATGTGTAAATTTTAGGGCCCTATTTTTCTCTACTTTCGTGCACAACCTGAGAGCATACGAAAGTCAGTGCTATAACAAGAGGGAAAAAAAAAAAAACGTAATAAATACTGTAAGGACTCACAAATGATGCAAAAAACGCGAGTAGAGACGATTGAAGCCTCAACTATGAGCGGGTCTCAAAACGAAAGGTTTCAGCTGATGTGAAAAAAAAAAAAAAAAATGTAATTTTGTGCAGGGACAGTTCTAACTACAGGAAAAGGGCGCTTTTTCACATGCTGACATTACAGCCCCCCATGGTACGAAATTGAAAGGAATATTTAAAATGACGTGGGGGTCCCCCCAAATTCCATTAGAAGGCCCTTTAGGTCTGGTATGGATATTAAGGGGAACCCCGCCGTCAATTTAAAAAAAAAAATGACGTGGGGTTCCCCCCAAATATCCATAACCAGACCCCTTATCCGAGCACGTTGACCTGGCCGGCTGCAGAAAAGAGGGGGGGACTGAATGCGGCCCCCCCCCTCTCCTGAACCGCACCAGGCCACATGCCCTCAACATTGGGAGGGTGCTTTGGGGTGCCCCCCAAAACACCTTGTCCCCATGTTGATGAGGACAAGGGTCTCTTCCCCACAACCCTTGCCCGGTGGTTGTGGGGTCTGCGGGCAGGGGGCTTATCGAAATCTGGAAGACCCCTTTAACAGAGGGGCCCCCCAGATCCCGGCCCCCCCTGTGTGAAATGGTAATGGGGTACATTGTACCTCTTACATTTCACCAAAAAAAAAAAAGTGTCAAGGGTTAAAAAAGGAAAGAGCCGGTTTTTGACAAGTCCTTTATTATCTTCTTTCTTCTTCTTTCCTTCGGGTTTCTTCCTCCATCTTCTTCTTCCTCTGCTTCTGTCTTGGGTCTTGTGGTGCCGCATCTTGACCGGCGTGTTCTTCCATCTTCTTCTCTTTCTGCTGTCCTTCTCGTCCACATCTTCTTCTGGTTCTTCTTCGCCGGAGGCGCCGCTTCCAATTGAAATCCCCGCTGTATGCCGGACCACGCCCCCCTCTGACGCCACGGGCAAGCTCTTAGGAAAGTCCCTGTGTGGTGCCTGTGCATCAGAGGGGGGCGTGGTCACATGTCAGAGGGCGGGGAATTCAATTGGAAGCTTGTGCGCAGCTTCTTCTTTGCCGGAGTCACCGCTTCCAATTGAATTGCCTGCCGTCTGATATGTGACCATGCCCCCCTCTGACGCACATGCACCACACAGGGACTTTCCTAAGAGCTTGCCCGTGGAGTCAGAGGGGGCGTGGTCTGGCATACAGCGGGGATTTCAATTGGAAGCGGCGCCTCCGGCGAAAAAGAACCAGAAGAAGATGCGGACGAGAAGGACAGCAGAAGATGGAAGAACACGCCGGTCAAGATGCGGGACTAGAAGACCCAAGAAAGAAGCAGAGGAAGAAGAAGGAAGAAGAAACCCGAAGGAAAGAAGAAAAGAAGAAGAAAGAAGATAATAAAGGACTTGTCAAAAACCGGCTCTTGTCTTTTTTAACCCTTGACACTTTTTTTTTTGTGAAATGCTAGAGGTACAATGTACTCCATTACCATTTCACACAGGGGGGGGCGGGATCTGGGGGGCCCCTTTGTTAAAGGGGTCTTCCAGATTTCGATGAGCCTCCTGCCCGCAGACCCCCACAACCACCGGGCAAGGGTTGTGGGGAAGAGACCCTTGTCCTCATCAACATGGGGACAAGGTGTTTTGGGGGGCACCCCAAAGCACCCTCCAAATGTTGAGGGCATGTGGCCTGGTGCGGTTCAGGAGCACTCTGCCCCCCCTCTTTTCTGTGGCCGGCCAGGTCAATGTGCTCGGATAAGGGGTCTGGTGTGGATTTTAGGGGGGACTCCACGCCATTTTTTTTTATTTGGGGTGGAGTTCCCCTTAAATTCCACACCAGACCTGAAGGGTCTGGTTATGGATATTTGGGGGGAACCCCACATAATTTTTTTTTTTTATTGACGGCGGGGTTCCCTTTAATATCCATACCAGACCATTTATGAATGAATGCTCCTGCAATTGCTGGGAGCCGACAATTCATTATAGCCGCGAGTCTGTTTTAAACGGCTTTTTTTCTTTGGAGAATGTCATTTTGTGCAGGGACAGTTCTAACCATGGGAGAAGTGTGCTTTTTCACATGCTGACATTAGAGCCCCCCATGGTATGAAATTTAAAGGAATATTTCACTTTTATTGTTGCACTTTAAGCATTATAAAAATCACTGCTCCCGAAAAAACGGCCGTTTAAAAAAAAAAAAAAACGCATTGATACATGTCCCCTGGGGCAGGACTGACGTCCTCAAACACTTTTTAGGACAAAACTTGCCAGGCAGGAGATTGTGCTTGATTGTGCTTGATGCAGTGATCTAACGTGTTGTATTGCCTGCATTAGGGTTTACCTTAAACATAGTACTTTGTGTTAGTCAACGTGTGCTAGTTAATTGCACTTAGACGCATTACCTGTTACTCCACGTGTGCTATTTATTTGCACAGAAACGCAGTTGCTGTTAATGCAAGTGGGCTATTGAATTGCACAGAAACGCAGTCGCTCTGACTGTGCGTGTGCTGTTTAATACCACCTAAACGCAGTTGGTGTCACTGCGCGTGTGCTATTACATAGCACCTGAACGCATTTGGTGTCACTGCGCTTGTGCTGTTACATAGCACCTGAACGCAGTTGGTGTCACTGCACGTTTGCTGTTACATACCACCTGAGCGCAGTTGGTGTCACTGCACGTGTGCTGTTACATACCACCTGAACGCAGTTGGTGTCACTGCGCTTGTGCTGTTACATACCACCTGAACGCATTTGGTGTCACTGCTCCTGTGCTGTTACATACCACCTGAGCGCAGTTGGTGTCACTGCACGTGTGCTGTTACATACCAGCTGAGCGCATTTGGTGCCACTGCATGTGTGCTGTTACATACCACCTGAACGCAGTTGGTGTCACTGCGCTTGTGCTGTTACATAGCACCTGAACGCAGTTGGTGTCACTGCACATTTGCTGTTACATACCACCTGAACGCATTTGTTGCCACTGCACGTTTGCTGTTACATACCACCTGAACGCATTTGGTGTCACTGCACATTAGCTGTTACATACCACCTGAACGCATTTGGTGTCACTGCACGTTTGCTGTTACATACCACCTAAACGCAGTTGGTGTCACTGCGCGTGTGCTGTTACATAGCACCTGAATGCAGTCGCTCTTACTGCACGTGTGCTGCTTAATACCACCTAAACGCAGTTGGTGTCACTGCGCTTGTGCTGTTACATAGCACCTGAACGCATAAATATGTCTGGAAGGACAATAAAGAGAGGCAGAGAGTCACGAGGGCAAGCAGGCTCTGCATCTAGAGGTGACGCTGGTGGTGGATGTGGTGCATCCTCTTCAGCACGTGGCCGTGGCCGCTCGTCCTTCTTTTCGGGAGCTGGCTGTGTTGAGCCTCAACATGCAGAGAAATTAGTAGAGTGGATGACCAAGCCATCCTCATCCTCCTCATTCTCTCTCACACAGACTGATCTAAGTTTGTCTGGCAAAGCAGCTGCCAAGGCGTCCTCTTCCCTCTGCACAATGGCTTCACACAATCCTTCCCTAGTCCCACCATGTCCTCCTGAGGAGTCCCCCGAACTGTTTCAACACAGTGTTGGGTACATGCTGCAGGAAGATGCGCAGCCTCCAATGACGGAACACAGATAGAGGAAGGCATTGATGTGAGCCCAGGGAGAGGGGGTGGCCGAGAGGGACAGCAATCTGGGAGTGATGTTCCCCCAGCTGGAGCATACTGCCAGGTTTTCGACAGTGCTGATGAGGAGGGAGGGGATGATGAGGTCACTGACTCTACCTGGGTGCCTGATAGGAGAGAGGAGGAGGAAGAGGAGGAGGAGGAGGAGGAGGACAAGGCACAGGCACATCTCCAAAGAGGCAGGATGCCCTCCAGGGGTCAGCTTAACGGCAGCACACCAACTGCATTACGTGGCACATCTTCGCAGGGCACTGCAGTGTCTCAACGGTACAGCAAAAGTTCTTTGGTGTGGGCCTTTTTTGAAACATGTCCATCAGATCGTACTTTTGCTGTTTGCAACATATGTCTCAAGCGTATCTCGCGTGGCCAAAACATCACCCGCTTGGGCACCACATGCTTGTCAAGACATATGTCGACCTGCCATGCAACTCGTTGGCAAGCATAGCAGAAATACCCACACCAAAGACCAAAGCGGACCTCCCCTTGCCCTTCTGTGACCTCCAACCCCACTAGACCCCCAGTCCTCTCTGAAGCCTGCACTGAAGTTGTAGAAATAGGTGTGTCACAACCTAGTAGTGGTAGTACATGCAGGCAATCTAATGATAGTACCAGACAAATTTCCCTGCCCTAGCTGCTGCAGCGCCGAAAGAAGTACACTCCCAGCCATCCACATGCCCAGCGGTTGAATGCTAGCTTAGCGAAATTGCTAGCACTTCAACTGCTACCTTTTCAGTTGGTAGATTTTGCCCCCTTCCGTGAGTTTGTGGAATGTGCAGTACCTCAGTGGCAAGTACCAAAACGCCACTTTTTCTCACGGAAGGCGATTCCGGCTCTCTATCGGCATGTGGAAGGCAATGTCCATGCCTCGCTGAGGATGGATCACTGGCCAGAGCTTGCACAGTACGCAATTGAGCTACAGGCTTGCCCTGCATCCAGTGTTCTTTCAGAACGCACATTCAGTGCTGCTGGAGGCTTTGTTACCGATCACAGGGTGCGCCTCTCCACCAACTCTGTTGATCGACTGACCTTCATCAAAATGAATCAGGCTTGGATCAACACCAGCTACCAAGCACCTGATGCTGATGTTACTGAATAATATTTTTTTGTTGAAATGTCGGTTCCCTTTTAGACTGCGTATGCTGATGCTGAGTGACTGTCCTCTTATGCTGCTGATGGAATATCCTTCTCCTCCTCATTTTTCTTGCTGATAGCTAGTAAGAAATGTTGTATTTCTGGGCTCCGCCACCAGTGCCTAAGGCACAATTTTCTGCCCCTGTTTGACAGGGGCGCCTAATAAAAAATTTTGATGCAATACTTTGCACGTGGCTCCTTGTTGCGCTCCAATTGGAGTTATTGGGAGGGGTTGCAGTATTGTGTTGTGCCCAAGGCACAATTTTTCTGCCCGTTTAACAGGGGCGCCCTAATAACAATTTTTGATACAATACTTTGCACGTGGCTCCTTGTTACGCTCCAATTGGAGTTATTGGGAGGGGTTGCAGTATTGTGTTGTGCCCAAGGCACAATTTTTCTGCCCCTGTTTAACAGGGGCACCTAATAACAATTTTTGATGCAATACTTTGCACGTGGCTCCTTGTTACGCTCCAATTGGAGTTATTGGGAGGGGTTGCAGTATTGTGTTGTGCCCAAGGCACAATTTTTCTGCCCGTTTAACAGGGGCGCCCTAATAACAATTTTTGATGCAATACTTTGCACGTGGCTCCTTGTTGCGCTCCAATTGGAGTAATTGGGAGGGGTTACAGTGTTGTGTTGTGCCCAAGGCACAATTTTTCTGCCCCTGTTTAACAGGGGCGCCTAATAACAATTTTTGATGCAATACTTTGCACGTGGCTCCTTGTTGCGCTCCAATTACAGTATGTTTGAGGGGTGCCCTTTTTTCTAAAATGTTTCTTTCACAAAACAATAATGGCCCCCCACCACCGCTAAAATATTCGACATATTGTTGCCACACAGCACGTGCGCAAGCAGTATTATTTACTTTTTTTTTATAGTCCTCTCATGTTGTGAAGGGACATTTCTAAACACGTGCCACTACTATAGACACCCAGCAGGTGTGATATTTAAAGGAATTTCTTTTTTTTTTCACTTTAAGCATCATTAAAATGGCTTCTCCGAAAAAAACTTCAGTTTTTAAAAAAAATGTTTCCATTGATACATGTTCCTTGGGGCAAGACCCGGGTTCTGAATGACGTTTTCCAACATTAAATTGAATATTGGTCTTTAAAATGATCGTTTTTAAATTCGAATGTTCGATGCGAACCGAACGCCGGTATGTTCGGCTCATCCTTATTAAGGATGTCCTTAAATTACTAACCCAAAAACCACGCTTTCTGAGCATGCTCAGAAACATGCAAGTCATTTTCAGGCACAAGAAGCCAGCTTACATTTTCTAAGTCTCTGAGCATGCTCAGTTCATCCGAGATGCAGAAGCATAATCAAAGCTGCAATGGCGGATGAAAGCATGAGAGCTGTATTCTTGTAGGTTTTTTTTCCCCTGAACGCATGCTTTACAACCTGAAGGGGAGGTCTTATTGAATTTTTACCTAACAAACATAAATAATAATTATTAAAACGCCCCTGTCCCTAGTAGCTCGCAGTCAGAAGCGAACATGCACAATTTTTTTTCAGGTTACCAGTTTAGAGTTACAGAGGAGGTCTAGTGCTAAAAGTATTGCTCTCGCTCTAACGCACGCGTCAATACATCACATATGTGGTTTGAACGGTGTTTACATATGTGGGCGGGACTTACATGTTTAAGTCCCGCCCACATATGTAAACATCCTTCAAACCACACATGTGAGGTATCATAGCATGCGTTAGAGCGAGAGCAATACTTTTAGCACTAGGCCTCCTCTGTAACTCTAAACTGGTAACCTGAAAAAAAAAAAAAAAAGTGTTGCCTATGGAGATGGAGAAGTACTGAAGTTTGGCGCCATTCCATGAGTGTGTGCAATATTAAAGCGTGACATGTTGGGTATCATTTTACTCGGTGTAACATCATCTTTCACATTATGGCCAAAAATTGGGCTAACTTTAGTGTTTTGTTAATTTTTAACCACTTGAGCCCCAGACCATATTACTGGTCACTGACCGGGATTTTTTGCAATTCGGCACTGCGTCGTTTTAACTGACAATTGCGCAGTCGTGCGACGTGGCTCCCTATCAAAATTGGCATCCTTTTTTTTCCCAGAAATATTTTTTTGTTTTTGGTGGTATTTGATCACCTCTGCGTTTTTTCTTAGTTTTGCTATAAACAAAAATAGAGTGACAATTTTGTAAATAAAAAGAAAACTTTTGTACTGTTTGCTCTAATAAATCTCCCCAAAAATATATCTAAAGAAACTTTTTTGCCCTCAGTTTAGGCCGATACGTATTCTTTGACCTATTTTTGGTTCCCAAAAATCGCAATAAGCGTTTGATTGGTTTGCGCAAAAGTTATAGCGTCTACAAAATAGGGGTTCATTTTCTGTTTTTTTTATGAATATATATTTTTGTACTAGTAATGGCGGCGATCAGTGATTTTTATGGCTACTGTGACATTATGGCGGACACATTTTTGGGACCTTTGGCATTTTTCTAGCGACCAATTGTATAAAAATGCATTGCTTACTATACAAATGTCACTGGCAGGGAAGGGGTTAACACTAGGGGCGAGAAAGGGGTTAATTATGTTACCTGGGTGTGTTCTAACTGTAAAGGGGGTGGGACTGACTAGGGGAAATGACAGATCGCTGTTCATACATTGTATGAACAGACAAGCAGGCATTCCCCCCCTGACAGGCCCGGGATAAAGGGGAACTCCACACCAAATTTTGGAGAAACAAAACGGCGTGGGGTCCCCCTCCAGGTACATAACAGGCCCTTAGATTTGGTCCAGGAACATAAGGGGTTGAACCCACGCCAAAAAACGGTGTGGCGTTCCCCCCAGATCCAGACCAAACCCTCATCCCAGGCACGCAGTCTGGCCGGACAGGAATGGGGGTGGGGACGAGCGAGCGCCCCCCCCCCCCTCCTGAGCCTTACCAGACCACATGCCCTTGACATGGGGGAGTGTGTGCTTTGGGGGAGGGGGGCAGTGGCCCCCACCCCAAAGCACTCTTGCTCCCATGTCGATAGGGACAAGAGCCTCTTCCTGACAACCCTGGCCATTGGTTGTCAGGGTATGCAGGCGGGGGGCTTATTAGAATCTGAGAGCCCCCTTTAATAAGCAGGCCCCAAGATACCGGCCCCCCACCCTAGGTGAATGGGTATGGGGTACCCATTCACCTGGTGGAAAAAGTGTAAAAATAAGACACCACACAGAATTAAATTATTTATTAGTCAGCTGGGGGGTCTTCTGCTGGGGCCCCCGACCACCACCCCATTGGGCCCCGGGCTTCGCCGTTTTCTGCCGGGGGTGCTCCAGCCCCCCCCCCCGGGCTTCTGGCCGTCTTCCGCCGGAGGGGCGACAGCCCCGATCTTTTCCGCCATTGCCCCCACCCCATAAAGCTCTTTTACATTCGGGGGGGCCGGCGGAAATGACCGGGGGTGTCGCCCCCCTGGGCTTCTGGCTGTCCTCCGCCAGGGGGGCGACACCCCCGATCTTTTCTGCTTTTCTGCCATCGCCCCACCCCATAAAGCTCTTTTACATCCGGGGGGCGGCGGAAAAGACCGGGGGTGTCGCCCCCTGGGCTTCTGTCTGTCTTCTGCCAGGGGAGGCCACACCTCCGATCTTCTCCGCTGTCTTACACCGGGCCCCGTTAAGCTCTTTTACATCTGGGGGGGGGCGGCGGAAAATGGCGGAGAAGACTGGGGGTATCGTTCCCCCGGGGGTTCTAGCCGTCTTCTGCCGGGGGTACTCCAGCACCCCCCCGGGCTTCTCTTCGCTGTCTTCCGCCGCGGGGCCACCCGCAGGCTTCTCCGGTGCCTTCTGCCTGACTCCTCCGCTGGGGCCAGGGCTTCTCGTCGCTGTGTCGCCGTCTTCCGCCGCGGCCCCCTTCACCACGAAGCTCCCGTGCTTATGGGGGAGGGCCGCGGGCTTCGTAGGCTTCTGCCTGGCTCCTCCGCTTCTCGTCGCTGTCTTCTGACGCGGGGCAACACCCGCGGGCTTCTCCGGTGGCCTCCGCTTCTGCCTGGCTCCTCCCGGAGCTGACATTTTTTCCACCAGGTGAATGGGTAGGGGTACGATGTACCCCATACTCATTCACATAGGGTGGAGGGCTGGAATCTGGGGGCTGCCTTATGAAAGGGGGCTCCCAGATTCCGATTGGCTAAAAATTTCTCGGCGTACTGACGCGGCGCACGGGAAGCCCCGAAATTTCCCTCTGCGCATGCCCAGTATGCAAATGAACCTCCCGAGTTTCAGGCGCACTTTGCAAGTGCACAGGGATCGGTTCTCAAAAGTCAATTCGGCCCGCCACACACATTCAAACACATGTCACTACACTTCCCCTGCATTACCCCCTCCCTCCCCTAATAAACTCCCGCCCGAATCCCCGATATTTACATTACTAAATGCCGTACGCCAGGTCTGTACTGGCGTGCCATGCGCCCTCTCCTGGGCGCATTAAGCCTTTTAGTAAATGAGAAAATACACTGCACTGGCAGCGTATCTCTTTTGTAAATGTCAAAAACACTTTTACTCCTGCTTGTGCGCCGTGAGTCATGGCGCACAGGCTTGGTAAATGACCCCCTTAGTGTGTATACAAGTGAGTTAAAGAACAAACCTACTTTTGTTGGAGAAGATTCAATGACAAGGAAAGCCAGCAAGAGGAGGAGAAGGCACAGCTCAGTTCTGAAGGCAGGATACAATGATGTGCAGTGCTCCGAGGATCCTGGAGGGGGGTCAAATTACTTCCAAAGGTAAGTAGACATGCCGATCTGGAAGTAAGAAGTATGCAGCCTATGGGGGGGGGGGCTGATAACGCTGAAGCCCAGCTACTGTTTCTCCACTCTGTTATGCACAATGACCGGGCATTCAGCTCCATTCCATTGTCCCCTCGATATCTAAGACGGGAGATTAGAAGCTGCCAAGAGGAAGACAAGGCTGGTGGTTCACACGTAGAGCAACGCAACAACAGACAGCAGAGGAGCACGCCCACACACGTCACACACTCACTCCGTCATCCTTTAAAAAGAAAGGAGGAGGAAAGGGAGGAAAGAGATTGGGATATAGGAGCACAACGGAAGGCCACCTATGGAGCATGCCCCCCAAACATAGGTTGACGCTAAAATACCGTTAATACGATGAGTGTTTCCACTCTTATTAGCAGGATAGCTAATATTAGGAAAGGAGAATATCTCCTTTTTTTTTTTTTTGGGGGGGGGTGTTTGGTTTTTTTTTTCCCACCCGCATCTACCAATCCCACCCCTCCCCCCCTCCTCATTAATTGTTTGCCCTTTAGGTTTGTGCCCTAAACTGATACAGGGAATATAGGAAGATAGATGGAGAAATTAAATGTACTATCAATAAATGCAAAGGGTTTGAACTTACCCGAAAAAAGGAGGATCCTCCTGCATGACCTACAACGATTAGGTATTGACGTTGCGTATATACAGTCAACACACTTCAGAGAAGAAAAAACTCTGATCTTAAAGAATAGGATATACCCAATAGCATACCATGCGACAAATCAAGAGGCAAAGTCAAGGGGGGTGTCTATTCTGATAGCAGGGAGAACCCAATGGACATATGTAGATTCCATGAGAGATCCGAAAGGGAGATATCTATTCGTGAAGGGTAAAATAGGAGGAATAGGGGTGTTAGGAATAAGTTCACCTGCTGGTGGTACTATCCTGCTCTGCACTGTTTGCTGCAGTTCCAGTGTCCACCAGCAGGTGTCTCCCAGAAGCTGTCAGGTTCTGATCGGCCGCACCTGGCTCCAGCTGCCTGGATATTTAAGGCTGCTCCTCCCTTCCCCCAGTGCATCAAGATTCTGGTCCCTTCCTGTCTGCTACCAGCTTGTGCCTGCCCACCTGTCCTTGTCCTGATCCTTCTTGCCTTGTTATATGCCCTTGTCCCCAGCTGTGTCCTTGTTGCCTTTTCCCTTGCTATATAGATAGCTGTTAGGTTTATTAGTTTTTCTTGTTTGTTGGAGTGGTTTATGTTTTCATTGGTTGCTGTGTGTTTGTTGGTGTATTCTCACTGTAAATAAATATCACTTAATATATATATCCTTTGTTTGGTCTCAGTTCCCTTGTGTAGCTACGTGTCTAGTCACCTTAGCCGCTGATCCTGACAAGGGGTAACATTCGCCACAGTATATGCTCCAAATGAACATCAAGGAACCTTCCTAGACAAAACAATTAAACGCTTATTAGAATTCACAAAAGGACATTTGATTATGGGAGGGGACATGAATATTCCCTTAGATCCCAAAGAGGACACCTCATCGGGAAAGTCATCCACATCTTTCAGTATGAGAAATCATATTATGCAAACTGTGTATAAAAGTCAACTGATGGATATATGGAGGCTGCTACACAATAAAGAAAGAGACTACACGTTCTACTCTGCTCCACATAAAATATACTCCCGGATAGATCGTTTTCTTATTCCACATGCCCAATTACACTCTGTACAGTCGACTAAAATTGGATCAATTATGACAGGGCCAAACGGCTCCTGTTCTTTAGAAAAAAGCTATACTATGAATCAGGAGACAAGACAGGTAGGTTTCTTGCTAGGGCTTTGAGGGAAGCGGGTGCCACTAATCATATAGCGGGGATTAGATCGCAGAAGGGGACTCTAGATGTGTTGACGAATGACATTGCAGCTCACTTCCATCAGTTCTACACGAAACGCTATAATTTACCGAAACCACACAACCCTTATGGTACAGGTTCGGACAGGCTTCAAGTTATTCAAGACTACCTGCATGACAGCGGCCTCCCAACACTGGGGAATGACATGATGGCCCCTCTTGAAGAGTCAATCTCGGAGTCTGAGATTGCGCTAGCAATCAAGGAGCTCAAGGCAGGGAAAAGTCCGGGCCCTGACGGCTTTACGGCTATCTATTATAAGACGTTTCGTGAACACCTGACTGTCCCCCTGCTGAAGGCACTAAACTCTTTGTCCTCCCCTAGGCCAGTTCCGTCGGAATTTCTGGCGGCTCACATTTCGATCGTCCCTAAACCTGGGAAGGACCCGGCCGCTTGCTCCAGTTACAGGCCTATCTCTTTACTGAATCTAGACCTTAAAATTCTTGCAAAAGTACTGGCTAACAGGATACGCTCTTTCCTCCCAGCCCTTATAGGTCCAGAACAGGTGGGTTTCATGCCAGGCAGAGAGGCAAGGGACAACGTGATAAAGGCCCTGCTCCTAATACATGAGGCAGGGGGTCGGGACCTGGGAGGCCTTCTCCTGTCTACGGATGCAGAGAAGGCCTTCGATAGGGTCGACTGGGACTATTTGCTGGCCACTTGTAGGCACATAGGACTCGGTACACATATGATGTCCTGGATCGCGGCCCTATATGATAACCCCACAGCCAAATTAAGGATTAACGGTACGCTGACTAAAGAGGTTGGGATTGCGAATGGGACGAGACAGGGGTGCCCGTTATCTCCCTTACTCTTTATTTTGTCCTTAGAGCCGTTTATCAGGATGGTGAACAAAGACAGAGCAGTGATGGGATTTGAGGTAGCAGGGTCAGAGTATAAGATCGCAGCCTATGCTGACGACCTTCTTTTTTTTCTGTCCAACCCTCATACTACGGTGCCCAACTTAATGCGACACTTTACACAATTTGGCTTTATATCTAACCTCAAAATTAACCTTGATAAGTCAGAAGCTATGAACATCTCCCTCACAGGGGACACCTTGACTAAGACCAGATCTAACTGCCCTTTCCGTTGGTTTACGGCGGAACTTAAATACTTAGGCACATGGCTGACTCCGAGACTGTCGTCCACCTATGAACGTAACTTCCCCAAATTATTGCTGGAAATCAGGAAAGACTTGCAGAACTGGCACACTAGGTATTTCTCTTGGTTTGGTAGGGCGGCTATCTTAAAGATGGTTGTCCTCCCGCGATTATTGTACCTTTTTAGGACACTCCCGATTAGGATCCCGCGGAAATTTTTTAACACTTTGCAGTCTGCCCTACTGCAATTCCTATGGCACCATAAAAAAACAAGAATCAAACTCTCATTGCTTACTAGGCCAAAAGATCGAGGGGGGATGGGCCTACCAAACTTCTACAACTATTACCTAGCATCACACCTGACCAGAGTGATTGACTGGCACTGTCATGGCTCCTCTAAGGATTGAGTCTCACTCGAGGACTCTATAAATCAGTCTCGATTGAGGTTCTCCCCTTGGACGTCCTGGCAGAATCTGACAGCTAACCTTAAGGGACACCCCCTGACTGGCACCACTCTCAGTCTGTTCCATAAAATAGCCGACAAGACTGATTTGACTTCGACCTTTGGCCCTTTGTCCCCCGTGAAGGATAATCCTGACTTTCCCCCGGGTCTTAGGAACGGCACCCTTTCGACGCCAGAAGATAGGCGCCCACTCGTGATGGGAGACTGCTTTAGGGGGGGACAGTTCAAAAGCTTCCTAGCTATCAGAGATGATAATGACCTTCCGAGACTCCGCTGGTGGACATATTTCCAGGTCCGTAGTTATGCTACCAATACATTCAGAGCACCTGACTTTTCTAGAGCACAGACAGATTTAGAGGCAGTGTGTGTTGAGGGCTCTCAATGCAACAAGGCGACGTCACTTGCTTATGCTTGGTTGCAAAATTCCTGTATTGATAATGTAGACAGATTTCGCCAGACCTGGTCTCGTGCACTGCGTATGGATATTACCGACGATCAGTGGGCCACAGCTTGCAAACTAGCACACAAGTGCTCAATTAGCACCAAAACGCAGGAAACCTCGTACAAGCTTTTGTCGCATTGGTACGCCACTCCTGACAAGCTAAAAAGATGGTACCCCAACTGCTCTGATCTTTGTTGGAGGTGCGGTGAGGAAACGGGAACCCTTGTACATATATGGTGGGAGTGTAGGATTCTGGGTCCCTTCTGGAACAAGGTTAGGGAGGTGGTGAGGCAGATCACGGAGACCAAACTTGACCTCTCTGCAGCGTGTTGTCTGCTACACATCACTAACTTCTCATTTAAACGATACCAACAATCTTTGACAAAGCATTTATTGAATGCGGCCAAATCCTTGATTCCTCTCAGGTGGAAGAGTGTTACTCCCCCGTCCATACAGGACTGGCTGAGGAAGGTATCGGAGGTCTGTTACATGGAAGATACTCTTGCTCAGACTTCCGAGGACGCTAAGAAGTACCTTGACACGTGGTCTCCGTGGTTTGTTTTCAAAGTCTCAAGTGTATATGACTCACTGATGCGTTAGCACTGGAGAGGATGAACTGTAATACCTGTACCTGTCCGTCTACCGTATATGGTCAGGACTGGGAAACGATAGGACCCGTCTGATAATAACATAGCCCATGGTCCTGATCTGCTGGGAGTCACCTACTGAATACGTCATCTCCCCCCCCTCTACCACCATTTCTTCCCCTTTCCTTTTCTTTCCTGTATCTTTTAGGCTTTCTATCTCTCTTACTTACTGCAGTTTGCAGTCAAGGCGGCTGTATAATGGTTTACTACACTGCAGATGGTCGTGCTGATATGGTCTGTATCACTATATTGACTTAATGTGGCTAATCTGCTGCACGCCATGTGTCTCTTGAGACATGGCGTGTTAAGATAGAGATGCCTACAATGTAAACCTCTACTGCTGTTGAATTTGACCCTTTTTACTTGGATTGTTAAGTACAAGGCTTTTTGTAAGGTGCCTACGCTTTGCTCTGTATTGCATTATTATCCTTAATAAACCTTTGATGTTAAAAAAAAATAAAAAATTTAGACTGTAAGCTCCGAGGAGCAGGGCCTTCTGGACCCTTTTGTACTGATTTGTATTGTAACTATTCTATCTTATTTTATTTTGTGAAGCTAAAAATAAAATATTGTAGAATGGCCAAAATGTGTCTTTTAGGACTAATAATTATTTCTCTTTATTAACCAAGACACTTCCCCTCTAAAGTTCTTCACTTCCTACTATTGAAAGAGACTCGAGCAGTCTCCTGTCGCCCTCCTCATTTTACAGCTCATATTCCTAATAAAGCATGAAGTGTTGTATTTGAACAGCTGCTTATAAAATAATATCAACAGTGCCAAATTCAAATTGGGGAAACATTTGCTAGGAATTTGCTGAAACTGAAGCTGAAAACAGTGATCTGCATTTTTCCATGGTGGGGGGACACTTATCACTGGAGGGTTAAATTATATCCAAAACCAAAACTTTTTTTCTGCTTTGTATAGAGTAGGGAATGTTTACAACCTGGCATTTTCATTCCATTTAAGAGATTTGCCTTTACTTCCTGTCCTGTAGATATAACAGTCTCTACTGTTTCTACTGAGATGTACAGGCTCCTGTCTAAATTGGCCCTAGTATGTGTATGCATGCATGTGTTATAAGGACTTTAGATTGTAAGTTCCATGATGCAGGGACTTTGAATTTACAGTGCTATATAAATACCTCTACATATTGTAGGCTACAGCCATTAATCACTTGCTGACTAGCCGCCGCAGTTTTACTGCATCAGAATGACATGGCTGGGCGAAACAATATTTACTTACGACGCTTCGCCTTTTGACCACTAGGGGCGTGCCTGCAGTGTATACACGGAAGCCGATGCAAGTGCCCGTAGATAAGTGGGTTTCCTTAATAGGGCAGTGCAATGTATTGTAAATGTGTGCAGCAGATTTAATTGTTTACTGATCTGGCCGCAGTAAACTGAAATCTGATTGGTTGCTCTACAGTACTTTGTTTTAATTTAGTATTTTATACAAATGCCTCTGCCAATCCCTGGGAACCTCCATATAAATGGGTTTCCAGCAAAGAGGAAACTCATACATTTCTATATACAAACATAAAACATTATTATCTTTCTAAATAACACTGCAGGATGGAAAGATTTTGTTTAGTCAAATATATTGATCCTTTTGTTGTAGTTACTGTATAAACAATTTCCTTTTCAATAAAACAGGGAATTTTGTTCTTATACCAAATAACCATGTTTCTAGAATACAAGGGCATTATTTGTATTCAGTGTTCCAGGTGTCGTACATGGATTATTGTATGGAAATGTTAATAGCCTGACATAACCAGATGTGGAGCCAACAACAGACAATTTTTCTCACTGATATAAACATAACGATACCCATTATTACTGATTATGGAATTTTATGAAATCAGATGTCATTTGTCTATGAAAGGAAGTATTACCACAGCATGGAAAGTGGAGTGATTGACTGTTAAATTTTAGCTATTTTGTGACCGGACAACAAGTCAAATTTTTCCTGCAGGTCACAAAAAATATATAAAACCCCTAACCTTAGCATTGCAGAAATTAAGAATAGAATTACTAGAGCCATGATTCATGCCAAGGTTGAAGCAATTCTGATCGATAAGGTCAAGAAATATGAAATTCAATGGAAACCCTGGGTAGAGCAATACCTCCCAGCCGATTTTGACACTACACTACTATCTCCCCAATTGCTCTCATTGTTACTAGCCAGAACCCTCCTTTCAGGGCTCCCTTTACACCACCCCCTCCCTCCCTGTCTCTCGGGATTGGCCTCTAGCCTTCCTTATCTCACTGTCACATTCTTTCCTCTTTCCCTGTCTTCTGCTTCCTCCCTCCTTTTTTTCTTCTAATCTCTGGACCTTTACTATTCTGTTTGCAATAGGGGCCTACCCCACTAATATAGGCTCGCTAGCTCATTTAAAGCGAAGTTCCACCCAGGAAAACCACATTTGGGCAAAAGTCCTAAAAAAATTTAACAAAAAAAACGTGAAAAAATAAAATAATACTCACCCGAAATACCTGTTGCTATGCGGAAGTCCATACTGCCTCTTCGACACCGCGGTGTCTTTTCTTCTGCTTCTTCTCCTTGTGAATGGGGCGCGCTGCTTTCTTGGAACTGTGTGTGTTCTCGGAGAGCAGCGCGCCCATTCACAAGCCAGCGTGAGACTCGCGCAGGCGCAGTGGGAAGTGGGACCGGCATCGGGGGGCCATCAGTGTGGGCAAATAGGACAAGGTAAGTGTCCTTATTAAAAGTCAGCAGCTACACTGTTAGTAGATGCTGACTTTTAGAAAAAAAAAATGCGGCTGGAACACCCCTTTAAGGCTTGGTTCACACCTTCTCCGTCTCTATCTCACAGAAGAGTCCGGTGCGTCCTGGTTCACCGTTTCAGTGGGCTGAATTCGGACCTGAAATGGACCAAAAGACGCACCAGACCTCCTGCGAAGTTATGTGAACCGGCTCCATAAAGAGCCGGTCAAAATCTCCTGCTATTGCAAATTGGATGCGTGATTCCCACATCCAATTCACAATGGTGTAAATCCAGCCTAAATTTGCTTGGCCGCCATCTGCAACCACTCCTCAAAAACCACTGTCCCTCCACATGGTAACAACCGCTTCCCCACCTTTAGGGCCCTTTCACACGTGCGGACGAACGGTCCGCTTTTTCTAAGTCCATAAACGGACTTAGAATGGGGCCCTATGGGAGCGGATCCGTTAGTGGATGATGCATCCGCTAACGTCCGCCTACGATCCGCGTCCGTCTGGATCCGTTTTGCGGACGGAAGAAAACCCTATTTTTCTTCCGTCCGGTGGATCGGATCGGATGCAAACGGACAGACGGTCCGTTTCCATCCGATTCCCTATAGGAGATAGCAGAGGAGAGACAGGGCGGTACCTGCACAGTGTGCGGGAACCGCCCTGTCCGCCGACAGCTGAGCGGGACCCCCCGATGAGCCGACGGACACACACGGAGCGGACCAAAAAATGGTCCGCACCGTGTGAAAGGGCCCTTATTGTTTCTAGTAGTGGAGTCCCCAATCTCTTCCCCTACTACCTCCCTTTTTCCTTAGCATCACACTGGGTGTGCTTCGCAGTGAACCCCAAACCTCCGGAAGTTATATGGGGTTCCTGTTATCCCTCGTATTTACCATTGCGTTATTTGGTTTAATTTTGCCTCACTGCAACTGAATGTTATAGGATGTTTTATGATCCCTGTGTTAGCTTCACTTTTTGAGCCTACATTCTATAAGGAATGCGTCCCTATCTTCATATTGAGTTATTGTACGCTCTGTCTCACCACTTCTATTGTTGAGACTATTCCATTTTGTTCTTGGTCTTTGTAAACCAATTTTATTCTCTAATAAAAATGTTTGAAAAAGAAAAAAAAAAAAAAAATTGGATCAATTACATGGTCTGACCATGCCCCGATCTTCCTGGTATATGAGTTAAAAGATTTAAGACAGTCCATACCAAACCAGTGGAGATTAAACGAAAGCCTGTTGGAAGATAAGGAGGTCCTAGAAGATGTAATTAAAGAACTGAGGTTTTATTTCATGTCTAATGACACACCCGAGTGTGACCCCAGAATTATATGGGAATCACACAAGGCAGTTATTTAAGGCGTGTTAATTAAACATGGATCTAGGATCAAAAGGAAACGTACTGAAAAGTTAAATAGGCTATTAAAGGAGCTAGCCATCTTGGAAGGTAAACATAGGGCCAGATTCATGAAGAGTTAGGCTGGCGGATCCAGTGATCCGCCAGCCTAACTGTCACTTTAGGCCGGAGTTTCTGTTTTCTATAACCAGAAAACAAGAAACGCCGGGTTGAAGTTCCGATGCGATCGGCGTAATTGAATTTCGCCATTGCATCGTTACTTCAACTTAAAAATGGCGCCGGGGGCGTTCCCGCCGATTTACGCTCAAAAAATATGTTAATGAGCGGGAATCGGCAATTCACGATCTTTTTCGGGCGCGACGCAGTGACTTTACGACGTTTCCGGAAGCGATACGCGGCGTATAGATAAAGCAGCCCCCTAGTGGAGTATCTTATGTTAGGTATAGGCGTCGTCATCGCGTCGGAAAAAAAACAAATCGCGTCGTTTGCGTAAAACATTCATGAATTGGGACGTGACGTCATTGACGTTCACTGACAGAACTTGGAGCATGCGCACTGGGATGCATTGACACTCGACGCATGCGCAGTACGTTCGCCGCGGGATCGCGCGTAGTTTGAATACTACACGCCCCGTACCCGCCCAATTTGAATTCCGCTGTCTCATTTGCGATGCGCTGCCGCAACTTTAGGAGCAAGTGCTTCATGAATAACAGCACTTGCTCCTAAAATTTCTGCAGCGGAACGTAAATGAGATGCGTTACTCCAGAGCAAAGATGCTCTGATCTACCTGAATCTGGCCCATAAGCAAACATGGTCAACAAATGTAGAGAAAGAACTAGCTAGTAAAAGAACCAAAATCACAGACCTCCTGTACTATAAAGTAAAAGCGGCAATGCAGAGATGTAAAAAGGCTGAATACGAGTCAGGGAATAAGTGTGGGAAAAGACTGGCGAGATTACTACGAGAACAGAAGAGTAACTATATTCCACATATTAACTCACCCAAGAAACAGAGGGTTACAAAACCAAATGATATAGCGAAGGAGTTCCAGGAATACTATCACTCTCTTTATAATATACAGAGCAAGCCCCCAACTAGAGAACAAATTGATTTGTATCTAACAGAATCTGCAATACCAAGACTATCAGAAGAGGATAGACAGAAATTAGATGACGTTATAACCAAGGAGGAAATTAAAGTAGCAGTAAGCACAATGAAAAGGGGGAAAGCCCCGGGACCCGATGGTTTTATAGGTCAATATTATAAAATTCTGTTTCCCTCGATATCAGGATATATGGTTAAACTATTTAATACCTAAGAGACATCGGCCAGTTTAGCCAAAGATACCCTGCTAGCGTATATCTTGGTGATACCAAAAGAGGGGAAAGACCTAGCTCTCTGTGGAAGCTACCGACCAATTTCGTTATTAAATTTGGATGTGAAGATTTTTGCTAAGGTCTTAGCAAATAGGATACAACAACATATCCCAGACTTAATAAACCTGGACCAGGTGGGATTTGTCCCTACTAGGGAAGCACGAGACAACACAATCAAGGCTATTAACCTGGTGCAGTTGGTGAACACAACACAGACGCAATGCGTATTTCTCAATAAGGACGCAGAGAAGGCCTTTGACAGGGTGAGGTGGTGTTACATGAGGGCAGTCCTAAAATACGGCGGCTTTGGGAACAAAATAATACAGTGGATATTCTCCATGTATTCAGGCTTAACAGCCCAAGTACGGGCCAACGGAATTCTGTCTGAGCCCCTCACGATCTCAAATGGGACAAGACAGGGCTGCCCTCTGTCTCCACTTCTATATGCCCTGTCACTAGAGCCTTTTCTGTGCACGCTACGTGTAAATTCTAATATTTCAGGCATACAAATAGGAAAGAACCACTGTAAAATAACAGCTTATGCAGACGATATGTTGTTCACTCTTACAAATCCGTTGATCACAATTCCAGAATTAATGAAGGAATTTGAGAGATACGGATCTTTATCGAACCAACGTATCAATTTTAATAAATCGGAAGCGATGGGGGTAAACTTCCCCCATACAGCGATAAATTATCTAAAACAAAAATTCAAGTTTAAATGGACTGATAATGCTCTGACATACCTCGGTATACAACTAGCAGGGAAGGTGGAGAAGATCTTTGAGCTGAACTTCCCACCCCTCTTACAGAAAGTAAAGATCTTATTGGATAAGTGGAACCAGGGTTTTCATAGCTGGCTAGGACGCTGCAATATTATCAAGATGAACATACTCCCGAAAATTTTGTATTTATTACAAACATTAACAATACATATTCCATCAAAGTATTTTAAACAGTGTCAGAGAATGATCTTTGAGTTCATATGGGCACATAAGAACCAGTGGCGGCCCGTCTTTAGGGACGCACGGGCGCCGCCCCCCCTCCCGCAGTCACAAAAAAAACGGGTCCTTTAAGAACTTTTATTTGGCTAAAATGTCATTTTGACATTTTAACTGCAGTTCTGGCGGCCGTCTATAGAGGGCGCTGCAGCGCCACCCCCTCTCGCAAATAACATACATACGTGCATAATTGCACAAATGTATGTTATTGTTGGATGCCATCTGCCTGGTCTATTCCTATAACCGGACATGGGTCGCCGGTTACCCGAATAGCGGCAGCTGGTTGGCTGAGGGGAACTGCCTATCAAAGCCAGCGGCTCTGATAGGCTTTCCCAGGACCGCCCTCCGGCTCTCGGAAGTCTATACTCGGAGTGCAGGCAATCTGCGTTCCTTGCATAGGACTGACGGCCGTTTCAGCCAATCAGGTTCCCGGATTCTGGTTATCAGGGACCTGATTGGCTGAAGCTTCACCACGGCGGCAGAAGACATCGAGGGAAGAACATGGAAGCTTCAGGTAAGTGCTTTTTACAGGGAAAGGGGCGACAATGGGCACAGTGGCATCATGAGGCACAGTGGTGACAAAGGGCACAGAGGTGACAATTGGCACAGTGGCATCATGGGGCACAGTGGTGACAATGGGCACAGTGGCATCATGGGGCACAGTGGTGACAATAGGCACAGTGGCATCATGGGGCACAGTGGTGACAAAGGGCACAGTGGCATCATGGGGCACAGTGGTGACAATGAAAGGGCACATTGGTGACAATTGGCACAGTTGCAACAATTGAGGGGCACAGTGGCTGCGTTTGATGGCATGGCACAGTGGTGACAATTGATGGCACAGTGGTGACAATTGATGGCAGAGTGACTGCGTTTGATGGCATGGCACAGTGGTGACAATTGATGGCACAGTGGCTGCGTTTGATGGCACAGTAGCTGCGTTTGATGGCATGGCACAGTGGTGACAATTGATGGCACAGTTGCTGTGTTTGATGGCATGGCACAGTGGTGACAATTGATGGCACAGTTGCTGTGTTGCATGGCACAGTGGTGACAATTGATGGCACAGTTGCTGTGTTGCATGGCACAGTTGTGACAATTGATGGCACAGTTGCTGTGTTGCATGGCACAATGGTGACAATTGATGGCACAGTGACTGCATTTGATGGAAAGGCACAGTGGTGACAATTGATGGCACAGTTGCTGTGTTGCATGGCACAGTGATGACAATTGATGCCACAGGGGCTGCGTTTGATGGCATGGCACAGTGGTGACAATTGATGGCACAGTTGCTGTGTTGCATGGCACAGTGGTGACAATTGATGGCACAGTTTTGACAATTGATGGCACAGTTGCTGTTTGATGACATGGCACAGTGGTGACAATTGATGGCACAGTGGCTGCATTTGATGGCAAGGCACAGTGGTGACAATTGATGGCACAGTTGCTGTGTTGCGTGGCACAGTGGTGACAATTGATGGCACAGTGGCTGCATTTGGTGGCATGGCACAGTGGTGACAATTGATGGCACAGTTGCTGTGTTGCATGGCACAATGGTGACAATTGATGGCACAGTGACTGCATTTGATGGCAAGGCACAGTGGTGACAATTGATGGCACAGTTGCTGTGTTGCATGGCACAGTGGTGACAATTGATGGCACAGTGGCTGCGTTTGATGGCATGGCACAGTGGTGACAATTTATGGCACAGTTGCTGTTTGATGGCATGGCACAGTGGTGACAATTGATGGCACAGTGGCTGCATTTGATGGCATGGCACAGTGGTGACAATTGATGGCACAGTTGCTTTGTTGCATGGCACAGTGGTAACAATTGATGGCACAGTGGCTGCGTTTGATGGCATGGCACAGTGGTGACAATTGATGGCACAGTTGCTGTTTGATGGCATGGCACAGTGGTGACAATTGATGGTACAGTGGCTGCATATGATGGCAAGGCACAGTGGTGACAATTGATGGCACAGTTGCTGTGTTGCATGGCACAGTGGTGACAATTGATGGCTACAGTTGCTGTGTTGCATGGCACAGTGGTGACAATTGATGGCACAGTGGCTGCGTTTGATTCCACCGTGGCTGCATGTGATGGGCACAGTGAGGCTGAATTTATTTTTTTCGTTTGCGCCCCCCCAAAAAAAAATTGAGCACCAGCCGCAACTGATAAGAACCCCCAGATACATAGGAAACAACTAATGAGCACTAAGCAGCAGGGAGGACTGGGAGTCCCAGATATAAGGAATATTACTACCCAACACATCTGAACAGGCTAATAGACTGGAATAGGCATTCAGATACGAAGCTATGGGTACAAATCGAACAGGCTCAATTTAAAACACCTCTAGAAAGAGCACCATGGTGGTTTGCCTCATTCCCTAAAAGAAATGAATAAAAATCCAATAGTGGGTAACACGGTGAGGATCTGTGCAGCAGCACTACCTATGATGGGCATCGAGCCCAGGACCTCCCCACTATACCCAGTGATAGGTAACCCCCTCTTCCCATCGGGATACGAAGACGAAGCATTCCGGCAGTTGAGAAATAGAGAGTGTATACAAGTAGCAAGGTATATCCACATGGGAAGATGGGTAACCATAGCGGAACTGATGGAAATAGGGAATGTATTCCGTTTGAAATTCTGTTTCTATTTATTTTTATTAAAAAAAATTTTTAACATACACATATAATATTACATTTACAATAACATACATCTAATTCATTTTTAAATGCATTCAGGATTACTTAATTGCACAACATAACGGAAATAATAATAACAAGACTAAAATAATAATGACAACATTGTCGAAATTGATCAATCCTACACCTTTTGTTTATTTGCTTTCTCTCCTCCTTCTTTTACCTTTCTCCCCACCCCTTCCCCTGTACCGAGAATGAGAGGAAAAAAAATAAAACATTTTTTTAACCCCACTCAAATAAATTAGTGTATAATTAACCCATAATTGAGACCCTATAGCCCCTAGATATCTACTGTTTTTTAAGGGGGACTAATATCCCCTTTCTTGTGCATTCTCCTCGTGATCCCTCCCTTCTGTGGTTATTTTGGTGCATTTATATGATTTACCCCATCATTCCTCTCTGTGACTAATTCTATTGTTTTCCCTCTTTTCCCCTTCTCTTAATTGATATAGGGGAGAGAATAATTAACAATTCTCCCCTTTTAATCCAAACAAAAAACAAACAAACCAAAAAAAAAAAAATAAATAAAAAAAAAGACACACCGACACACCCCCCCTCCCAGTCTTATTTAAGTGTTTAACTAATATTTATTCATGTAATTAAATGTGGGAAGAAAAAAAAAATATAATAATATATAATAAAAAAAAAAATTATATATATAATAATAATATTTTACCTCCCTTCCTCTCCCATGGAGGGGGGGGGGGAGTGCTTTATCAAACTCCCAACAATTTCTACTTACTGTCTTCCCTACTCATATAATCTCAGTAGAGCTTAGATTGTTTAAAGTCCGCTCAACCTTTCCAAGTCCCTGCTTCTCTCTGGTTAGATTCCCAGTACTGGTCCTCCTCCACATTTCTTATCCTTTCTACCTCCCTTAACCATTCCTGTATCGACGGGGCCTGCTTTTCCTTCCATTTTTTTGGGATTAATATTTTTGTTACATTTAATAGAGTAGGGATAATTGAAGTTTTATATTTTTTCTTAGGTATAGTTGTTGCATGGAACAGGCACTGCCAGGGGTCTAAGGTTATTTCTATTTTACTAATATCTTTTATTAACTCTATTATTTGTATCCAGTACCGTTGGATCTTGGGGCATTGCCACCATATGTGAGCATGGGTTCCCACCTCCCCGCACTCCCTCCAACATAAGGGTGAGATCTGGGGGTTTATCTTATGTAACTTCGCTGGAACATAATACCACTTAACTAGTAATTTATAGTTCGTTTCCTTTATCCGAGTATTTACTGATGTAGAATGTACAAAATCCATAACTGTATTTCTCATAGTTTCTGATAACGTTTGATTTAGTTCTCTTTCCCAGCTCTCCGTTGGGTATGCAGTTCCAGTTTCTAATTGTGTTATCAGAAGCTTATAGATGGTAGATATTCTATGTCCGCCCATCTCCATTTGGTCCACCAATTTTTCCCATACATTGAGGCCACCGACTCCCCGGAGTGGTTTTGGAAGGGAGCCTACAAAGTGTTGTAGTTGTTTGTATCTCCAAACCTCCCAGGGGGTGGGTCCATATCTTTCACAGAGTTCATTTAATGAACAAAGGGCATTCCCTTTCATAACGTCCCTTAATCTTAAATAGGATGACGTGGTCCATTTTAAATATAATTTATTGTCCTTCCCTGGGGTGAAGTAATTATTTCCAGTTAAGGGCATTAGGGGGCTATTGTATTGACCTTGTATATTTTTCATTAATTTATCCCACATGCTTAACGCTACTAAGGTGATTGGGGCTGCTGTTTCCTTCAAACCTCTAAATTGCCTTGAGAGATTTTCTCCTCCAGTTCTACCCATTTTTTTTTTTTTTTGCTGGGGGGCGTATGCCCAATCCAGCGATTGCTGCCTCGTAATATTTTTCAAGATCGGGGAGGTATACACCTCCCTTTTCTTTTGACCTAATTAATATCCGAAACGCAATACGATTACTTTTATTATTCCATATAAAGCTCTGAATTACCGATCTTAATGTTTTAAAAAAGGCCCCAGGGATATCTACTGGTAAGCTTTGGAATATATATAGAGCTCTTGGGAGAATCATCATTTTAACTACGCTTATACGTCCAAACCATGATAGTCTATGGGCAGGGTATCCTTTCAATTCAGTTTTAATATTGTTCAGCATGGGTATATAGTTGTCTTGATATAAATCAATATTTGATTTTGACAGTAGCACCCCCAGATATTTCAGTCCCCTTGTTTTCCATTTAAATGGGTATAGACTCTGGAGGACCCTACTTTGATTTGTTGGAACCGAGATGTTCAATATTTCCGTCTTATCCATATTTACTTTTAGGTTGGATACTAATTCATATTTGTCCAAAATTTTTGGGAGAGATTGCATAGGGTTTGTTAGGTATATCATAATATCATCTGCAAAGGCAGATATTTTGTATTCTTGGTCACCTACCTCTACGCCTTGTATCTCTTGATTTGTTCTTATAGAGGTCAAAAAGGGTTCTAGGGAAAGCACGAAAAGCAAAGGGGACAGTGGGCAGCCCTGGCGCGTCCCATTAAAGAGGCTAAAGCTTTCCGAGAGGGTCCCATTAACTTGGATTTGCGCCGTTGGGGTGGAGTAAAGAGCCTCTATCCATTTAATCAAACGGGATCCTAGGCCATATTTATATAAAGTTTGTAACATGAAGTCCCAGTCTAGTCTATCAAAAGCCTTCTCGGCATCTATTGATAGAAACAGAGCTGGCCTTCTGTTTTTCTTTACTTCGTGTATTAGGAGAACTGTTTTTAGAATATTATCTCGTGTCTCTCTACCCGGGACAAAGCCCGCTTGATCTTCCCCTATTAGTTCTGGCATAAAGAGCCTCAGTCTTTCGGCCAGGATCCTCGCATAAATTTTCATGTCTTCGTTAATTAGGGATATTGGCCTAAAGCTAGAGCACATTGTCGGGTCTTTTCCTTCTTTTGCCAGAAGGGAAATGTAAGCACCTAAAGCCTCTCGTCGTATTTTAAGGCCTCCCCCTATAGAATTCATGTATAAATGAAAATATGGGCCCAGAACGTCAATAAATTTCTTATAGTATAAAGATGTATAGCCATCGGGGCCGGGACTTTTCCCCAGTTTACTCGTTTTAATGGCCTGATCTATTTCCTCTCTAGAGATGTCCTCATCTAATCTCCTTGAGTCTTCCTCGGTTATTCCTGGCAGTTTAACTTCCCTTAAGTAGCTACTTATTTTATCTTTTCTATCTTGAATTTTCCCCGGCTCCTGTAAATCATTTACTTTGTATAGAAATTGATAATATTCCATAAAGGTTTTATTGATATCTCTAGTAGAGTGTTTCATTTTTCCTATTTTATTTTTTATCTTAGCTATATAATTCGCCTTCTTCCTGGGTTTGATCTGTCCTGCCAACACTTTCCCGGGTTTATTACCATATTTATACTGTTTTTTAGCCATTTTATTAAAAATGCGTTTAGTATCTAGTTCTAGCATATCCCTTAGAGCAGGGATCCTCAAACTACGGCCCTCCAGCTGTGTCGGAACTACAAGTCCCATGAGGCATTGTAAAACTCTGACATTCACAGACATGACTAGGGCATGATGGGAATTGTAGTTCCTGAACAGCTGGAGGGCCGTAGTTTGAGGACCCATGCCTTAGAGCTTCCCTTTTTCCCAGCAACTTCATCATTACTTCCTTATCATTTATTCTTTTATGTTTCTGTTCTAGGTCTTGAATAACCTGTAGTAATTGTTGTTTTTGAGCTGTCCAAATTTTTTTCCTCTTTGCCCCTTCTGCAATTAATCTACCCCTCATGAAAACCTTATGTGCTTCCCATAAAACAATTGGTGCAATATCCTCTATGGGCCAGATTCAGGTAGATGGGCGCTTCTTTACTTTGGAGTAACGTTTCTCATTTACGTTACTCCGCCGACACTTTCGGCGCAAGTACTGTTATTCACATAGCAGTTGCGCGTAAACTTGTGCCAGAGTAACGATAATGCGCTGGCGTAACCCGACGCAAGTGGAAGTGGGTGTGATCATATGTAAATGATGGGCGGAGCCCAGCGCAGAGGCTTACGTTCAGCGCTTCATCCACGGAGCATGCGCAGTGAGGGAGGCTCCACTCGCCCCCTTGTGCGCATGCTCACAACTTCCGTCGGCACCACTTCACGGGAAACGTCAGCGCAATGCGTTCTGTTGGGCGTTTAAATGCGTTTAAATGCGTCCGTAGATGCGCCATTCTGGCACTAAAGTATATCCTGTTCCCCCTCCAGTGAAGTTACTTTTGTTCTGAGATGACTGCTCCCGTTCCCCGCAAACACACAGGAGAAAGCTGAACTCTAAAGGCCAGGAGCTGTCAGCCGTCATCTCGGCTATGGAGACCTATGATGTCTTCCTCCATGGCTGTAAAAGTTGACAGATAAGCATGGACAGAGGTGTTGTCCTGCAAGTGGGGGTGCTCAGCTAGCTCTTATCGTAGGTAACGCTGCTGTAGCTGCTCTCCTGCTGACCTGTGGCTGTCTGGAGTAAAGATAAAGCAGCTATTAGCAGAAATAACTTTGCGACGGACAGACGACATATGCGCGGCGCATGTAGCCAGCGTATGGTGCTAATCCGTTCGTGAATTGGGAAAAATCCCTCATTTGCATATTTGCAGGAGAAATCAATTGGCGCGACTGATGCGCCAAGCGAAACTATGCGCTGACGATACTCTGGCGTCGAAAAGTTAAGCCGGTCGGAAATGGCCCGTTTTCTGGCGCATCTAGGTTGGTGGGTACGGCCGCGGAGATACAACGGCGCATCTTCACAGTTACGCGGCGCATATCGAAATACTCCAGCGCAAGTGTTGCTGAATCTGGCCCTATATTATTTTCTAAAAAAAAGAAATTCAACTCCTTCTCCAAATCCTCTGCTATAGCCTGATCATCTAGAAGTGTTTCGTCCAGCCTCCATGATCCCTGCCTTTCCAGTATATCTTCCAAGTCTAGGCTGATTACAACCGGTGCATGGTCAGAGAGGGTGATTGACTTCACTTCTGCCTTTTTCAGTCCCTCTAATAGCAGATGGTCTATAAAGATATAGTCAATTCTTGAATAGGAAGAATGCACCTGGGAGAAGTATGTAAAATCCCTCCCCCTTGGGTATAAAACTCTCCAAACATCCACCAGGCGCTGCTGATGTAGTTTTTGCTTGACTGACCTTAGGTGTTTACCTTCTGATCGGAAAGAGATGGGTTGAGTATCCAAACAAGGGTCAAACACAAAGTTTAAATCCCCTGCCATGATCACCTTTCCCTCTCTGAACTTCTCAAGTTTTTTCAATACATTTTTTAGGAACAGACTAGGATAAATATTAGGGCAATAGATGTTTACCAACGTGTATTCTTTATTAAACAGATACCCTTTTATAAACAAGAATCTTCCTTCAGGGTCTGATTCCATTGCCTTCAAAGTAAATGGAGTATTCCTATCAAAACCTATGGCTATCCCTCGAGACCTTTTATTGGGGGAATAACCATGCATCCACACTGGGAAGCCCATAGAATTCAGACCCACCCTAGAGGAATATTTAAAATGCACTTCAGATAGTTCACTTCCTGAACACTTTGCCAAATCCAGAAAGCTTTGAAAGACCACTCATGAAATTTGAGAAAATATGTAATGAACAAGGAACATTATTACATAGTCTTTCAATAAGCTATGAGTTATTAGTGTGATCAGGAGGTTGCCCTCTGAGGTGCGTCCAAGAATGGGAAAGGGAATTGGAGAAGTCCTTCAGTCCGGAACAGCGACAATGCATATACAGGCGAACACACGAAACATCAATATGTGTGAGAATACAAGAGGCAAACTATGAAATCTTCACGAGATGGTATAGGACACCAGAAAGGCTATGCAACATTTTTTGCAGAGGTATCAGATAAATGCTGGAGGTGCCAGGGAAGCAAAGAAACGATGCTACACATATTCTGGGAGTGCCCAATGCTAAGGAGTTTTTGGGCAGAGAATAAAAGAGCTCTACAGTTTTGCTCAGATTATGAGATTCGGAATTCTATCTTCTGCATTTAAACCAAATACCAGAAAAAGCCTATAGGGAAATGATTATATGCCATTTATTAGATGCCGTTAAGGCCTTTATAACGAAGAGGTGGAAGTCACGAGTTCCACCAACAGTGGAGATGTGGATATGTAAAGTTAAGGAAATAAGCAAATTAGAAGAGTTAGTTCTGACAACACAATATAAAAGGGGAAAATATTTCAGAACTTGGACTCCCTGGAAGTCCTATATGGAATACAGGGGTGAAGTCTAAGGGGGATAAGGCTGAACGGTATAGAAGGAGCCCGGGAACTTGGATTGGGTATATGTGGGATTTAATGAAAAACCACAGGAATATGGAGAAGGGTCGGAGGAGAGGGCAGTAGGGTGTTTTTTTTTTTTTTTAATCTTTCCTCCCCCCCCCTTTGTTCTTCTTCTTTCTCTCTCAGTGATGTTTGGAAAGGGGAGAGATATGTAAGAAGGAGATATATGTTTGATTTTGACAACAAGGTAAAATGGAATGTTTAATAATAAGATGGACCGTGACTGTTGTGTTGTTTTGTAATAATGGTCTGTTATGTATTATTTTTAATTTTTTTTTTTTTTTTTATATACATATGTGTTGTTCTGATTTGTTTTAAAATAAAAAAGAATTATAATCGAAAAACAATATATATGAATATGTGAGTATGACTATGAGCGTTGGTATGTATGCATCCTCCCCCCTTTTTTTTCTCTCCCGTTTTTCCTCATTTTTTTTTTTTGGAGACCTTAAGTGATAGTAATCCCTGTAAAAAAAAAAAAACAAGATAAAGTAACTTTCATCCTTATTTCAGTTAAGGGGATCACCGGTGCCCCGTACATATTGCATCAAAAGAGATTATACAAAAACTGTATGAAATATGTATCGTAGGGGGTCACACCTCGAATCAGTATATCTACAGAAGTCGAAGCCATGATACGTTGGCTTAATGGATTCCTAAGGGTGTATTTAAGAATATGTAAAGGAAAAAATAAAAATAGAAAAAAGAGAGCAGAGGCAGGCAAGAGGGGGCAGAAAGATAGGAGACAAGAGTCACTTTATCATGGTCCCAGGGCGGCACCATCCAGGCCATGTCCCAGGAAATAAACTCAAAGGAATAACGGAACACGGACCATGAAGTCCAGGTGAGCGAAAACTGATCGTATTTACCATATTCCTCTGCCAACAGATGCTCAAGGTCCCTTATGCGGTCCACTTCAGTAGCCCATTCACCCAGGGAAGGCACAGTTGTCGATTTCCAATGACTGGGGATCACTTCTCTGGCAGCCACCAGAAAGTGTCGTAATACATATATTTTTATGGATTTGAATGTGCCGGGGAGTATAGACAAGAGAGCCACCTCCGGTGAAGGGTCAATAGAGGTCGCCATCAATTTGCAGTATAGTTTGAAGATCTGTTCCCAATACTTCTGCACAGGGGGGCATTCCTACCAAATATGGAGCATGGTTCCCCGGGAGCTAAGACACCGCCAGCAGGTATCTGGTACTGCCGAGTTGAAGTGGTTTATAGTCGATGGGCACCTATACCAACTCGTTATCAGTTTAAAACCCTTTTCCTGGGTCTTAGTGGCTAGGGATAGTTTGTGTGTCAGGATAAAACATTTTTGCCAGTCAAGAAGGTAGATAGGGTCATGAAGGTCTGCCTCCCAGGCCACCGTGAACGGTGGGAGGTCAGGGGAGGAGATATTAAGCAAAAGGGAGTAAAGTAGGGATACCACATGTGTTGGAGGTTCCGCCTGCATGAGCAGTTCCTCAAATTCTGTCGATTTAGCAAGAATGTCTGGGACGGATGGCAAAGTCCAGATGTAGGAAGTAGTCTGTTGTTTCTGGAGCCACTGCCCAGGGTGTCGGGAGGTCAGGCTGGCAGGCGTATCCATTCTTAAAGTGGGGTCTGCTCGAAGGACCTGGGCAAGTCTCCTATGATCTTCTTTTCGCCATGGCCCGAATCTTGTTACATACATAGCTGGTGGAAAGGCCGGGGACCCAAAGAAGGGAGTCATGGGCCCCATGTTGTTTCGACAAGCCCCTTCTAGACAGCATGCGATCCCAGATCTGGATCGTTTGATGGGTTAGGTCATTGAGGGGGCCCGCACCCCCACGGACCATGGGCAAGGTCCATGGAAGAGTAGAGAGTTCAATTTGGCTCATGTGGCTTTCCAACTGAACCCAAAGCTTGGTGGAATAGTGGTGAAACCAATCTAGTATGCGAGTAAGCACCGCTGCCTTATGGTATAAGGAGGCGTCCGGGGCTCCAGCCCCCCCCCCCACCGAACCTTTGGAAGAGATAAGGTTTCATACCCTATTCTGGGATGGGCAGCATTCCAAATAAATTTGGAAAACAGCTGGCGTAAATTCTTTTTTTTTTTACTCAATAAATTTTTATTGAAGGTTTCATAAGGAACATACATATGCAAGACATTCGTCTCGGTGTGCGAGACAACTAATAGAACAGTAAACAGGGTGGTACAACAGTCAGTTAGTTGGTGGAATGGGTGGATTACAGCACATACATCTGAGCAGTTAATGCAGACCATGACACCCAGTTCGGGAAATCTAACGTAGAACTTAACATATCCCAGAACGAAGCGTAACACAGAGTTCCAAGGTGGACATAGAGGCAAACACATATGCTAGGAAGTGAGAGGAGAAAAGGGCCCCTCCCTGGACACCCCTATAGGGAGCCAATCTGTGTCCTAAAGAGGGCGCCCCTCCCCCCCCTTAAGTCTGACCCAGGGTATCCACATATGTGTTACATATCAAATCATAGATAAGAGTCGAACGATTTGGCTAAACCAGGGGAGGCCGTCCAGTCAGTCCACTGTTGCCAGTTCCGGAGGGTCCGCGTTTTGTCGCGGTGTCGTAACGTAAGGGTCGTTTCATGTGTAAAGTGTGTATGGGTATTATGGATCACATCTTGAAGGTCAGGGGGGTTTGGGTCTTTCCATTTCCTAGTGATACTGAGTCGTGCAGCTAAGAGTATATGCAGTATGATATTTCTCGTAGGGTTAGGGAAGCGTTCTATAGTCAAGGATAGCAATGCTAAGGCCGGATGATTGTCTATGGTTAGTTTGGTAACATCAGATATCAATTGAAACACTTGCCACCAATATAGGGCAATCTTGGGGCATTCCCACAGAATATGCAGCAAGTCCCCTTTTTTCCCGCACTTCCTCCAACAAGTATTTTCTGCTGATGGGTAAAATTTGGACAACTTGTCAGGGGTCAAATACCAACGATATGTGATCTTATATGCAAGCTCCCAAAGAATGGAGCAGCACGTGGCCCTGTAGGTGGAGCGGCAGGCCTTTTCCCATTGATCTAGTGTGAAGTGCTGTCCCAGATCGTTTTCCCATCTGGTCAACGCAGTGGAGCTAGTGAATACTGACTTAGAGCGGAGTAATTGATAAAACATGGAAATACCCTTTTGATGAACCTCTGGGGACCTAAAGTAGATCCAAGCTTGTTGAGGGATTTTGCAAGTCCAAGGTGCCAGGGAGGTAAGGCAGTGTTTGGTGCGTAAGTAGAGGAATGAATCAGAGTTTGGCAATTGAAATTCTTCTTGTAGTTCAGAGAACGTTTTGAGTCTGTTAGCAGCAATCAGGTGAGATAAATGTGTTATTCCTTTGTCTCTCCAAGAGGAGTGGGATGCTGAGACCATCAAATGTCGCAGGACTTCTATAGGGATGGGAACTGATGATTGTATGGGGTGGTGTGTGGACATCTGACGGAAGCGGGTCCATACTCGAGTGGTCGCTAGTATGGTTGGAGACAGGCGGGGGGGAACTTTAGCGCCAAGGTTGGTAGCGAGTAACCAGGAAGAAAGGTTGTTGCGCGGGACTAAGGATTCTTCTATTTTTCCCCATAGCGTAAGGGGGGGGAGGGCATAAACCATTCCCTCATTTGTGTGAGAATGGACGCCATATAGTAATCGTGGAAGTTAACAAGTCCCAGGCCGCCTGCTAAACGGTGCTTAGCCAGTTGACTGTGGTTGCACCTGGCCTTCTTTCCCTGCCATATAAATTTTGATAGGATTGATTGTAATGAGTTAAAGTAGGCCGTGGGTATAGGGATGGGGACGGTCCGAAATAGGTACAGCATTTGGGGAAGATGGATCATTTTGAATGCCGCTAAGCGGCCTAACCACGAGAACTCAAAGGACGCCAATCTGGAGAGGTCCGCTTGCAGTTTTGTGCGAGCCGGCAGATAATTGAGTGGGAACAACGTTTTCGTCGAATTAGGCAGCTGGATCCCTAAATATTGTATGCTGCTTTCTGCCCAAACATATGGGAAGCGCGAGTGGAGCCGATCTCTAGTGGGTTCATCCAACCCCAAATTGAGTATGTGCGATTTCGTCTCGTTTGCCTTGTAAAAGGACACGTCGCTGAACCAGGCCAACGTCCGTTGTATTTCGGGCAGGGAGCGATCAGGGTCAGTGACCATGAGTATCACATCATCTGCGAATAGGCTGATTTTGTGTTCTATGCCCGCTATTGAGATTCCCAAGATTTTGTCATTAGAACGTATACTCTCTGCTAAGGGTTCCATAACCAAATTGAATATCAAGGGTGATAATGGGCAACCTTGCCTCGTGCCGTTGGAGATTCGAAAGGGCTTTGAGAGGGTATCCGCCGAGAACACTCGAGCTGATGGGTTAGAGTACAGAGCCATGATCGCATCATGTATACAGCCTGTGAGGCCAAATTTGGTCAGCACCGCCGAGATGTACCCCCAGTGGACCCTGTCGAATGCCTTCTCCGCATCCAGAGATAGAAGCAGAGAAGGCATTCCCACGTCCTCGACGTGATGGATAATATTGAGCATTCGTCTAGTTGCGTCCGAGGCTTGGCGTCCCTTGGTGAACCCTGCTTGGTCAGGATGGACAAGGGATGGGAGAAGTCCTTCCAGTCTGTTGGCTATGAGTTTGGCATAAATTTTTAAATCAGTATTGAGCAATGAGATAGGCCGGAAATTTTTTGGGGTGTCTGGATTTTTGCCCGGCTTCGGTAGAGTCACCACCATAGCTGCGAGCATTTCAGCAGGGAAAGAAGCGTTTTTGGCAGCCAGATTGAACGTTTGGCACAGATTTGGGGCTAGGATTTGTTTGAATTGCTTATAGTATTCTCCCGTGAATCCATCTGGTCCAGGAGATTTGGAGAAGGGAAGTTTGTCAATAACTGTCAGAATTTCATTAACCGTGAAAGGGTCGTTTAATTTGGAGAGTTGAGTAGGAGTGACGGACGGGAGATTTACACTATCCAGGAACGTTTTTATCATACCAGAGGAGGGTTGGGTGGTGGAGGGGTCGTCTTTAAGATTGTATAAATCCTCATAGTACTTACTAAAGGCATTCGCTATTGAGTGGGGTTTAAGAAGTTTTTCATTGGAATGTGGGTGGTATAGGTATGGGATTTTAGTTTTGTTTCTATGACCCTTGACTCGAAGGGACATTGCTTTACTAGCTTTGTTCCCTGTAGTGTAGGAGGTGGCTTTAAGTAACCTGAACATTTTTTCATGTTTTTCAAGAAGAAGGGATCGTAGTTCTTGTCTTAAAGAAAATATTTTGGCTTGTAAGTACGGTGAGGGGCTAGTCTTATTCTGGGCCTCCGCGGAGGCTATGTCAGTCGTGAGTTTGTCAAGTTTTTGAGTCCTCTGTTTCTTTGCTCTGGCTCCCATTTGGAGGAAAACCCCTCTGATCACTGCCTTATGGGCGGTCCACACCACCAGCGGGTCAGACACTGATGTTTGATTGAGAGAGAAATATTCTTCAATGTGGTGTTTGATGGGCTCAGAGTAGCAAGGGGTATTTAGGAGGTAATTATTAGCTCTCCAGACATAGGAGGTGGGGTGGGATGAGTCGTCTGATACAGAGATACTAACAGGAGCATGGTCTGACCAGGTGGTGGTGTGGATTGTGGACTGTGAAATCTTTTGTAGCAATCTTTTATCAGTCAAAAACAGATCTATTCTTGAGTAGGTGTTGTGACGCGGCGAGAGGAACGTATAGTCCCGCTCACTCGCGTGACAACACCTCCATACATCATACAAGTCATTGGCAGATATAAAAGCATCCAAGGAAGGCGTGCGCCTCTCGGAACCCCCTGTGGAGTCCAGCTTGTAATTTGGGACCATATTGAAGTCTCCACATACTAACATGTGTCCTTGTTGAATCTTTCTGCAGCCTTTAGAGTTCTCCTAAGAAAGGGTAGTTGCCCGTAGTTTGGCGCGTACAGAGATACTAGAGTATATGGCACATTGTTAATTGTACAATTCAGAAAGATGTACCGACCTTCCGATCCATGACACATTGCCGAAGTTGGAACAGAACAGAGTCCCTGACGGCGATCATCACTCCTCGTTGTTTTTTGGAGTAGGAGGCTTGGAACACGTGAGGAAACCGCCTATGTTGACATTTAGGGGATGCATTCAAGGCAAAGTGTGTTTCCTGGACGCACAACACGTCACAATTAAGGGTAGTCGCTGTTTTCCATAAAGATGCACGTTTTACTGGATGGTTTAGCCCTTTGGCGTTGAGAGACAGAATGTTGACTCCCATGGTACGTGGAAAGGTGGCAGACCGGAGGAAGCTGGACGTAGTGGGTTCAGTGGACGGAGACGATCCTTTAGCAGTACCAGAGTCGTAGTATTATCCGGTTACCAGGGAGGTTCAAGGCAAAACAGGGTGATATCCCGTTGGATACAATAGAATCAGATGAGTGTGCACAGTACAGGATATTGGTAGTGCTACTGTTGTCGAGAACTAGAAAGGGAAAACAATAAAAAGAAAAAATGCAAAAATAGAACATGCACAGAACAGGTGCGTCAGCATCGGATGGCTCGATTGAGCAGCTGACCTAAAAAAATGAGGGTAAGGTTAGCAAGCAAACGAAGAAGCGCACGACCAGACCGGACAAGGTACAGTCTCTCATTGACGCGGTGTCGGGTATTGCTTTGCGTATTTGTCCCCGCTGAGACCAAAGGTGAACAGGTTAGGAACTCCGGCAGGGCCAGGATGGGCATCAGGGGGTTCTGGGAGAATTCCCCAGGAGTGCAGGAGCTTCATACCTCCTTCCAGTGTGGAGACGGTGTGAGGAATGCCATTGTAAGTGACCAAGATGGTGGCTGGATGGCGCCATTTATACGTGATCTTGTGATTATTCAGAGCCTTTGTGATGGACTTCAGCTGTCTCCTCAGTTGAAGTGTATAACGGGACAGGTCTGCATAGATTTGAATATCTGAGTATGGCGCTGGAAGTGGGGATATTTCTCTAGCCTTCATAAGAATCTGCTCTTTAGCCTGGAAAAAATGAATCCTCAGGAGGACATCCCGGGGTATATCTGCATCGAGATGGCGGGGTTTAGGAAGTCTATGGATACGGTCGATAGTCAGCTCAATTAGAGAGAGCTCAGGGAGCATGCTGGAAAACATTGTGTTAGCAAAGTTGAGCAACTCTTTGGTTGGACGGACTCAGGGATCCCGCGGATTTTAAGGTTATTACGTCTGGAGCGGTCCTCGAGGTCCGCAAGTTTCGCTTTGATCCACAGAGTTTCATCTTTTTGTTCGGTATAAGCATCCACCAACTCATTAACCGTGTCAGTGCATTCCTCCATTTTGGTTTCTATATGTTGCACCCTGTTATCCATATGCTTCATTTCCAGTGAAAACGTATTCATCAGCGATGACAAGTTAGACATGAGGGAAGACTGCAAGGTTACCAGCATGTCTTTCATAGTCGTGTCCAGCACCGGTTGCCCCGTGGTTGGAAACTGTGCTATAGAAGACTGCAGAGAGGATATGGCAGATTTTTCATGCAGGCTAGTGCTCATTGCGGTCGGGTGCTGATCGGGGAGGTCCATTCTCATTTTGGATTTCGCCGGACTCTGCGTTCCTGGGGTATCAGGAGAGGAATCGGATGGAGGGGAGTGCTGAAACGTGGCTCGTGATGCCTGTGGATGCGTGTCAGGGAGTCCTGTGAACTCCAGTAGCTGTCTCGCCGACCCTCCGGCGGCGCCATTTTGGGGCTTACGGCGAGGTTGAAAGGAGAACGATTCCAGCTTCTTGGGCCACGGTCCTGTGACCGCTTGCGAGTCATCGTGGTTGCGGGGGAGAGTAGAGTGGAGTAGAGCGAGTCACTTTGTTAGCAGAGGTACCCGGTCGTCGCTTGTTGTCCGGTCGGGTTTGCGAATTTCACATTCACGTGTCCATAGTCGTGCGTGAGCTGGTCACACTTCGAATTCCGCTATGAATTGCTGGTACCAGGACTTGTGTGTGCAGGTACCAGTAACCAGAGTCACAGGAAACCAAGTGTGCTACAGGTTCACTGTATCTGATTTGCGTGTGGCCAGGACAGGAGGTCTTCTTGTGTTTTTGCAGTATCCAAACGTGATAGCCAGAAGAGTTAGGTATGAGGAGGCCTATGGGATTTGTTACAGAGTGCCCAGGTTAGGTGAAGCAAGATGGCCGCTGGGCTGTGTAGGTTAATTGTCCCAATGGGAGCAGTAAGATGGCCGCTAGATAGGGATCAGGACCGTTCTCAGGTAGAGGGTCTTAGGTATTCTGCGTCCCGGGTCGCCCACTCTGCGGGCGAGGGTTAAGCACCTGCTCTGGGGCTCAATAGTGCTGGCTAGGTAAAGTTAATGGAGGGCCTTAGGTGTACCAAGATGGCCGCCGCTCACCTCAGGTCATGGAGCGCTGTCTACCACAGGATTCCCCCTCCGCTCTGTCGGCTCGCCTTGCCTGCCTCCCGGTCCGGAAGAGTGGCAGTAGTTGGGCCTGGAAACGGCCGTTGTTCGGCCTGTGACTGCGGCGTTCTAGTGCGGCGAGTGCAGGGTTCCCGTAGGCCTCAAGATGGCGCCGGAGTCCGGTGAAATGGAGCCGTTCTCGGCTCGGGCTGCAGAGTGGACGGTCTGCCCGGGGCTGTAGGAGCTGAGAAGCAGCCTCGGATGCGGCCGATGAGGGTCTCCGTACGGCCGGCGTCCGCAGTACGCGATCCCGGAGGTCTCGGAGGTCCCGTAGGCCGCAAGATGGCGGCGGGACCCAACGACTGGAGCCGACTGCAGCTCGGGATATACCTCAAGTTACGGCACAATTCAGGTGAGTAAGTGTGCTTGGGGCCACTAGTAGCAAGGATGGGGGATTTGGTGGTCAGTTTGGCGTAAACTGACTGGGGATGGCTTTAGATTTTGTTGGCGTAAATTCTTGAAGTATGAATTGGGTATGCGTATAGGAATGGTTTAAAACAAATACAGGAACCGAGGAGAACATCCATTTTCAGGGCATTCACTCTACCTAGCAATGAGAGCCGTTTGAACGCATAAGTAATAGATCTGCAGGGTCCTAAGAAGTAGGGGAGCAAAGTTTCTTGGAAAAGTATGTGGAAGGGCTCCCCAATGGGGTTTTTAGGCAGCAAATTGGTAAAGGATTCAATGGAATACACAGATGTATACAAATAAAAAAGTTTAATTAATTGTAAAAATAAGCTCTGGTATAGTATACACTAAAAAACGTTTACACAAGGAGTATGCACCAAAATACATGACATCAATTAACATCAATGGTTAACATGTGAATCTCGTAAATCCTGAAGCGTTTCAACCCGAATTGGGGTCTTCTTCGGAGGAGGTTGAGGTGCTAATGTAACAGAAAATGAATATATATATATATAAAGCAATCTTGACAATTACCACTGAGTATTGTGGAACATGATAGTATTGGTATATATAGTTACCCACTCACAGCGTGTAAACTAAATTGTGTCTAGACCAGAGTTGACTTAAATCCACAGAAGGACCCCTGGATGGACATTTTCACAAGGAGGGGAGACCCCCAAACGCGCCCGCGACCCGGTCCGAAGCTCCAGGACCGGGACCGCGGGATTCGCGGACCCGATCGCCGCTGCAGTGCGGCGATCCGTCCCTGGAGCGGAAGAACGGGGAGAGCCGTGTGTACACACGGCTTCCCCGTGCTTCTCTGTGGCTGTAGCATCGATCGCGTCATCCCTGTGATAGGGGGACGCGATCGATGATGTCACACCTACAGCCAAACCCCCCTACAGTAGTAAACAAAACACATAGTCACACATCCCCTACAGCGCCACCTGTGGTTAACTCCCAAACTGCAACTGTCATTTCCACAGTAAACAATGCAAATTTAAATGCATTTTTTTCTGTGAAAATGACAATTGTCCCAAAAATGTGTCAAAATTGTCCGAAGTGTCCGCCATATTGTCGCAGTCACGAAAAAAAATCGCTGATCGCCGCTATTAGTAGTAAAAAAAAACTAATTAATAAAAATGCAATAAAACTATTCCTTATTTTGTAAACGCTATAAAATTTAGCGAAAACCAACCGATAAAACGCTTATTGCGATTTTTTTTACCAAAAATAGGTAGAAGAATACGTATCGGCCTAAACTGAGGAAAAAAAATGTTTTTTTATATATTTTGGGGGATTTTTATTATAGCAAAAAGTAAAAATATTGCATTTTTTTTAAATTGTCGCTCTATTTTTGTTTATAGAGCAAAAAATAAAAACCGCAGAGGTGATCAAATACCACCAAAAGAAAGCTCTATTTGTGGGGAAAAAGGACGCCAATTTTGTTTGGGAGCCACTTCGCACGACCGCGCAATTGTCAGTTAAAGCGACGCAGTGCCGAATCGCAAAAAGGGGCAAGGTCCTTTACCTGCCTTTTGGTCCGGGTCTTAAGTGGTTAAAGAGTGTAAATATGTATTGATAAATTGTAAAATCAAATGTTAAATATTAAATTTAGTCGTACGAGTCATTTGGGGCACTGGGCATGCACTGAATCCCTGATCTGTCACTGATAGACAGGGGGATATCAAGCGTGCAAAGGGTTAAAGGAACACTAAAGGTTCGTTTTTTATTAGATCAATTGATTGCTGTAAGCTAGAGCATTTAAATATCACTACCTCGTTTTTCCTTTTGACCTCCAAAATACAGTAATCCAGGTTTGAAAATGCCATTTCCTGTCTCTCCTCTTCTTGCTTTCCACCAGCATCTGAGCTGTTTTGCATGGTGGAAAGCAGAATGTGCTCACCCCCTCCCTATGACTACAGCCCTGCGTGATGAAGGCATGGAGGCTAAGCCTCTGTAGTTCCCATTAGGCCGTGATGTAGCAAGAATGAATGCACACCGCAAACCAGGAAGTCAGTGAGAACAACAATTCAGGAGTGCTGGAGGTGAATAAAACGGCTTGATTTCAACAGGTATCAAACTAGTTATAATGCAAAACATTACTTTTTCGTTATCAGCTACTGTCAGACTTTAATTTAAGAGGAAAATATTTTTGTCTTTACAACCCCTTTAACATATATAAGAATGAGTAAAAACTAGACAATAGTTTGTATGCATAGGTAGGAAAGAATCTAAAATTAAAATTGGCTGGTAGAATCATTGAGGTGGAAAAAAAAAAATGTTGCGATGTGTTGATGTGTGTGAAAGCAGGTGAAAGTGTAAGGGATACCAAGGTGATAGTAATAAAACAATGTGGTGTTGCTATGGGAGCCCATTTCGCTCCCAGTGTGGCTAATTTATTTATGGCCCACTGGGAGCGAGATGTGGTGTTCCAAGATAGACCTTCTCAGCTTGTATGTTACCGTAGGTACATTGACGATTTGATCTTGATATGGGAGGGAGACCTACCTTCATTACAGCTTTTTATGGATAAACTAAATACTAATACCAAGAATATAGTCCTCACTTGGACAGTCTCTCATCAACAGATCAATTTCTCGATCTGGAAATATTTAAGTTTGATAATAAGCTGTTTACAAAGAATCATTTCAAATCAGTTGACCGTAACGGATATATCCCCGTAACCAGTTGTCATCATCGTTTGTGGCTCTGTACCATTCCACGTGGGCAGTTTGTGAGGTTGCGCAGAAACTGCACCAGGGAATCTGATTATCTGCTTCAATCTCAAGAGTTAATTACTAGATTTGTAGCTAAAGGCTACTCTCGCCCTTCTATTTTGCAGGAAATAGATAAGGTTAAGGCTATTGATAGGACTAGTATTGTTGCTGACTAGGGATGAGCCGAACACCCCCGCTTTCGGTTCGCACCAGAACGTGTTCGACAGGACCGCGGGTTCGCACGAATATTTCGAACCCCATTGAAGTCTATGGGACCCGAACGTTGGAATTCAAAAACGGTCGTTTTAAAGACCAAAATTCAATTAAATGTAGGAAAACGTCATTCAGAACCCGGGTCTTGCCCCAGGGAACATGTATCAATGGAAATTTTTTTTTTTTTAAACGGACATTTTTTTCCGCTGATCTATGTGAATCTACCCCAGTGTCTCTATCTATCTATCTCTCTCTCTCTCTGTCTGTCTCACTTCTCTAAGCAAGCCGGAACACACTACATGAGGCTGCCCGGGAGGCAGCCTTTTATAGTGTGGGGCGTGTGCTAAAGCCCTGAGCCCTAATTGGCCAAAGCACCCAGGCTTTGGCCAATTAGGTCTCTTCGTTTTTTTTTCTGCGCTGTGATTGGCCAAGCATGCGGGATCGTAGTGCATGCTTGGCCAATCATCAGCGCGCAACGCCGCAGTGAATTATGGGTCATTCGAATTTGGCGCGAACGACCCGATTTGTTTGTTTTCGACGAACGATCAAACGGCCAATGTTCGATGCGAACATTGTGTTTGCATCGAACACGAAGCTCATCCCTATTGCTGACAAATCGGTCAACACAGAGAAGGAACAGGCTAACTATAAAATGTTGCTTGGTTTTAATATACCATAAGAAATTTGAAAAAATTGTTGCGAAGCACTGGCCGATTTTGAAAGGAGATGGTGTGTTGGGTCCAGTTTTACGGATCGTCCCCAATTCATCTATAAAAAGGCTCCCTCGTTGAGAGATAGTCTGGCCCCTGGAGTGATTGATCCACCAACCAGGGCAGCCTAAGCTCTTTAATTTTCTCTCTGGCTTCTATGCATGTGGTCGTTGTGCAACTTGTAAGCATGTATGGCAGGCCACTAAGAAAAGAAAGAGTTTTTGTTTAATGTTACACGTAAAGAGTACCCAATCAAGCAGCTGATTACATGTGCGACAGAAGATGTAGTCTACATGCTAGAGTGTGAATGTGGTTTACAATACGTTGGATGCACTTCTCGTGCATTGCATGTACGAATTGGGGAACACATTAGTAACATCAAACAAGGAATTAGAAGTCATAGTGTTTCACTGTACCATCACCCTCGTGCGAGGGTCAAAATTAATGGATCCCTGTCAGCACCCTTTGAGATGAGGAATGGGACTCGGCAGGGATGCCCCCTGTCCCCACTCCTCTTTGTCATATCGCTGGAGCCCCTACTCGCATCGATTCGAAATAACCTTAATATTGAGGGAGTCAGAGTAGGAGAAGAAGAGCACAAGTTGGCCGCATTCGCCGACGATATTCTATTTTTCGTTAGCAATCCAGGAACCACGTTACCTAATCTAATGGCCAATCTCTTACAGTACGGCGAGGTGTCCAACTTTAAGATGAATGTATGGAAGACAGAAATACTGAATGTAAATATTAATAAGGAGGAGGAGAGCGACTCCTTTAACCACTTAAGACCCGGACCAAAATGCAGGCAAAGGACCTTGCCCCTTTTTGCGATTCGGCACTGCGTCACTTTAACTGATAATTGCGCGGTCGTGCGACGTGGCTCCCAAACAAAATTGGCGTCCTTTTTTCCCACAAATAGAGCTTTCTTTTGGTGGTATTTGATCACCTCTGCGGTTTTTATTGTTGCGTTTGCGCTATAAACAAAATAGAGCGACAATTTTAAAAAAAATGCAATATTTTTTACTTTTTGCTATAATAAAAATCCCCCAAAAATATATAAAAAAACATTTTTTTTTCCTCAGTTTAGGCCGATACGTATTCTTCTACCTATTTTTTGGTAAAAAAAATCACAATAAGCGTTTATCGGTTGGTTTTCGCAAAATTTATAGCGTTTACAAAATAAGAAATAGTTTTATTGCATTTTTATTATTATTTTTTTTTTTACTACTAATAGCGGCGATCAGCGTTTTTTTTCGTGACTGCGACATTATGGCGGACACTTCGGACAATTTTGACACATTTTTGGACAATTGTCATTTTCACAGAAAAAAATGCATTTAAATTTGCATTGTTTACTGTGGAATGACAGTTGCAGTTTGGGAGTTAACCACAGGGGGCGCTGTAGGGGATGTGTGCTATGTGTGTTTGTTTACAACTGTAGGGGGTGTGGCTGTAGGTGTGACGTCATCGATCGCGTCCCCTATCACAGGGATGACGCGCGATCGATGCTGCAGCCACAGAGAAGCACGGGGAAGCCGTGTGTACACGACGCTCCCCGTTCTTCCGCTCCAGGGACGGATCGCGCACTGCAGCAGCAGCGATCGGGTCCGCGAATCCCGCGGTCCCGGTCCTGGAGCTTCGGACCGTGGGCGGGGGCGCGCCCGCGGGCGCGCGCCTGCGACCCACGGCTGGGTACTAAAATCAACGTATATATACGTTGATGTGCCCAGCCGTGCCATTCTGCCGACGTAAATGTGCAGTAGGCGGTCCTTAAGTGGTTTAAAAAAGTATAGATTTTCTGGCAGAAGGAGATAAAATATTTGGGGATAAAGCTTGCTAATTCCCTAAAAAAATTATATAGATTACATTTCATCCCCCTCTTAGACGAAATAAAATGTGAAATAGAAAAAATATATAACCGGCCGACCTCATGGTTTGGAAGGATCAACGTTGTAAAAATGATACTAGTCCCGAAAATTTTAATTAAATTTCAAATGGTACCCGTAGACCTGCTACAATCTTACTTCACTATACTTATGTCAGGGTCATTACCGTGCCAAACAGACAGCGAGGCGTGGTCACGCCTCAAGTGGCCCTGGGTGGAATTGAACCCAGGACCTCTCCGTTGCTATTCCAACACCTTACCTCTGAGCCACTTCTCAGTTTAGATTCTGTTTGCTGTCCATTGAAGCCTGGTGCTGAACTATGTGCTGATTGCCTGATCTCCCTACTATCTGCACTTGTCTATCCTGGTCCAGCTGAGGCAGGTTGCCTAATCAACCTGGATATAAAGCCCTGCCTCACTATGAGGGAGGTGTCAGTTCATTCTGATCTGATCATCCTGTCTGTGCCAAACAGCTTCGTGTTATCTGCTAATACTACCTGTTTGGATTCCTGTGATACTTGACCCTTGGCTTCGTTTTTGGACTGGCTTTCTTGAATACTTGACCCCGGCTTGGACTTTGGATACCCGATCTTCTTCTGCCCTTGACCTCCGGCCTGAACTTGGACTATTGCTGTCTCTATAACCTCTGTCCACGGCTTGTTACCCGGACCTGTTTCCAGTCCAACCCTGACCTACGAATTACCTGATCTCTGTGATATACCTTAGTGCACGGATTACCTTCTGCTTCATTTGCTGCAGCCTTCCAGCCGGTGACATGCTTGTACCTGCTCCACGCATCACTTTCATCTTCCCGCTGGTACCGGTGCCTCCCGGTGCGTCTGTCCCTCTGTTCCCATTCCCGGGGGCAGATCGCATCAGGTCGCAAAGGTAAGCTCACAAGTCTGCAAATGGACTCCACTCAATGTAAGCCGTCACAACTTAACTCTCTATTAATGAACTACATATGGAATAACAAAAAAACACAGGATCTCTTCCCAAGTGTTAAAACAGAATAAAAAACAGGGGGTCTGGCGGGTCCCGGAAATAAGGAAGTATTACAACGCGTCGATCATTTCCCGGGTAATAGAATGGGCCAAGGAAAACCATGACACAATATGGATTAATATCGAATACGCACTGGCAAGGGCACAGTTAGGGAGAATAATTTGGAACCCACCCAATTTAGAACCTTAGACACGACCACACACTCAATTACGCGTACGGCACTACGAATATGGGATACACTACATAAACATTTGAGATCGGAATATAATTCCCCACTCATAGACTAAAAGACAATGGAATTTTTTGCACCAGGGTTAAAAGGGGTGGAGGGGAATTGGATTACAAATAGAATTCAGGTAAGGGATATCACTCAAAAGGGTAAAATAATGAACACTGCACGAAATAAAACCAAGGTTGATTGCATGGTGTTGGACGAGTGGCGATTCCTACAGCTCTCCTCCTTTATTAGGAGGCTTCCGGGTACCTCTGCGCGCAGCAGAAGGAGTACACACCACTGGAACAACTATGGCTTATTGATAGCTCAAAAGGCAACATCTCAAAAATGTATAAATTCCTGATGAGGGCGGACGATCTGGAGAAGCCACCCTATATCCAAAAATGGGAAAGAGAATTTGGTAACAACTAGGGGAAAAACGACAGTAGATATAATTATCAACTTGACCCACTCATCGGCAATAGATTTAAGAACAGCTGAGATGAACTACAAATGCATTACTGGCTGGTACGCCACCCCAGATAAAATTAGTAAGTATAGGGAAGGGCAGTCGTCAGACTGCTGAAGAGGATGCCCAGTTAGGGGAACAATGGCACACCTGTGGTGGGACTGTCCCAAAATTAAAAGCTTCTGGAAAAAAATCTTGACCCTGATTAAAAACATAGCTAACAAGGAGATAGAAGACCCATGGGTGGTCCTTTTCCACGGGGGGGGAAGACACTATAAAAGAATACAAAAGATCCTTAACACCACATCTTCTTAACACAGCCAAACGGCTGATCCCCAAAAAGTGGAGGGAACTAGAAAGCCCTCAGATTTGGGAGTGGATTGACTCAGGTGAGGAAAACTACAGGATGGAGGAGTTGAAGGAACGGGGTGAGGAGGACGGTGTGGGGCCCCCAGGATAAATGGGCATCGTGGAAAGATTTTAAAAAATCTTGGAATTTTGCGGAAAATCTAAGAGTGTTGTGAGGTTGACTTAGTGAAAACGGTGGAATCATGAGATGGGTGGGAGGGGGGATGGGTATTGGGGTAGGGGAGGGGAGGGAAAACAAAACAATTTATTATTTAAAAAAAAATGTTTATACAATAAAATAATAACAAAATAAAGTTTAAGGAAAACCACAAGTGATGCGACGACCAATAAGGCAAAGCGAAAGACGGACGCTCCGTGAGCTTGGCCGACGGGCCGACTACCAAAAAAAAAAAAAAAGAAAAAAAAAAAAAAGAAGTCATAGGGCCAGATTCAGGTAGAGTTACTCTGGAGTATCAGTGATACTCCAGCCTAACTCTCACTTTGAGCCGGCGTTTCTGTTTTCAGTAAACAGAAAACAAGAAACGCCAGGTTGGAGTTCCTATACGAGCGGCGTAATTGTATTTCGCCGTCGTATCGGAACTGCAATTTTAAAAACGCTGAGAATATGTTAATCAGCGAGAATCGGCAATTCACGATCGTATTCGGGCCCGACGTAAAGAAAAACCAGCCCCCTAGTGGAGTATCCTATGTTAAGTATGGCCGTCGTCATTGCGTCGAATACATTTATTTTCGAGTCGTTTGCGTAAAACGTCCGTGAATGGGGATTGACGTCATTGACGTTCACTGACAGAATTTGGAGCTTTTATATGGTCTAATTTTAGACAGGACATTTTGCTGTTGCGCACACTGCGCAGCCTGTGCTTCCCCAACGTTCTTTTGTGGATCCCCGTAAGTCCCTCATTAGCATATTTGACTAGCAAATCAATGGTCTGTCTAGCGCAGTTTTGCGCGGACGGATGCGCCTGTCTAACGAAATTACGCCGGACAAAAAAAAGTAGATTTCTTGCGTATCTCGTTTTGGGGATGCCGTGCATCGAAACGCACGCGCACATTTAGACTTACGCACGCGCATCCACTGTTGCGCAGGCGTAATCGCTCTGTGAATCTGGGCCTCTGTATTGAGTGGTGTGTGTGATCGCAGAGACGTCATTTTAATTGAGAGGTATAATCTCATATGCTATGTGGGACTTTTACTTTTTCATTATTATTTTTTAATTGTATGATTTTATCTTTATCCTGTATGTAAGCTTTGCTTCTGGCTCTGTTTTTCCCTCTTGCGTGTTGTTTGCGCTGGCTGCACTTTGAGCTATGCTGGCTCTGCGGTGACTTGAGGGGGGCGTGCTTACTATGAATGGGCGGTTAGCTTAGTGTGTGTTGGGTTGCTCTGACAACCAGCAATATAAACCAAAGTAGCGGGACGTCCGCGTTGTTCCTCCTACCCGCGCTGATGAAGTCCCGCCTCCAGGGACGTAACGACGTACGAGGGTGAGGTACATGTGTGACGTCACCCGCGATTGCACCCCGCTGTGTCAGTTGGTTTCGATCTGTTTTTACCTTGCACTCAGGAGCGAGTGCTTTTTATGTGAGTGTATTCTATTTTTATGCAATAAATTCGTATCTGGCTCAGAGAGCACTAGATTCCTCTTCCATTCTTTTGCATATTCCCTATTGGCTTTGAGTCTACTGCTGTCCCTTAAGAGCGATCCGCTGCTGGTGTTGCAATAGATGATTGAGGAGGTCTTTATACTACATGCTTTATGACCTTTCTGGTCTGGGCAATAAGGTGAGAGGCCAATCTTACCTTTCGGTGGAGGTGCTTCTTCTTTCATCATCACTGTTGGATTTGGTTAATATTATTATTTTGGACGTGTATTGCACTTGAGCACTTTATGGACTTTTGTTTATAATTTATTATTATATTATATTATTTGTATTTTTTTCCTTCTTTTTGCGCTGCACTATTCTTTTTTTTTTTTCCATAATAACTTTTATGGTAAACAGAAAAAAGGTTTACAATACAGTTGAATAAGGAGTCTGATATAGAACATTAGGTTGTACAGCTGTGATGATCAGAACTAGCATGCAGTCAAGATTGCAACAAAAACATACAAAAAAAATAAAAAATAAAAATAAATATATACTGTGTGTATGTATGTATATATATATATATATATATTATATATATATTATTATAAATATATATAGCATGTTTTTTCCCTTTTTGTTTGATATAATGAACAGTATCTAAGAAGTAAGTAAGATTCATGGCTAACTTGTTGCATATCTATGCTTCTAATGGAAATCTTGTGACCGTCCAAGGTTAGATTAAAGATAGGTGAGAGTTACATATGGATGTGGGGGTTTGCTAGTTCATGTGGCACTGACCAGCTTTGAATAGATATTTCATCATAAAACATCCGCGCTGGAGCTGATCAGCTGTCTGGTACTAGAGAATAAGGGCTGTAGCTGGAGAGGGGACTGGTTCTGTGCGTAGACTCTACATGAAGAGGGGGAGGAAGGAACGGGCACAGGAGGGGGAAGACAGGGTGGGAAAGAGGGGAGGATAGAGGAGGAGCTGTAGGAAGCTAAGGAGAAAGATAGAAAGAGAGAATAAGGTGAGATAAAATAGATAGAAAAAGCAAACAACAAAAAAAAAAAATACAATAATAATAATAAGTTTCATAGGTAGAGAGCGAAAGAGTGTATGGGGCATCGAAACGTGGAGTCAGTGGAGGGGGAGGGTGGGTGGGGGGGGGGGGGGCCGGTTTGGGGGGATCTCACCAGTCTCCGCCGTCGGGCTCAGGTATTGGAGTATGGAGAGTATCAGGGGTATTAGAGTCAGCGATAATTGGACATGGTCTAATAGAATGAAGTGAGAGATGACCTCCCTCTATCTTCCCTTGTGTAGGGGAGGGAGGTTAGGTATAACGTGGTGTGATTCAGTTAGACCATAAATTTAATGCTATAGTTATCAGGGTTTCAATCGTCTGGAGGTGGATGATCCCTGGAAGTTTGGTTCATCAAGAGTTTGTAATTGGCAGTGGTACAGAAGTGGGTCCAACAGGCCCATGTGTGGGAGAATTTAGTTGGACAATCTTTAGCTATAGATATTAATTTTCCATTTCTGCAATTTTTTCAACGCGTTGATCCATTTAGGAATGGTTGGGATACGTGTTGTTCCCCAGTGTATCGGGATGCATTGCTTGGCTGCATTTATTAGGGGTGGTACTAGCGTCTTACAGTAATGATGAGCTGGCATGTCAGAATAGTGTAGGAGAAGTTGTGCCGCGGTGTGTTCTAAAGTGCATGTAGAAATTTGTGACGTCAGTTCCAGCCATTCTGGACCAAAATCCGGGATTAGGGGGCAGGACCCAAATGTGTTCTAGAGTACCTGTGCCAACAGAGCACCTCCAGCATTTGTCTGAAAGGGCTGGATTGTATTTGTTGAGAATAGCCGGGGTTCTGTACCAGCGCATTAAGACTTTGTAATTATTTTCCTGTATCGAGACATTGAGGGAGCTTTTATGTGCTATTGTAGATATGTGTTCCCATTGTGCCTCCGTCAAATCCATCTGTAGGTCTCTTTCCCAATTTGAGCAAGCTTTGGTAGTCTTCATTAAGCTATCTGAGGATAGTATGTTGTGTATGATAGATATCAAGTGTTGTTGCGGTGTAGAGTGAGAGCAAAGTTGTTCAAATGTTGAGAGACGGCGAGAGACAGAGGATGTTCGGTCTGCTTGTTTTAGGAAGTGTCTGATCTGGAAGTATATCCAGAGAGGAAAAGTGGTGCTTTCTGTGGTGACTGTAGAGAAGAGCGTTCTAGAAAAGAGCCTGGGTGAAAGAAGTTATGTGCCAAGACTTCTGAGTGTTGCCACGTATCTGTTAGAAATTCATGGACATGCCAGGTGGGAATTCCGGGTTGAGCTTTACCGAAGTAAGGGGTCCAGGGATCAAGGAAACGTGTAACTTTCGACAGGTTTCCTTGAAACAGTATAGAGTCGGGGCAATGAAGGGTGGTCGTTTAGAGATCTCGGGATGTGTTTGTGTGAGGTCCAAGGTATGGACCGCAATGGCAGAAGGGAGAAGGAGTGTTCAAGAGCGACCCAATCTTTACTGCGGCTGTGAATTGCCAATCACAATTCTAGCAAGGTGGCAAGCCCAATAATATTTCTTAAGGTCTGGTAGCCCAATGCCCCTTTTGTCTTTGGTCTTGTTAGCTGTTCGTACACTATTCTAGGTCATTTCTGTCTCCATAAAAATTTAGTACAAAGTCGCTTATAAGCTTGAAAAAAGGACGGAGGGAGTTTGATGGGCAAAGTTTGTAGGATGAATAAAATACAGGGGAATATATTCATCTTTAGAATTGCTGCCCTTCCAAACCATGAGAAGTGTGGTTTATTCCATTTATTCAGGTCACTTGTGATGGTTTTAAGGATGGGTATGTGATTTTGGGAGAATAAGTCTACGAATCTGGCGTTAGGTTATCCCTAGATATTTAATTATGGTCGTGCTTCCATTTGAAGGGGAAGTTGTTTTCACAGCGTGATACCACTTCCTTTGGGAGGGAGATATTCAGGGCTTGGGATTTGTCAAAGTTTATCTTAAAATTGGGAAATATCACGGAACAGTTTCAATTCTTTTAAGAGATTTGGGATCGTTATGTGGGGATCCTTCAGAAACAGCAGTACGTCATCGGCGAAGGCCGCAATTTATTTAGTGCGATCTGCTATGTGAAAGCTTTTGATACTATCATTGGTTCTAAGGCGTTGGAGAAAAGGCTCAAGGGTCAGGACGAATAAAATAGGGGAAAGTGGGCATCCTTGTCTGGGTCCCGTTGCTGATAGTGAAGGCGTTTGACAGGTGGCCATTAACACGGACTCTGGCAGTTGGTGTAGTATAGAGGGACATAATGGCCTTAAGCAGTCTATCCGGGATACCAACGTGTTTCAGAACTGCTTCCAAGTAGTCCCATGCCAGCCTGTCAAACGCCTTCTCTGCGTCTAATGATAGAAAGAAACCTTCCTGTTTCGTGCGTTGTAATCCAGTGATGTATGTTTAGAGCTTTGATTGTGTTATCCCTGGCTTCTCTGCCAGGGATAAATCCCACTTGGTCTTTCCCTATCAGGGAGGGCAGAAAGGGTGCGAGACGCGAGGCCAGGATCTTAGCGTACAACTTTATGTCTACATTTAATAGGGATATCGCCTATAGTTTCAACTAGTGTGGGGTCCTTCTCCTCTTTTGGGATTACAGCGACGTGGCCTTTTAGTAATCTATTGAAGGGGATGGCGGCGGCTGATAGGGAGTTGAAAGTCTTAGTGATGTGTGGGGATAAAGTATCGTGAAGGCTTGTAATAGGTAGCTGTGAGTCCATCTGGGCCGGGCCTTTTCCATTTTTAAGTAATTTGATTGCCGCTTTTATTTCCTCCTCTGAAATGGGGAGATCTAAAGTGAGGGCATCATCTCTGTTTATG